>JAOPHQ010005691.1:105000-552500 GCA_030340625.1 Merluccius polli
GTGCATAGACTGCTCTATATTGGTTGCTTGACATCTGGAGGACGAAAACGTCCAAACAGACGTTGTTGAAACCCGGATGGCCCACCATACATATCGGTGGTTGTGGGATTTAATTCATAAGTCGAACAATCTATTGAGTGAGAAACGCTAAGTCTATAGGGATTTGCCCAACTTCATAAGAATTACATTGATTACACGGAAACAATGTCTTTTATCAATAGTCACCATTTGGATTTCCCTGCGGCACACATTTTCTCTTTCAGTTGGCATTGTGGCACAATTCTCTCAACCTGTTTCAGAAATATATAGTGCAGCCAATTTAGACTCAATATGAGAACAGTATACCTACCACTGTAGGGCATACACCGTAATGGTGTATCTAAGGTCTGGCAAGATGTGGACTGAGAAGGATAGGGCTATTATATGCAACGTTTGATTATTTTCGCTGCGCTGGTTGGAAGCAAATATGTTGCATACAATAATATATTGGCCAACTAGCTCTACAAAATAGTCTATCCTAGCTTGTCTGCAAGTTGGAGCTAGTAAGCTTATGGACATGAGACATAAAGACGATAAGAGAGCATCGCTCACACACACACACACACACACACACAAGGCACAGTAACAATATCAAACAGAACTGTTACCATTGAGAACCATTCTGCTGGATTCTCCTAAGTGGAACAGCCTTTTCCCATTCTGGGTCAGACTCCGGCTCAAACATGTCTCACTGTTGTTTCTGGAGCATCTGCCATGATTAAGGTAAATTACACATCAAGCTTGTTTACCTTGAGCAGCATGGGAGCTCTGCTCTCCGCCTCCGCCAAACCTTCCAATGAGGCAGCCAATCACAGCAGAGCTTATTACCATATGTAATGACAGGTAGTGACCACTGGAGGTCAGTGTCATAGCCTAGGGCATTGTTCTGTGCCAAGTAGAAGAATAAGGGATACACATTATTGCATTGCGTTGTTCTGTGTGGCAGTCAGCGAATAAACCGAACACTGAGAACTCACGTGTAGTCGTGTCCAAATATATATGCCTGTTAGTAGGTAGCTACAGACATTACATGGTGTCAGAATAGTCAGACAGTGTATCGGTACGGACGTTATGGCGAAGTTTAGAGCGCCGAGCGAATTTAAGTTTGAGAGTCCAACTGAATGGCCAGAGTGGAAACAGAGATTTTGCCGCTATCGGCTAGCCACGAAGCTCAACCAAGAAGACGGCGAGATTCAAGTGAGTGCACTTATCTACGCGATGGGAAGTGAAGCTGAAAAGATATTCAGTTCGTTTGAGTTCGAGGAGGAAGACAGTAAAGACGACTTTGAGGTGGTCATGGAAAAGTATGACGAGTACTTTATTCCAAGACGCAATGTCATACATGAACGTGCATGCTTCTACCAACGTTGCCAGCATTCCGGAGAATCGGCGGAGATGTACATTAGGACATTGTATGAAATGGCGGAACACTGTCAGTTTGGAGCTACGAGAGATGAACATATAAGGGATCGTCTTGTAGTAGGAATTGCAGACAAAGAACTTTCGCGTCAATTCCAGCTCGAAGCAGACCTGACTCTTGCGCGGGTTATTGAACGTGTGCGCCACGCAGAGGTGGTGACGAAACAAGTCGGTCTTCAAGCCAACAGACCGGAACCTCAGCTAGCCAACATTAACGCGGTGAAATGGAAAAGTGGACAGTATGGAAAGAAAAGCCATGACAACATGAGACGAGGTAACAGCAGCCAGGGAGCCTACACAAAGGAGGAGTGTGGGAGATGTGGTAAGCCACAACATTCTGATGAAAAACGTTGCCCTGCATTAAAAAGTAAGTGCAATAAATGTCACAAGAATGGACACTGGTAACGTAAATGTCAGTCTAAAGCAGTCAGGGAAGTCACAAGTGAACAGCCTGAACAAACATATTTCCTTGGCGCTGTTGATCGTAAGAATGAAGAAAATAAATGGACTGTGAGCTTAACCATAAACAATGTGGTAGTAGCCTTCAAAATAGACACAGGAGCTGATGCTACCATTATCGATCAAGGGACATTCAAAAAGATGAGTCCTAAAATACAGTTAGGGTCTCCAGACACACGCTTTGTAAGCCCAGGAGGTGACCTCAAATGTGCAGGCGTGTTCTAAGGCACCACCAGCTACAGAGAAAAAATGTTTTCTTTCAAAGTGTATGTGATGGAGGGAACAAGCTGCTTATTAGGCCGTGAGGAAGCAGAGAAAATGGGCCTAGTTAAGAGGATGGATGAGGTCAGCGGTGTGTTTGGGTCGGGTGGGCTATTGAAAACTGAGCCAGTCAGAATAGCCCTGCATGATGATGCCCAGCCGTATGCAGTGCCAACAGCCAGACGAATACCCCTGCCACTGGTACCGCTGGTGATGCGGGAACTACAGCGCATGGAGGATGAGGACATTATTGAAAAGGTGACGCAGCCGACCGAATGGTGCGCCGCTATGGTGCTGGTGCTTAAGCCAAACAAGAAAGAGGTCCGGCTATGCGCAGACCTCAGGAAATTAAATAAAGCAGTGAAGCGAGAGAAGTACGTCCTACCTACAGTGGAGGAGATAATGCCCAGGCTCGCTGGTTCAAAAGTGTTCACGTCATTGGATGCAGCAAGTGGATTTTATCAAATTCCTCTGCATGAAGAGAGCAGGATGCTCACTACGTTTATCACTCCGTTTGGGAGATATGCCTTCCGCCGTCTCCCATTCGGAATAACATCAGCGCCAGAAATTTTTCAGAGGAAAATGGCGGAGACTTTGGCCGGCCTGGAAGGAACAGAGATCTTCATGAACGACATCTTGGTCCATGCTGAGACTGAGGAGCTGCACGACCAATGCTTGGATGAAGTGTTGAAGGTCATCAAGGCGGCGGGGCTCAAGCTCAATGAAGCAAAATGCTAATTCAAACAGCGACAGGTTCGTTTCCTGGGTCACGTAATCGACGAGACAGGGGTCAGGGTCGACCCAAGCAAGGTGACGGGAATAGAGAACTTCCCACAACCACAAAATGTGACAGAACTCAAGCGATTCCTAGGCATGGTGAATTATTTAGCCAAGTTCATCCCTGAGCTATCAACAGTGGCCCATCCACTCTACGAGCTACTGAGGGGAGATACAGAGTGGACGTGGGGTCCTGCACAGTGTGAAGCTTTCAGAAATCTAAAGACTGCATTAGCCACAGCCCCGGTACTTATCTTCTATGATGCCAACAAGCCCACCATCGTGTCAGCAGACGCCAGCAGCTACGGGCTGGGGGGTGTCCTACTCCAGCAGCATGGAGAGAGCTGGAAACCCGTGGCCTACTGCTCCAGATGATTGAGCGACGCAGAGAAACGGTACGCGCAGATTGAGAAGGAGTGCCTTGCCAGCGTTTGGGCCTGTGAGCGCTTCGACAAGTACCTGTATGGACTGGACAGTTTTAGACTGGTGACCCGATCACAAACCACTGGTACCCCTCATGAACAGCAAGGATCTGGACTGTGTCCCAATCAGGTGCCAGAGGCTGCTGATGAGACTGATGCGGTTCAGCGCCACCGCAGAGCATGCACCTGGTAAGACATTAGCAGTAGCAGATGCACTGTCTAGGGGCCCAGAGCAATGTCAGGGGGATGGGGTTTGTCATGAGGAGGTCACAGCACACATTGAGGCTGTTATGGACCAGGTCCCAGCCACACCACACCGCATGGCAGAGCTAAGACAGCACACTGCAAATGATAGGCAGCTCCAGACAGTCATAGGTTTCATTAGGAGTGGGTGGCCTGATTTTGAAAGTAAGGTGCCGGAGGCAGTTAAAGACTTCTACAAAGTGAGAGGAGAGCTATCAGAGGTAGAAGGGTTAGTCACTAGAGGCCAACGCATCGTCATTCCCACTGAAATGAGAGAAGTCATACTAAAAAGAATTCATGATGGTCACCAAGGCCTAGTGAAGTGCAGGGGAAGAGCTTACCAATCAGTATGGTGGCCTGGAATAGCTGAGGAGATAACTAGAACAGTACAGTAGTGTACATTCTGTAGAGAGAACAAAAACACTCAGAGAAAGGAGCCATTAATGCCCAGTGAGCTCCCATCCAGGCCATGGCAGAAAATTGCTATAGATCTGTGCGAGTACAAGAAGCACAACTACTTAGTAGTGTCAGATTATTACTCCAGATATCTAGACATTTTGAATCTGCCTACGACTACTACCAACCAGGTTGTAGCTAAGCTGAAAGCCACATTTGCGCGTTTCGGTATCCCCGAAGTGATAGTGAGTGATAATGGGCCCCAGCTAGCTTCAACAGAGATGAGGTAGTTTAGTGAGGACTACGATTTTGTACATATCACATCCAGCCCTCACTACCCCCAGAGTAACGGGCAGGTAGAGAGGGCAGTTCAGATAGCAAAATCTATATTGAGACAGAAAGACCCCCTCCTGGCCCTAATGACATACAGAGCCACACCCACCTCATCGACAGGAATCAGTCCAGCAGAACTGTTGATGGGCAGGAAAATTAGGACCACCTTGCCCATCTTGCAGGGCAATCTGAGACCTAACTGGCCGAACGAGGATGGGATCAGGCAGGCTGACACTGCAGCACAGGGTGAGCGCTACAGGAGGAACAGACGCCACCTGCAGTCTACGCCTGTCAGTGAAAGTTCTGACCAGGTGACTCCAGAGGTCACGGATACTGACACTGGGGACACACAGGGTGCGGGGACACAATACACTCCCACACGACCACAAGGGACTGAGATCGTCACTCGTTCTGGCAGAGTGAGCAAGCCTCCAGTCAAACTGAACTGGTGAACAGGGACTGTGGGGCTGTTTTGGGGGAAAACTCAGGGTCAAGAGACTTTGCAGTATGGACATTGGGGGGAGAGAAACAAGGGGGAAATGTTTGAGAAATGAATGTTTTGTTTGATTAATGAATGATTTTGGTTGCAGAAAATCCACTTTCATTATTTCTGATTTACATTAACAGAAAATGCACTTGTTCAGGATAGACAAGACAGTAGGAATGTTATGTTTTGTGACAGTATGAATAGAGATGGTAATTCTTATTAGACAACATCAAGGTCTGATGGTTGTATACAGTCACGGTTCAATAAGAAATATTGTTAACATACAGAAGTGTTAAATGTTTACTAGACACTAAGAGTTCATGTGAAATGATAAGGGCAACATCTTTAAGGGGGGAGATGCAATGACAGGTAGTGACCACTGGAGGTCAGTGTCATAGCCTAGGGCATTGTTCTGTGCCAAGTAGAAGAATAAGGGATACACATTATTGCATTGCGTTGTTCTGTGTGGCAGTCAGCGAATAAACCGAACACTGAGAACTCACGTGTAGTCGTGTCCAAATATATATGCCTGTTAGTAGGTAGCTACAGACATTACACCATACATCCCCATGCCCACAAAACAGCCTGTTCTTCAGAGTGGAGAAAATGAGCAGCAGACACATACAGTATAACCATACACAGAAGCTGGATTTAGGAGTTTTAATATATAAACTTCACTTACTTCTTGTAAAGACCTAAGGGAACAGTTTAAAAAAAAACCAAGAAAGTATAATACCTCTCATTTAAAAGATAGATAAGACAGGTCCCAATATCATCTGCATACTTAATAAAGTGCCTGTTAGGAAGAGCGCTAGCGCTAGAGTTGGTGTATAAAATAAACAATAAAGATGATAAAACACATCCCTGGGGGGAACCTGTGCAGGTTGTCGCTTTGTCAGAGAGTGAAGAACCTACTCTGACCTGCTGGACTCTACAGCTCTAATGCTGAGTTGAATAGTGTTAAAAGTGGAAGAAAAGCCCACAAATAAAATCTTAGCATGAGTTTTTGGTTTTTCAAGATGAGTATGCAATAAATGCAATAGAGTAAGGATTTGCATCGTCTACCCCTCTACAGGCTTGATATGCAAATTGCAAGGTGCTGTGTTTGTGTTACAATGTACCTCTTCACTAGACGCTCAAGGCACTTCATGACCAGCGATGTTAGTGCTATTGGACGAAAGTCATTGGGCCCTTTGGGTCTGGTAATTTTTGTCACAGGTACAAAAACAGGTACAATTGTAAAAATGTCAGTAAACAATGGTGCTAACTGCATAGCACAGTGCTTTAGAACACACACAAATATTGTCAGGGCTTCTTCATCGGTTACTGCCTCCAAAAAGGTGAAGGACTTCTGATTCCTTGATAGTAAAGTTGGGTGTAAGGGGGAGAAAGGGAAGTATCACAGTGTGTCATATCTGGGACTTCTGTAATACCTATGTTGGCCACTTGATGGCCTTAGTGGCAAGGTTTTTTTGCTTCTGGTCACATGCTCTGCTGCTGTAATTAGTAGTTCCACCTGCTCCCCATTACTGGCCCTATAAAAACCACCACGCTTCCGTTCAGTCCTTGCTTAGTCTTGAGTTTGTCTCCGTGCTTCTCAGTTCAGCCTTTTGTCTCCCGAGCTACCTTTTGGATTACCTGTGCCTTTTTGAACTCTGCCTGTGACCCCGGATTCTAGTGTTATCACGAACTTTGAGTCCTGTGGATGCCTTTGTTTGAGGATTGCCTGGGCTGACTAGTTTTCCCAGCTTTTATGTTTTTTTTTGCCTTTTTGCCTTTGGGCCACTTGAACTGTTTTGTTTTGATCATCCACCTTCTGCCTGTACTTTTTTTTGTTGTGAATTGCTCAAGTAAAGAAAACCTTTTTTCATCCAAGTTTTGTCTCTGCAATTGAGTCTTGTACCACCACCTAGCTCAGAGGGTAAGCCTCTGGGCTGCAACTCCAGGGACCGGGGTTCGATTCCCGGCCAGACCTGACACAGTGGCAGTGGCTCTGTTGCCATTCTCAAAGCGACAGAAGTAGGTGTTAAGCTGTTTGCCATCAAACATCATCTCCAGTCCCTCACTACCATTCATGACAAGGGTAGGTTTTCCCCTGCCCTACTGTGCCTCTCTGGGATTGGCAGAAGCCAGAGAGGCCTCTAACTTTTGTTTGTAGCTGTACTTGTCCAGCTGTATTTGTCTTTTTATGTGTCTCTTTGTGTCCCTTCTAGCTGTTTCATTCTGGATTCTGTAAGCTTTTTTGCTTACAGGTATCACAAAGTCTACACAGAAATGAATATAGCCAGACACTGCTATAACCTGATCATTAATATCAGGGCTATTACATGTGCAGTCGAAACATCCCTGCAAAGCCATTATGCTATCATTGTTCCACACTTTGACAGCCCTTATTTGAGGCTTCTCCCGCTCTAGTAGCCTCTGATAGACAGGGCGGAGATAGACCCCAGACGCACCAAGTGGTGGGAGCAGGGATGCTGTGTAAATGTTGTAGTGTATTTTCTGTTATACATTTACAGGTTGTTCTCCTTATTTCCTTTATTCATCATATTCACTCATCCTATACAGTACATAAAGAATGTTTCTGTTTTAGGAGAAGAACACAGATGTGTTCTTCCACAACATATGGAGACATACAGATAACCCTAAGTGCCAACAGTGTACCATGAAGCTCTTTCCCATGGCCTTGGAAAGGCTTGCATATGTGATTGTGATTGATCATAAATCCAAAACGTTATCTGCTAAATGGGAGTATAGTTTCGGTCTTCAGAAGCGAGCCAATTATGGCATAGCTGACTATGTAAGAAGGGTGTGTATTCGAGAGGGCAGTTCAGATTCGGACCCCATTGGGCTGGTTCGAGAGGTTTCGGACAATTCAATGCATTGAATTAGCCTGGTCACCAGCCTCTCGTACTACATTTCATTTGTACAGACAGTCTGGCCACTCACCATTGACAATTGTTAACTAACTGAAGGCGGGTGCTCTGTTGAAGTTTAAAACTATTGGCTCTGCCCAGTGCCACTCCGAATCTGCCATAACCAATCGCTAACGTTTGGTCGTGACGTATTTCATGCGCCAGAAACCACGTTGCGCGCAGTATACAAACGGCAGATGCAGTGAGCATTAGCATTAGCCTCCGCCCGCCTCCGTACTTACGCTCAATAACTGAAATTCGCGCACGACCTCTACGTCACTGTTCTCAGGCCGCGCCTCCTGTTCGCTGATTGGACCGGTAAAACTTTACCGGGAGAAAACCCGCGAATATGCCGAATACCCAGACCTAGTACTGAAGGGAAATGAAAATTGAGCGGAAGTACGTCGGAGGGCGGAGCCTGTGGGGTTGTGTTCCGAGGGAAGGAGGCCGCCGACAACAGGATCGCTTTTAACTCACTTTATTTGTTTAGGTTTAGTTATCTTAATCTACCAAGCATGTGGGGAAAGTAAATGTAAATGCCACGCGCGTGGAGAGCCCCCAGCTTTGCATCCTTGCGGATGGGCCGCCTGAGACTTCTGATCCTAACCGGATGTTTCCGCCGGATGCCTCTGGGCAGGAGGCGTGGCCTCCATGACGCACAATGGCTAGCGTTAAGCGCCGCCCCCAGTATATTGTTTGCCGCCATCATGTGTTTAGGTGCAGTTACTACAACTTGTATATTTATTTCTACTCCTGGCTATGTGCAGATATTTACAGCCTGATGATACATGTTATTAATTCGCAACAGTCCCTCCTTGGTCATCACTGATGACCATACTATAAATTAATAATGCTATGTATCATGTAAGGTCTAAAAATGGTGAGTATAAATTCAAGCGAAAAGAAAAACATCAACATCACCAATCGACTTAGTTCGGGAAAACCTCTTCTAGACAGTAGGAAAACCTGTCGCATCTCTAAATTGGATGGCATTCACCTTGGTGTGTCTCAAAGAATACATGGGCCGTAGCCAACAGTAGACAAATTATCATCACATCATACAATCAATGTCATACCATCATCACAGTATCCTGAGGACAGAAAGGCATAGTAGTTAATGCATTGTAATTTCCCCATATGAAATCCCTTCAAATACTTATATGTATGTATAACCAAAATCGAATACCTCCAGGTATAAGAACAGACATTATCGTGTTAGTTAGCGGCTCTGGCTAACACAGAAGAGACATTAGCGTGTTAGTTAGCAGTAACCCTATATAGATCTAAAAAAACGCCCTGTAGACTAGCATGCAATTGCTCAGATGGTTTCCATGCCACAGGTTACTCAAAGATCATCACAGTGTTATCCTCCGTATCCGTAGCCAACCTCAGGTCAGACAGTTCATGAATTCAATGCCCATCTTGTGTTCCATAGGCAAGGCCCACACGCCAAGGTTACCAACACGTACCCATGTGTGCCTTCCCCACGGATCCACTCCTCACCAGTAGTCAGAACATTTTAGCAGCGTCAAAAGATTCATCCGTTTCATTATTAAAGCAATCATGGGACTACAGCATAACACATTCCGAACTTATAATGCATTGTATCGGCAACCGTGAAGCATACTGTGTATTTAATAATTCAACATTCAAGTATAACAGGTGCCATGTCCTCCTAGACACAGGTGCCGAACTCCAGGATATCAGGTACCACAGCCTGATCAAGTCGGGGCGCTCCACTGTCCCCTGCACATTCTCGGGTACACCTGGTCACCTTTCTCCACCCTGGTTGGTGGTCCATCCTTTGGCTCTGCACTCTGTTTCTCGGAAATGTCAGTTTCTTGAATGTCCCGTTCACTCTTTCCACCATTCCCAGTGAATGTAACATAACCGCTTGTTTGATGGGTAACTGCTGCACCACCCGGTGTTGGCGCTGTAGTTTTGACACGGCGGTGGAAAAAGCTAACAGGTTAAGGTGTTAAACACAGCATAACAGCATTAGGCGTTGGCGTAGTAATTCCCAATTTTCTATGTCAATAAACTATTTAGCTTATGCATTAGATCCTTTCCCAACAGATTGCTGAAGTGTAGCCCTGTGGCCTTTTTTTATTTTCATTCACACATTAAAATGTTTATGTTGTTAATAAATAACAGTTCATGAAGGTAAATATTTTTAAAATGTGTTGGATTATAATATGTTAAAAACAGTCATTGTGTACAGTTAAGTCAGAGGAAAAAAGAGTGATGTTAGTTCTAAAAATCATTCAGGGTTGTCTCAAATCCAGAATACTACTTATGTTTGCGGGGCAGTGAAGCATCTTTTATTCTCTCATCTCTGTTGGTATGTCTGTGGTCCTTAGCCAATCCTGTCCTCACCTTGTTCAGGGAGGCGGTGCTTAGCGTCACCTACGTGCCGCATGCAGGTTAGCGACAGCCTGTCTGCTTTATCGGCGTCCGAGCGGGATAGCTGTAAAATAGTAAAACTAATAACACTCATAACTCCCAAGACTGACGGAGAGTCGTCCTGCGGTTGGTGTGTGTGAACTCTGAAAAGTTGCCAGAGGACCGGACATTTGCCATAGGAGGGAGAGAGAGTGAGGACCGGGAGAGCCCTGGACCATTGGAGAGAGACTATAGCTGCTGTATTTGAGCGGTGGTTAACCGCACCGTGTTGCTGCATGCGCCATTCACTTGCCGCCGAAACTGCCCTTGTTTTTGCCCTTAACCCCATCTCCATCCCTGACTGTTGCGGACTCGTGAGTACACTGAACACTTTGCACGTGCGTTTTCTTTATGCTGGTTAACCCAGTGAAGTGGCCATTTGTTTTCGGCCTCCACGCTCCCAAGCATCGACTGGGCCTACCACGTGTTTTATTTACATTTAATAGCCCTGTGTGAATGTGTGTGTGAGTGTGGGCTGTGGACATTTGAGTTTTCTTGGTCATTGTGATATTACTTTTCTGTTTGGGTCCATCAGGGGTCATTTGTGGGTTAAGCTTGTCGAGTATTGAGTATTGAAAATGCCTCAATGTTATCAATGCCTACTTAAAGGTCAACAGTGAACGGGTTAAATAATTTTATGACTAATTTGACACTTTGAATAAACAAGCTCTGTTGTTTCAAATAAATCCTGTGTGGCAATTATAAAGGTGATACTTTTTGGACAAATATAAACAGGTTAAAGTGGACTTATTTTAAAAGGGAAGTGCCTAATTTTGAGTTACTTCCTAAAAGTTATTGGAGGCACCGCCAAGTTATTTTACATCCCTATTACAGTCATCACAGGTATAGCGCCATCTTCAGACGAACTCAGGCCCCGTCCCATTGTACTACAACACCCCAATTATCTGTCAGTAAATATAGCTACCTGGGACTGGGGTTACATAAATGGGATACCGCTGGGATAATTTCACTGTATGGCCAATTAAATTTAAGTGCGCAAGATCAAAACTCATACTAATATGGCTCACTCACTCAACCCCCAGTTGCTAGCTGAGCTACTGAAATGGTGTGAAGATGTAGGAGTAAATCCAGCCTATGCTTTGATACTGAGTAATGTACCTACAGAGGCAGTTGTAGCTGATATAACTGAGTCAGGGCTGTAAACTAACGGTCGCCACTCGCCAAATGCGACTAAAATATTCCCCTGGCGACTTAATTTTGGAGGGATACACGCCACTGGGGCGGGTAAATGTTTGTCCCGAATGGTCGTGCTCTTGCAATAAATTGATTTGTTGTGTGTCACACTGAAGTCTCTCCCCCGACGTCACCGCTGTAGAAAATAGTTCCCCCGAAGCAACGTAGCTGTGCGCGTTACCGCTCTTTAAAACTTTGGCGGCGCAGTGAGTGAGACTCGAGCGCAGCAATGTGGCGGCATATCCCCGGTGTGACCGAACCAAAGAGGAAAAATACAGAGGAGATAGGTGACAAAGAAGGCGAAACGTCGACGAAAAAAGCAAAAGTGAGAAAGTTCAGTGAGAAGTGGAAGACTGACAGGGAATGGCTTCAGTACGACGACTCGACGGGTGTCATGTTTTGCTCCGTCTGCCGGACACACGCCAAAGAAAAACAGCGCGGAAATTCATTTGTGGTGGGCAACAAAACGATGAAAGTGGAGACCATCCGGGAGCACGAGGGAAGCCGGTGTCAACACAGGCGAAAGAGTTCACCCAATACATCGCCGAGGCGGAGAGAGATGAAATCAGGCAGATGCTGAAAAAGACTAGATTCCTGTCTATCATGTCCGACGGCTCCACTGACAGTTCGGTGAAAGAGGAGGAGCTGGTATATGTGAGGTGGAGTCACATGGGCAAGATAGAGAGCAGGTTTGTTGGGATCAAGTCAGTCGAGAAGGCAGATGCAGCACACATAACCAGCACCATCAGAGAGATCATGGTGCGTGTGTGCGAAGAATGGGAGAGCAAGTTGGTCGCCCTGGCAACAGACGGCGCTGCTGTGATGGTGGGAGCAAAGAGCGGTGTGGTCAGCCGGCTGAAGGGGGACCGGGCTTATATCATTGGTATCCACTGCATGGCTCACCGGCAAGAACTGGCTTTCATGGATGCTATCAAGTCCCATGCCATGTTCCAGCGAGTAGAAGAATTCCTCAGTGGCCTCTACACTTTTTACCATGCCAGTCCACTGAACAGAGCTAACCTGGTCAACAGCTTCCAGGCTCTCGGGCACAAACCACTGGTGCCTACAAGGATCGGTGGGACCCGATGGGTAGGACACCTCCTACGCGCCCTGGACCACTTCCTGCGGGGCTTTCAGGGGATTGTCCAACATCTGGAGCAGGTAGTGGCATTATTAATATATCAAAGGAATGTGTGACTGTGACAGTGCCTGTCGGTGTTCTGATAAGTGTTTTTGAAAAGCTAGTAATTTTATTGTATGTGTTTGTTCTTGATGTGTTTCAGATTCAGTCTTGTGATGCTGCAAATGTCAGAGGAGTCCAACAGGCCAAAGCCAGAAAGTACTACTCCACTGCCAGGGAGGCTGTCTTCATCCGCTTCTGTGGATTCCTTCATGACACACTGACACACCTGAGCAGCCTGTCCGTCTCGCTCCAGAGGTCTACCATCACCATCGCCGAGGCCCACAGCTGCTTGAGCGCAACACAGGCAGTCCTCAAAAAGTATAAAACCAGGTATGGTCATTTAAGAAGTAATAGGAAATAACTGACTCTGAACTTTATTAATAACAATGATTCCAACAAGAGAGGGGTAGAATGTGTGAATGTGTTGTAAAGGTTTATTCTGATAGGATAGTAAAAATTAGCCTTTTTTTTCCACCAGAGAAGGGCCCATGCAGGCCGCAATGACAAAAGCTATGAGGGACAACAACTATGCTATGAGGGAATTTGAGGGAATGTCACTGACAAGCAGTGACAGCCAGACCCTCGTCGCCTCACGGGTTAAACTGCTTGACAGGCTAGTCGAGAGTATGACCGACAGGTTCCAGGATGTCAGTGTAGGTGTGCTGTGTGCCACTAAGCTCGTCAGCTTTGCCAACTGGCCAGAGTCAGGAGATGCAGCAGCAGGTGTTTTTAAATTAAGTACTACAGCAGAGCACTTAAATTCAGGGTCATGAAGATTATATTTTAATTTTGAGAAATAAAACATGCATTATGCTTGTTGTAATGTAGACCTATGTGTACAACTCTTCTAGATTTTGGTGACACTGAAGTGGAGACACTGGTGAACCACTTCAGGCCTGTCCTGGAGACCTGTGGCATCCATGCTGAGAACGTGATGGACCAGTGGACTGTCTTGAAGTCCTTCATGTACCAAGAGCCACAGTTCCTGTCACACCCACACGTGTCCTGGGCCACTGTGAACAGGAGCCATCAGCACTCCTGCCCTGACCTGCTGGCTGTCATCGACCTGGTCCTGTCCCTTCCTGCCTCCACTGCGGACTGTGAAAGGGGTTTTAGCACCATGAAGATGGTGAAAAGTGATTGGAGGTCCAGCCTTCTGTCTGACACTCTGTCAGATCTTCTGATCATTCAACTCTGCTCCCCAGACATAAAAGACTTTGATCCGAGGACAGCTATGATGCTGTGGCACGAGAGCTCAGTTAGAAGCAGACGGCCTGACTATATGGATGGTGGTGCAAAGAGGGTGTCTGAGAGGGTGTCTGCTGAAGACAGTGATGAGGAGTTCTGATTAGAGATGCATACTGGATCGGATTGGTCCCATCTGTAGTTCTGATGAGTAATTAATGAGTGTTTCCTTTGTCGCAGTTTTGCACTGTTAAAGTTTTCAATTTGCAATGTTTGAGATGAAATGAATGAAATTCAATTAATAATATTAAAATGTATTTTTAAATAATACTTTGGCCTCTGAGTCATTTCTAAGCATATACTGCTATATAATACTGTTATCTCAATGAAAAGTACTGAAACAGATGTATATTCAACAAAAAGAGGCAATTTATTATTTGGCCGGTAAAAAATTTACTTGACCGGTAGATTTTTTCATCTACCGGTCCCCTTGGCAGGTGAGCCAAAAAGTTAGTTTACAGCCCTGAACTGAGTCATTGGAGGCTGTAAAAGTACTCGGCCGGGTTCGCTATAAATCTAGAAAATTAGTCTCACAGCTACAACATGACATGATACTCTGTGAGTGCCAAAACCCAGTTGACCCTCAAACAGCTCCCCCTGAGATCTACCCCCTTGGTGGTGGAACCCCATGGAAGATGACCCTTCTCACCAGTGTCACAGCCCCACCCGATGACTTCACATTGAAGTTGCAGAACTTATTGCAAAGTGAAGGTAAATCACTGAATGACCTCCAACCTTTACTTGGGCAAAGCACACCCACACAGTCAGACCCAACCTCCATCATTCGTGCTGTGGGAGAGTTACTGGAGAAAACAATGCGACCCCCGCAAGAGAACAACGCCTTCCGCAGGTTACGGGTTTTTTCAGGAGTGATGCCCACACCTGCAGGGGAGGAGACCCTCGAAAGCTGGCTAGAGCAGGCACAGTTAATGCTAGACGAGTGTGATTGTTCTGTAAAAGAAAAGAAGAAAAGGATTGTGGAAAGTGTAAAGGGTCCAGCATTTGAGATAATCCAGGCTGTGCGATGCAATGATGCAGATGCGCGTCCAGGTGACTACTTGGCAGCCTTGGAAAATGCATTTGGGATCACCAAGTCCGGAGAAGATCTTTATTTTGCCTTCCGATCCATGCAACAAAAGTCAGGTGAAAGGCTATCGGATTACCTAAGGAGATTAGAAAAGGCACTGGCAAAAGCAGTCCAGAAAGGAGGCCTCCCCCCTACGTCCAGAGACCGTGCACGGGTGGAGCAGCTATTAAGAGGTGCAGCATCAGAGTCGGACATCCTGCTACTCCAGTTGCGATTGAAGGAGAGGTTAAGGAACCCTCCCTCTTTCATGGATTTACTGAGTGAGATTAGAGTAGAGGAAGATCAGAAAGTGACTAGACGAAGTCTCACCACAAGCGCGCACACGGTGCGCACAGCAGAGGAGAGTACAGCTCACTATGCTGAAGTAGATGCTCTAAAGAGTCAGGTAAAGGTTTTAGAAGCTAAAGTACAGCAGCTATCAGTCAAAGAGAGACCCCCAGTGTTGCACATTGACTCTGAAGTGCAGGCGCTGAAGGAACAAGTGGCTAGTTTGCAACTGCTAAATCAGCTCAGAGAGCAAGCAGCCATGCAAGAGGCCCCAATAACACCAGACAAAACCCCCCAAAGTTTTAGACCAAAGCAGCCCTTTAAACCTAGGAAAAGCAATAACACTACAGATGGACAGGATGTATTTTGTTACCGCTGTGGTGAGGATGGCCACATCACTAAAAACTGCAGTGGCACTGACAACCCCTCCAAAGTGATAAGCAAGCTAATCCGAAACAACCAAAAGCTCAGACAAAACCAAAGGGGTCCCCCAACCAATTCCTCTGGCCAAACAGGACATGTAGGTCAACTCGAAAGCAGTACACTCAGCCCACCAGCAGACATACCTAAAGGATTAGTGGGTGAATCTAGCATAGGGAAAGTCATAATTGAAGGGCACACATGTGATGCTTTAATGGATGGTGGCTCTACTGTGTCAATTGTTTTTGAAACTAAGTCAGGTTAGTTACCCCTATAAAGGCTACATTGCAGCCGAGATACAGTTTATCGAAGATGGTCATCAGTGTGAGCCTAAGGTGGTGCTTATTCTAGTCTGCCCAGAAGGTAATGGCCCTGAAAAACTGCCACTCATTGTTGGTACTAATGCCCGAGCGTTCAGTCATGCCCCGCGGTATGGTAAAGTTCAAGGTGACCCCAAGCTAGCTCGAACCATGCGTGTATGTACACAGCTACCGACCCAGTCTAAGTCACTGCTCCCTCATGGTGATCCTCTGGCTGTAGTTAAGTGGACTGGACCTGGACCTCTCACTGTGCCTCCTGGTAGTGAGCGTTCCGCCATTTGCACCGTGTTGGGTAGTGAGAAACTCAAAGATAGCATCCTTGTGGTAGAGACTCCTTCCAACGGAGCACTTCCAGCTGGAGTGTTAATGCCCCCTTGTGTCCTACTCTCCTCAGAGATGGATTGCAACAGATTTTCTGTGATGTTGAAGAATGAGTCCGCCAAGCCAAAAGCCATCCCCAAAGGCACAGTGATTGCCTATGTGCATAAAGCAGAAGTTGTCACCCAGCTGCAGCATGCAGAGACCCCATCTAGCACACTTGACCCTGCTATCTTTAATTTTGGTGAATCTCCCATTCCAGAGAACTGGAAAAACCGACTGGCTCAAAAATTGGCTGATCGGCCTCAGGTGTTCTCCTTGTCCGAGTGGGATGTGGGTTTAGCAAAAGGGGTGGAGCATTGTATTAGGTTGAAAGACCCTAGCCCTTTCCGAGAGAGAGTCAGGCGTCTGGCCCCAGCTGAAATCGACGAGGTCCGCAAACATCTACAGGAGCTCCTTGCTGCAGGGATTATCAAAGAATCCCGCAGCCCGTACGCCTCTCCCATAGTGATAGCTAGGAAGAAGAATGGTAAGATAAGGATGTGCATTGACTATCGCACCCTTAATCTAAAAACTATACCTGACCAGTACACCCTTCCTCGGATTGATGACGCATTGGCCAGCCTCACAGGAAGCCGGTGGTTTTCTGTGCTCGACCTTCGCTCTGGCTATTATCAAATCGCTATGTCCGAGGACGACAAGGAAAAAACAGCGTTCATCTGCCCGCTTGGGTTTTATCAGTTCGAGCGGATGCCCCAAGGCATCACAGGGGCCCCTGCCACGTTCCAGCGATTGATGGAAAAGGCAGTGGGAGATATGAACCTGCTTCAATGTCTCGTTTACCTCGACGACCTCATTGTCTTTGGTCGCACTCTGGAAGAACACGAAGAACGTCTTCTGCGAGTACTTGGCCGGCTGGCCGAGGTCGGCTTGAAACTTTCACTGGATAAGTGCCAATTTTGCCAGCCGGAAGTAAAGTACGTGGGACATATTGTGTCCGCAGCTGGCGTTGCGACTGACCCTGACAAAATCAAGGCTGTGGCACAGTGGCAGCCACCCACCCACTTGAAGTCGTTGCAGTCATTTTTGGGGTTCTGTGGTTATTACCGCAAGTTCATCAAGAACTACGCAGCCATAGTTCGCCCTCTCACTGACTTAACAAAGGGATATCCTCCCGTACAAAAGGGGAAGAAACCCACCAAGTCTAAAGTTAATGACTATTTTCGACCATCCGAGCCCTTTGGCGCGCGCTGGACCCCAGCCTGTGCGGATGCTTTCCACCAAATCATCCACTGCCTTACCAGTGCTCCAGTGTTGGCTTTTGCTGATGCAACAAAGCCCTACATCCTACACGTGGATGCTAGTCTAGATGGGCTTGGAGCGGTCCTCAATCAAGAATACCCTGAAGGGTTGCGACCTGTGGCATTTGCCAGCCGTAAGTTATGCCAATCAGAGAAAAACTACCCTATCCACCAACTTGAGTTTCTGGCCTTGAAGTGGGCTGTAGTGGATAAGTTCCACGACTATCTCTATGGTGCCAGATTCACCGTGAGAACCGACAACAACCCGCTCACCTATGTGCTCACCACTGCGAAGTTGAGTGCTACTGGCCATAGGTGGTTGGCTAACTTAACTACATACGACTTTGACATTAAGTATAAGCCTGGCAGAGAGAATGTGGATGCCGACTGGTTGTCCAGGAATGCCATGGAAGAAGACGACGGATGGAGACACATCCCTCAATCAGGTGTTAAAGCTCTCTGTCGCCAATTTAGTGTCACTCAACCATCTTGGTCACCTAACCGTCTCATAGACCAGTTGGGAGTTCCCCCAAGTGTCATTCCACCTGCTTATGCTTTATCCACCCAGCTTGGGGTGAGTTCTTTGGAACAGATAAGCAATGAGATGCTATGCAAAGCACAAGATTTGGACCCCATCATCAGCATTGCTAAACAATCTGTACAAAGTGGAGTCTGGCCTGCGACCTCCCAAAGCCGCAATCCAGATATTGCTTTGCTGCAACGAGAAAGCAGCAAGCTTCGGATAAAGTCAGGCCTGTTATACAGGAAAACCACCAGACCAGCGGGCAGGCAGATTTTCCAACTACTCCTCCCCGGTGAATATCGTCTTCAAGTGCTCAAGTCTGTTCATGATGATTCTGGCCATCTGGGAGTTGACCGCATCACTGATTTGGTGAAAGACCGATTTTACTGGCCAAAAATGGCCTCTGACATTGCCCAGTACATCAAGAACTGTGGCCGGTGTGTCACTCGCAAGACGCTACCTCACAGGGCCGCATTTTTGAAACAGATTACCAGCAGTGGCCCCCTCGACTTGGTGTGTATAGACTTTCTGTCTATAGAGCCAGATTCAAAGGGTATGGCCAATGTCCTAGTGGTAACCGACCACTTTACTCGATATGCACAGGCTTATGTGACCAAAGATCAAAGAGCAACAACTGTCGCCAAAGTGCTGGTCGAGAAATTCTTTGTGCATTATGGCCTGCCATCCAGAATTCATTCTGACCAAGGGCGTGACTTTGAGAGTCGTCTCATCAAGGAGCTACTGGGAATATTGGGCATCAAGAAGTCCAGAACGAGTCCATATCACCCCCAAGGTGACCCGCAGCCAGAGCGTTTTAACCGAACACTCTTGTCTATGCTCGGTACTCTCCAACCCAGTCAGAAACAAAAGTGGAGCCAATATGTCAGTTCGCTCGTCCACGCCTATAACTGTACACGTAACGATGCAACTGGCTACTCTCCATACTACCTAATGTTTGGGCGTGAAGCTCGTCTGCCCATTGATCTGTGTTTTGGAACGTCCCCCGATGGAGACGACTATGGCAACTACTTACAGTATGTAGGCAAACTGAAAAGTGATCTGAAAAGGGCATACGAGTTAGCAGTGACAGTTGCTAATAAGTCGCATGACAAAAACAAGAGATACTATGACAACAGAGTGAGAGACCAAGTGTTGGAGAAAGGCGATCGTGTGCTCGTACGAGCTCTGGGCTTGCCAGGAAAGCACAAGCTTGGTGACAAATGGCATTCTGACCCTTATCTCGTTGTTGAAAAACTGCCAGACCTACCTGTGTACAGAGTAAAACCTGAAAAGGGGAGAGGCATGGTCAAAACTCTGCACCGTGACCACCTTTTACCCATCGGGTATCTGGTCAGGTTTCCCCCGGATTTGGGGGTGAAGCAGCTACCACAGAGGCCTGTGACACGATTACATCAAAAGGAAAAGTCAATTGAACATCCAAACCAGGAAGAGCACTCGGACGATGAAGATGAGCCCTGGAACCTACCTGCTGACCGGAGGGAGGACATCTTAGCTGCCCTTGATCTGCTGGCGGATCACTTAAGTGAAGATGCTCCCCTGGACAATGCACTAATTCAGCATAATTTTGTTGAAGAGGAAACTGATGTGGATACTCAGGAGGGTGATGATACAGTTCTGGAGGGACAAGCCACAGAGCAAACTCAGCAACTGCCAAAGGACGCTGTGGTGGACACAGGTCTAGAAGGGGGAGCGCTCCCCTCTACTAGTCAGTCTCAAAGTAGTGCCGAGCCAGTCTGTAACCGTCCCATCCGAAGACAAGTGAAGCCAGTCGTTCGGTTAAGCTATGATAGACCTGGCCATTCCAGGAATGAACCTATTGTAGTTGTACATAGGGGATTGAGAATCACTATTAAAAGCGACTCCCCATTGCTTTATCCAAGCTGGGATTATGTATAATGATACAAACACATGTTTATGACCCTAGTCTGTAGCATACATGCCAGACATTGATATTGACAGATATACCGGACGTGCCAGATGTGAAATTTGTGTGATGAGGGCATCAACACCTTTTAGAAAGGGGAGATTGTAGCCCTGTGGCCTTTTTTTTATTTTCATTCACACATTAAAATGTTTATGTTGTTAATAAATAACAGTTCATGAAGGTAAATATTTTTAAAATGTGTTGGATTATAATATGTTAAAAACAGTCATTGTGTACAGTTAAGTCAGAGGAAAAAAGAGTGATGTTAGTTCTAAAAATCATTCAGGGTTGTCTCAAATCCAGAATACTACTTATGTTTGCGGGGCAGTGAAGCATCTTTTATTCTCTCATCTCTGTTGGTATGTCTGTGGTCCTTAGCCAATCCTGTCCTCACCTTGTTCAGGGAGGCGGTGCTTAGCGTCACCTACGTGCCGCATGCAGGTTAGCGACAGCCTGTCTGCTTTATCGGCGTCCGAGCGGGATAGCTGTAAAATAGTAAAACTAATAACACTCATAACTCCCAAGACTGACGGAGAGTCGTCCTGCGGTTGGTGTGTGTGAACTCTGAAAAGTTGCCAGAGGACCGGACATTTGCCATAGGAGGGAGAGAGAGTGAGGACCGGGAGAGCCCTGGACCATTGGAGAGAGACTATAGCTGCTGTATTTGAGCGGTGGTTAACCGCACCGTGTTGCTGCATGCGCCATTCACTTGCCGCCGAAACTGCCCTTGTTTTTGCCCTTTCCCCCATCTCCATCCCTGACTGTTGCGGACTCGTGAGTACACTGAACACTTTGCACGTGCGTTTTCTTTATGCTGGTTAACCCAGTGAAGTGGCCATTTGTTTTCGGCCTCCACGCTCCCAAGCATCGACTGGGCCTACCACGTGTTTTATTTACATTTAATAGCCCTGTGTGAATGTGTGTGTGAGTGTGGGCTGTGGACATTTGAGTTTTCTTGGTCATTGTGATATTACTTTTCTGTTTGGGTCCATCAGGGGTCATTTGTGGGTTAAGCTTGTCGAGTATTGAGTATTGAAAATGCCTCAATGTTATCAATGCCTACTTAAAGGTCAACAGTGAACGGGTTAAATAATTTTATGACTAATTTGACACTTTGAATAAACAAGCTCTGTTGTTTCAAATAAATCCTGTGTGGCAATTATAAAGGTGATACTTTTTGGACAAATATAAACAGGTTAAAGTGGACTTATTTTAAAAGGGAAGTGCCTAATTTTGAGTTACTTCCTAAAAGTTATTGGAGGCACCGCCAAGTTATTTTACATCCCTATTACAGTCATCACAGGTATAGCGCCATCTTCAGATGAACTCAGGCCCCGTCCCATTGTACTACAACACCCCAATTATCTGTCAGTAAATATAGCTACCTGGGACTGGGGTTACAGAAGTATTTCCCAATGATTACTTTAACCTGGTCCTTGCAAATGTTCAAAGACCATATGTCTGACTTATGTAAATTCAACATTTAAACTAAT
This sequence comes from Merluccius polli, assembly GCA_030340625.1. NCBI lineage: Eukaryota > Metazoa > Chordata > Actinopteri > Gadiformes > Merlucciidae > Merluccius > Merluccius polli. Next base: position 126,490 of record JAOPHQ010005691.1, read on the forward strand.
AAAACAAAACAAAAAATCTAAATGCACAAATATTCCCCCCTTGAAATAAAATATCCTTGCAAATAAGATACAAAAATATTCCCTCCTTGAAATAAAATATCCTTGCAAATAAGATACAAAAATATTCCCTCCTTGGAATAAAATACAAAAATAGTCCCTCCTTGAAATAAAATACACTACTTATTCCCTCCTTGTGACTTTGAAAAAGTCACGTAAAATTAACACAAAGTTAAGCATGTTGCATTCATTCTTCCCGCTTGTATTGACCTTTATATATCGATGATATCATAAAGTATATGTACATGACAGTGATTCTGGGTCCTAGTTTATCAAGCTTTTGGAACAACTATTTTAGTCTTCTATCGTTACCTTTGGATCTTATGCCCACATTATTTTATTTACTCTTAGACTAGGTAAACTTATTCAATTGTTCTAATAAGGCCAAATTCATGAGCTAGTCTCACCCCACCGGAAAGAACTCTTCCCAGTTATCCTTTCAGCAGCTGAAGAGAGGTCTGTCCAGGTCGGGTTACCATCATCCAGTCGATAACCACCTCTAGGAGATGAAAAAAGAGTATCATGACGGTAGAGAAGATCTCACCCCCCATCAGGATGAAGCACTTCTCTGCAATCCAGTCACTGCCAATGCACAACAAATCATAATTATAGAGTGTTAACATCTTTCAACATCAATCGCTTGTGAATAATCAATCATTAAAAGAATCAAAAAGAAAATTGAAAATATAGAGTGTAAAAACACATCACATTCAGATAAGACCGTCAACCATGTTGCCTCCTAATATGAAACTTATCAACCGCTGGTAACAGGAATGTTCCTGCTGTTCATTTTGTGTATGGAGTCCATTTCAATGTCCAAATATGAGTTTGAGTCCATTTAGGGCAGGAACCCCAGATCAACTGTCCTCTCTCTAATGGACCCCCCTCAATTGTCCTGGGGGAAGAGAGACCAGAACCAACCAGTATCTTTGCAAAGAAAACATCTAACACAATACAACAAACAATATGTAGACAGTCGTTTCCATTATGGAATTATAGATCAGGCATGTCTTAATCCTATATGGTCTTAATGATCTTATATCGTTATTAATCTAAGTAGTTCGAACCATATGTGAGAGTTATATCAAAACAAACTTGCATACAATGGTGAGTCAAACAATAGGTAAATATGGTGAGTGAAGTTAAAATTGAATATATATGTAACCACACACAATCATTGAATAGTTTTGCTTACTAAAAATGGATATGGCTCAAATAAACCAACCTCAATTTCCTAATTGTCATCGCCCAAGTCACCTCTAATAATCAAATGGCACCTGTGTGTGTGTCCCAGGTGAAAACCCTCTGGTCCATCTAAGAATCATAACCTCAGCAATGGTCAGCATCATTGAGCAAAAACAAAACATCGTATATAAAAACAAGACAATGGACACCACATTATGAAGGTAAACTGAGCAACCCAAAAATTGACTGTATTAATTGTTACACCCCTACACTGTGTATCAGGTTATGACTCTACCACACTCCCATATCGTTGCTTGAGGCGGGAGAAAAGTCCCTAGACTGTTACCAGTCCCCAGCGCTGGTTGACCCCTGGACTACTGTGGACGAGTGGTAGAGGAGATAACTTCTGATTTAAATGAAACTATCAGATAGGGCCGTATTATGCCCATCAACCATCTTATGCACAAATACTCATGAGGGGGTACCAGGGGTTTGGGGCTTCATGTGACGTGACTGAGCTGTTGGTCTGCCATTTGTCCTATAAAGCACAAAACACTCACAAACAGTTAAAAGTATAAAACAAATACACAAAGAAAACAAATCAACAGGAAACAAAAACAAATAACAGACATATATACATAGTTGACCTGATCTTTAACCGTCCTAATGTTCGCATCGCTTTCTTCATTATGTTTCATTATGTCTATTATTATTATTATTATTATTATTATTTCCACTACTATTATAGGGTAAACCCCTACATAACTCTATAATGCCTCCCTCCTTTGTTAGATCTCCTTATCTAAATTACCTCCTGCGGCTTTATCTCTGCTCTGTCCCTCTCTCTCTAGACCACATTTCTCTCTTTACCTTCTTTAACTTTCTTTAACTTTCTTACACTTTCCCTTCTTCTATCCTTCTGTCTACTTCCCTCTGTCTTTCTAAATAAATCCTCCTGTTTTAAGAATTACCACTTACTGTCCCCATCTCATTGTGTCCTGTCCAACTTCCCTTTCCTCCTTTGTTAACCTTATAATTTCTTATCATTAATAAAAACAAAAAGAGGTGTTCATGATCTTTCTTTGGAAGGGGCATGGAGGTCCCCTCCTTCTCTTAAGGTTAAAGGAAAGAATAAAACAAAGAGTTAATGTCAATTTTAACACCTTCCTATTACTGACAAGTTGATGCTTATGAATAATCAGTTTTTACACAACAACACTTTTTATCGCAGTAATGACATCTGTTAACATAGTTATTTATAAATGTATATGTCTAGATAATAACATTAAACCAAATTATTGTATTGGGCTCCATTCTGCCTTCTCCCCTTGCATTCTAGGAGTGCACAACTTCATTCACACTTCATTCATTAACTTCATTTCCTTTGTCCCCATCACATGGTCAGTCGTCGGGGGAGGGGGAAGTCTGGGTAGTCTGGGTGGGGGTAGGGGTGGTCGAGGGGTAGGGGGTTTTGGGGGCCATTTTGGGGACTCCCAAAATGGCTGACAGGGATTTGTAATCTATGCTCCCTGCTGTGTTACCATAGCATAGAACTTATTTAAATGCGCACACTTTATATCCTCCACGTTAATATTGTGTATATATCCTACTATGTGTGTGCCCATATGTGGAAGTGCTCCAAATCCACTGGTATTGTGTACATATGTCTATGGTTTATATATATTAGTTTACTGTCTCTCCCTAGACCTAGCATAGCCATTAGCCTCCACCCTGGACCGTATGGCCGCACAGGAATGATACCATCCCCCCTGGAGAACAATGAGCCATAAACAACCCTAGTGGGCTATCTTCAGTTCTAAATACCTAGCCTATCCGCTAGCCCCTTGGGATAGCTTGTGGCTAATAGCACAGAAATGCTACAAGACAAAGAAGGCTACGCTACTTCCACGTGTTTGCCTGGGGGTACTAGCACAGATATGCTACAAGACAAAGAAGGCTAAGCTACTTCCACGTGTTAGGAGTTAAGAGCATATTAGTACGGTTATCAAGCATTTAGCACATGCAGAATTATGCGGGTTATTGATTTACATGCAAGTTAGCGCAGCTCTGTGTGGGGAATGTTATTATCGTCCCATTTTAGTTATCTCTTTGTTAGTAGAGTTCTATAACCACACGATCTCCTCACTCCACCTCCGTATTTACCACATTATCATATTAGGTCACAACCTTGACCAGTTTGACAATAAAAACTCCCTATTATTAAAAGAATTCGGAGACTCAAACTCCTGGACTTGAACCACGGTCATTATTTGATAATCTGGGATTTAAACCACGATTATTAAATAATTTTTGAGACTTGATACTCGACTTGGACTTGAACCAATATTGGGGACTTAAACCCGCAAATACAATACTGATCACATGCTTGTTTTGTAATGGTCATATAATAACGACTAAATATTATCTAACTAATTCCAAAAGAGTTATGAGCGCCTGTTCATTTTTGCTTCGGCTTAACTAACGACTATGGACCGGAGAACCAAAGCTTTGCAACAACGTCCGCTAATCACCTCTGTTACCTAATATTCTATAGATAACTATGCAGTTTTTAGCCGTAGCAAAAGGAAACTGCTTACCTGTTTAATGGCCGGCTTGTAACAGAGGTGACCAGTGGGTACACCGTCGCGTGGCGAAAGCTCTCTAGCCCGAAACAAAGCCTCTCCGTTCACCTCGAATCACGTCGGGAAGTCACCAGATTGTGGGGTTGTGTTCCGAGGGAAGGAGGCCGCCGACAACAGGATCGCTTTTAACTCACTTTATTTGTTTAGGTTTAGTTATCTTAATCTACCAAGCATGTGGGGAAAGTAAATGTAAATGCCACGCGCGTGGAGAGCCCCCAGCTTTGCATCCTTGCGGATGGGCCGCCTGAGACTTCTGATCCTAACCGGATGTTTCCGCCGGATGCCTCTGGGCAGGAGGCGTGGCCTCCATGACGCACAATGGCTAGCGTTAAGCGCCGCCCCCAGTATATTGTTTGCCGCCATCATGTGTTTAGGTGCAGTTACTACAACTTGTATATTTATTTCTACTCCTGGCTATGTGCAGATATTTACAGCCTGATGATACATGTTATTAATTCGCAACAAGCCAGGCTAGCATTGAATGACTTCCCGCTTGTGTTCTCTGTTAAATAAAAAGTTATTTACTCAGACACTTTTGGGAGCGGACCTCCATCATTTCATCATCCACAGACCAGCATTCTGGCAGCCGAGAAGAATATACCACAAATTGGCGTCACGAACAGGATTGACTGAATGCACGAAATCGATGACGAGAGATCAACTCAACACAGTTTAGACCCAGAAGAAGTGTACACAAGAGGTGAGTTCACCTAACTTCTGGTTTTATACTGTGTCCGGGTGTTTTCTGTCATACGGTGGGTCCGCAACAAAAATAATCTCTGCGGAGAAGAATAGGCTGGTGGATGATGGATGAGAGAGTTCCGTTATAAATTTACAAAAAATATACTTAGAGAAACAAATTAAAGTAACAAATGAAACTAGAGTAACAAATATGTTTAGGACTAAAAAAATACAAATAAAAAGGGAGAAACAAATGGCTTAAAGGGATTGAGGACGTCAATGTGTCACAATGTCAGACTTTTGTCATAGACCACTAGAGGTCACCAATTCTGCCAATTCCTGTCCTCTGTGTTTTTCCACTTAATTATGTCTCTTGTTAGCAGACTCACCTGCCCCTTGTTAATTATTAGTCATGTGATTGGTTTAGCCATTTGTCTCTCAGTATTTAAGCCTGATCTTTTCACTCGGTCGCTGTTGAGTCTTCACTGAACCCCTGTGAGTAAACCTTTGTATTGAACCGTGTATTTTGGATTTACTAATTGCCTTCTTGTTCTTTGACCCTGGACTGTCTTCTACTCTGAGTTTGGATTACCCTGTGGATTTGTTTGCTCTCTCTGGATTGATCTTGTTGCCAACCTTTGCCTGTCTGTTAACCCTGCCTTTTGGATAACCCCTTGGATTTACTGTCAATGTGTTTTTGCCTTTTTTGGACTGAGATTTTTGTGTTTTTTGTTTTCGGATTGTTTGGAACGAATTTATGTTTTTGGATCTTCTGAGCTTTTTGGAACTTTTTTGTCTGAGGAATAAATACCTTAAAACTTATCCTGTTTTTGCGTCGCACTTGAGTCACCCTAGCTTCCTGTGTGGTAACCCGTGACAGAAGACTCAACCATGTCTGACCCAGCGACAGCATCTGCAGGAGCCCCGGATACTACGAGTGTGGTTGCTTCTGAGTTTGAAAAGATTATGGCAGCTCTCAATAGCTTTGGTTCCACTATGGATACTCATGGGCAGGCACTGGCTCTCCAACAACAGACTCTTGCCCGACATGACCACCTTCTTCAGCAACTCATTCGGGCAGCGGGGAGTCCTAGCCCCACTCTACCCGGTGGCCACGACCCGCCAGACACAGGTGGGCAGCCTTATCCCGCTGATCCGCCGGCTCCACCTCAACCGGTAGCTCCACCCCCTCACGCAGAACCTCGGCTACCTGCTCCTCAACGATACAACGGTAACCCAGGTGCTTGTCGTGGTTTTTTAACACAATGCCAGTTGACTTTTGAGCCAGGATAGCTTATATTATAACTTTATTGACTGACAAGGCATTAGCCTGGGCCACTGCAATCTGGCAGTTACAGGGTCCAGAATGTTCGGATATCATTCTTTTCACTAATGAAATGCTGAGAATCTTTGACCAGTCTGCCTCTGGACAAGAGTCTGCTAAGAAACTCTTGCTCCTTCGTCAAGGGAAAGACCCAGTTTCGGATTACGCCATCTCTTTCCGTACTTTGGCCGCGGAAAGCGGCTGGAATGAGACGGCCCTTGTCACCACTTTCTTAAATGGCTTGTCTGACTCACTAAAAGACTGTTTAGCTGCAACTGAGTGTCCTAAGGATCTTGAGCGTAGATGGGACCAGACCAGCGGCCAGCAGCCGAGCTTCCAGAGCCGACCCACACCTACAACCCTCCTCTAGAACCAACCTGCTCCCACGGACACCACAGAGCCTATGCAGATTGGACGAGCACACCTCTCTCAGGAGGAAAAGGATCGGAGACGAAGGGATAACTTGTGCATCTATTGTGGCAAATCAGGACATTTCAGAGCCTTTTGTCCCGACCTCCTGGGAAAAGATCAGCCCCGTCCAGCCGTGGGAAGGCCGTGACGGGGGTCACTCTTTCTCCCGAGCTCCCAGGCGCAGGAGTCTACCTTTCAGTAACCTTGGCCTGGGGAGTGCTAAGCCACTCCTGTCGGGCATTAGTAGACTCTGGTGCGGCTGGAAATTTTATTGACACTGCCCTTGTCCAAAGATTGAAGATTCCCCAAGAGGCCTTGGAAACTCCACTTTCTGTTTCTGCTTTAGATGGCCAACCTATTGGTGATGGCAAGGTTACTTCAGCCACCACTCCACTTCGCCTTCATGTCGGGAACCACAACGAGAATATTTCTTTGCATTTGCTTGACTCCCCAGAATTTCCTGTGGTCCTGGGTTTCCCGTGGCTGAACCGTCACAACCCACATATTGATTGGTCGACGGGGTCCATCCTTGAGTGGGGTCCAACCTGCCTTTTTTCTAGGCCTTCCCCTGTGTCCAAGTCTCCAGATCCCTCCGAGTTATGCAATGTTCCCACCGAGTATCTAGATATAAAGGAGGTGTTTAGCAAACAAAGGGCCTGCACACTTCCTGTTACATCCCTATCGGTGCTGCCCCTGTTGTTGCTCTCTGCCCCCCCCTTGTGTTTTCTTCTCCCTTCTAGGGGCGGGTCCCAGACTCTGGCAGCTGCTGCAGGGCACACCTGAGACTCATCAGTCCAATTACCTCCTGCTTAAATACACCGGCTCTTCATTCACCCAGCGCCAGATCTTTACAGTTTCCTCCGTGGTAACATATCAGGCTCCTTCGCGACTTTTTCATGTGTGCTTTTTGTCCGAGATTATCTGCCTTTTTGCCTTCTCGTGTCCCCAGCCTTCTTTTTGACCCTGGTTTCTTTGTGCTCAAGATCACCTGCCCTGCCAGCTGCCACCCTGGACCCGCTCCTCGCCTGGACCCTCTCTTCCTTCCCCAACTGTTTCACCTGTCCACTCGTGCCTCCCAGCTCCCCCCTCCTCGCTTCCCATCGGACCCCGTCATTCAAGATTCCCCTCTCTCTCCAGTCGTAACCCCCCCTGTCTCTACAATAAATTGTTATACGTTGAATCAGCGTCTGCCTTGTGGGTCCACTTAGTCCACCCGTTGCGACACTTCCACCCCATCGGTCCTATGATTGTTCTATAGAACTCTTACCAGGATCCAGTCCTTCACGTGGTCAGATCTTCTCGCTCTCCTTGCCGGAAAGGAGGACCATGGATGACTACATCAAGGATGCCCTCTCCACTGGTTTTATACGCCCCTCCACGTCCCCTGCTGGGGCAGGGTTTTTCTTTGTGGGGAAGAAAGAGGGGGGTTTACGTCCCTGTATAGACTACAGGGGTCTAAACAAAATCACCATACGCAACCGATACCCCCTTCCTTTGATCTCCACAGCTTTTGATCTTCTACAAGGGGCCACCATTTTTTCTAAGTTGGACCTTCGCAATGCTTATCACCTTGTCCGCATCAGACAAGGTGATGAGTGGAAAACAGCTTTTAACACCCCCTCTGGACATTATGAATACCAAGTGATGCCCTTTGGACTCACTAATGCCCCAGCTGTTTTCCAGGCCCTGATAAATGATGTTTTGCGTGACATGATCAACCAGTTTGTGTTTGTTTATTTGGATGACATTTTGATTTTTTCCAAGTCTCGTCATGAGCACTGCCAACATGTGCGTCAGGTCCTCCAGAGACTTTTAAAGAAACACTTGTATGTGAAACCAGAGAAGTGTGAGTTTCATGTCACTGAGGTGGCTTTCCTGGGGTTCATCATCAAACAGGGTCAGGTTCTGATGGACTCAAGGAAGACTCAAGCGGTGCGAGAATGGCCCGTTCCTAAGACTGTGAAAGAGGTCCAGCAATTCCTTGGGTTTGCAAACTTCTACAGGAGGTTCATCAGAGGTTTTAGTTCAGTGGCTGCTCCTATCTCTGCTCTCACAAAGAAAGAAGCAGCACCTTTTGCATGGACTCCTGAGGCGGACCAGGCATTCCGCAGACTCAAGGAGCGCTTCTCTTCGGCTCCTATACTGACAGTGCCTAATCCCTCTTTGCCATTTATTGTAGAGGTGGATGCCTCCAGCGTGGGTATTGGAGCTGTCTTGTCTCAGCGCTCGACTGAGGGAAAGGTACACCCATGTGCCTTTTTGTCCCATCGCCTCAGTCCCACTGAGACAAGGTATGATGTTGGTGACAGGGAACTTCTGGCAGTGAAGATGGCTCTTGAAGAGTGGCGCCACTGGCTGGAGGGACCCCAGCATCCTTTCTTGGTTTGGACGGACCACCGGAATCTGGAGTACCTCCAGCAAGCCAAACGCCTGAATCCTCAGCAAGCTCGGTGGGCATTATTCTTCGGTCGCTTTGACTTCACCTTGTCCTATCGACCCGGTTCCAAAAATGGAAAACCTGATGCCCTATCCAGGCAGTTTCTGCCTAACAACCGGGAAGAGGATATAGGGCCAATTATCCCACCTAAGAGAATTGTGGCACCTGTCCGTTGGGGAATCGAGATGGTTGTCAGACGGGCTCTTCAGCAGGATCCTGACCCTGGCCCTGCACCAGATGGTAAACTGTTTGTTCCCAGAAGAGCACGGTCTGAAGTTCTCCAGTGGGGTCATTCTTCGCATCTCACAGCACATCCGGGTGGCCGAAGAACTCTGGAGTTCCTCAGGCGATGCTTCTGGTGACCGGAGATGGAGAGGGAGGTTAAGGACTTCGTTGCAGCTTGCGCTACCTGTGTCCGAAGCAAAGACCTTCGTCAGCGTCCTCAAGGGTTGCTCTTACCACTCCCAAATCCCAGTCGGCCCTGGTCGCACCTGTCCATGGATTTTGTAACTGGCCTACCCGTCTCAGAAGGCAACAGTGTAATTTTAGTTATTGTTGACAGGTTCTCTAAGGCCTGCAGACTAATTTCTTTACCTAAGTTGCCATCTGCACTTGAGACTGCTAAACTTGTTTTTCTCCACGTTTTTCGAGTTTTTGGGCTGCCGCAGGACATCGTCTCTGACAGAGGTCCCCAGTTTTCCTCCTGTGTATGGCAAGCCATCTGCCGACTCATCGGGGCCACTGCCAGCCTGTCCTCTGGGTTCCATCTGCAGTCCAATGGCCAGACAGAGAGGGTAAACCAGGAGATGGAGGCCACCCTTCGGAGCTTGGTTGCTGACAACCCCTCATCTTGGAGCGCCAAGCTGCCGTGGGCAGAGTATGCTCATAATACCCTCCAGTCCTCCCCCACTGGTCTATCCCCATTCCAGTGCCAGTTTGGGTTCCAACCACCCTTGTTCCCAGAGCAAGAGAGTGAAGCAGGGGTGCCATCTGCCCTGCATTTCGTGAGGCGGTGCAGACGAACCTGGAAAAGGGTTCGTCAGGCACTGCTTCGCACTGCCAAACGGAACCGGGTGCAAGCCAACCGTCACCGGACACCGGCTCCTAGCTTCCGCCTGGGACAGAAGGTCTGGCTGTCTGCCAAGGATCTACCATTACGGGTGGAGTCCCGTAAGCTTGCCCCACGCTACGTTGGCCCTTTCAAGGTTACCCACCAGATCAATCCAGTCGCCTACAGACTCCAACTGCCCCGGTCCATGAAAGTCCACCCCACTTTCGTCCTGGGAACGCCAGGAGGCATTCCTAGAGGGGAAGATTCTGTCACAATGTCAGACTTTTGTCATAGACCACTAGAGGTCGCCAATTCTGCCAATTCCTGTCCTCTGTGTTTTTCCACCTAATTATGTCTCTTGTTAGCAGACTCACCTGCCCCTTGTTAATTATTAGTCATGTGATTGGTTTAGCCATTTGTCTCTCAGTATTTAAGCCTGATCTTTTCACTTGGTCGCTGTTGAGTCTTCACTGAACCCCTGTGAGTAAACCTTTGTATTGAACCGTGTATTTTGGATTTGGGTGGTTGACATATTTGGCTGAAAAAAAGTTTTAAAAAAAAATCTCAAATGTAAGTGATGGAACTCATAGGGTTATATTCTATCAACTCTTATATTTCCAAATATATATGTGATCTTGTAGATTTTTACCTAAAATTGACATTTATTCACTAGTTTACTGTCTTTGCGACTAAAATTGTCATATGGTGTGACATGAATGTTATTGTGAATTAATTTAAAAATGGGTATAATGTGGAAATGTAAGTCAATTTATCCTAATTCTTTATCAGTACTATATAAAAGTATAGCATTACTTATGTGCAAATATATTACATTTTGCATTATTTTTCTTTATCAACACTCATAGAAAGACGTTTACTCATAATCTTTCAATATACTTCAAAAAAAATTGCGAATACCTTGTTAAAAAAGTACCAAAATGCTTGTCACCTTTGCTGACACTATTCCCCAGCTGTCACATTGATGATTGCATGATTAATAACCAAAAGGCCTTATTTTAAAAAAAAATTCTGAATGTCACACCACATGACATGGTGTCACGCCATATGATGAATCACACCACACAACAACCTGTAAGCAAAATCTGTATCAACTACATTTAATAAACAAGCAAACTTAGTTTGACAACAAATTCCAAACATTTTTTTAAAACAGTCAGTTCTACTCAAAGTAGAAAAGAATCATATAAAACATTAATTAACCATTCGATGTCACACTATTTATGTTAATCTGCTGAATATTAACTACATGAAAAATAAAATAAAAATCTTTAGTAAATCATTGAACATTTTTCTTATTGATTACATGCATTCATTTTTAAAAATGAGAACGAATAAAACAGTGACCTAACTATTTGTTGCAGGTTCAGACTGCATTAAATGTGAGCCCTGTATTTCCTTGTTCTTTCTTTACTCGCCATCTCTCGCCATCTACTGAAATCTGCCTCAAACTGAAAAATAAATAAAGGGAAATGTTGAGTGACAAAATGCTGCAGTTTAACATGAATTCACCTTGAAAATGGGATTCTAGGGAAGTAGGGATTCATCGAATTGAGTTGGTGTATAGATATTAAATATGTGAATAATATAGTATCACAATGTGTTAAAATGATGAAATATTCAATAAACTTAAGTATTAGCTATAAAATATAAATCTAAGAGCATTATTTATATATTTAAATGCAGTTCATATAATTTAGTGTGACAAAATAATCATATGGTGTGACAAGAAAACCCAGTCACACCGTATGATGTTGTGTCACACCATATGAGGTTTCGTGTACTTAGCATGACATTAAGCAATGTGCTTTTATGCTAACATCCTAAAACTATGCTAACTACAATATGACAACAGAGATTTAAAGGTCATATTGACTGAAAAGTAATTTAATTTGGGCATTTTTGTGTAAAATGCGTCACACCAAAAGACCACCAAAAGGGAACGGACGCAGGAGTGTCAGATATACTTGATTTTTTTTTAAAACATGAAGAGAGAAAACTCATCTTGTAACTTCCAGTGTCCTTCTGAGGTGTTGTTCTTCTTCCTGAAAGAAGGAGGACCCCCACTCCCCAAAGGTCTCCAAATAATTGCCCGTTTAAAAAAAGGAATATGGCGTCACACCATATGATATCCATTTTTGGGACAAAATGTTTTAGTTAACTCTGTGGCTTTAAAATATTATGATTGAATTTTTAGTTAAGCATACTCACAAGTAGACATCTGGGTTATCGATATATGATTGAATAAACAGAAAATTAATTCATTTTCTTGATTTTATTCAAAATCAAAATTTATGAAATGTGATCGGGACAGTCACGCCATATGAGCTTTTTGTGGTTAGGCTGATAATTGTGGAAAAATGAAAGATTAATTCCATTAATGCTCTGTATGTTCATATAAAACAGCACTTTCTGAACAATATCAACATAGTTTTTGACATTTTTATCTATAATTTATTTATCTTTGACACATTGGACAAAAAAAAGGCCATGTCATGTCAACCACCCATTTACTAATTGCCTTCTTGTTCTTTGACCCTGGACTGTCTTCTACTCTGAGTTTGGATTACCCTGTGGATTTGTTTGCTCTCTCTGGATTGATCTTGTTGCCAACCTTTGCCTGTCTGTTAACCCTGCCTTTTGGATAACCCCTTGGATTTACTGTCAATGTGTTTTTGCCTTTTTTGGACTGAGTTTTTTGTGTTTTTTGTTTTCGGATTGTTTGGAACGAATTTATGTTTTTGGATCTTCTGAGCTTTTTGGAACTTTTTTGTCTGAGGAAAACATACCTTAAAACTTATCCTGTTTTTGCGTCGCACTTGAGTCACCCTAGCTTCCCTGTGTGGTAACCCGTGACACAATGGGAGACAGTTTAGCGTGTGCAGAAGTTTAGAGAAAAAACCCATTGACAGCAAAAAAGAGAGTGAGTCGGGGAAGAATGAATGAAGAGTAGTGCTCATCACTCGATAAGCAAGACATCATTGGTTCGTAACATGTGCACCAATTTGAGAAACACAAAACCAATGACAGATCAATGTATGTGTGATATGCATGTTTGGATGCATCGTGTGAAGGAGACACATGTTTTGAGTGAGACAAAAGCCTTGGGTACATTTGATGAATGCAGTTTACGGCCTGGCCCAAGGCAAATGCGAAAAAATGCAGTGAGTGAAGCGGCATCAGAGTACTGAAAGTGTCAGTGAATGTGTATGCACTTAGATGCATTTGCGATGATGATCAAAAATAAGTGTTGTGTCAATGTTCAATGTTCTGTGTGTGTTTTGCTCTATGTTACTGTGAAGTAAATGTGGTTTGGCTGTGGAGAAAGAACAAAGAATAAAGGCGACCACTCCCTGTTAAAAGGGACAAAGAAAAAGGCATTGGCCATTCTGTTATTTGATGCGTAAGAAAGAAAATTAATGTGGATCATTAGGCCTAAAGTTAATTTTAGTCTATGTTTGTTCTTTGCAAGTGCCTAGGAACAGATATGTGAGAGACTGTAAAGAAAAAAGTAGAATAAACAGCGGTTATAGATATTATTACATTGCGTGAGTGTGCTAAAGATGAGTGGATGAAGTTACTTATTTGTTGATTGCGCTCTAAATATTATTAATGATAAGCAGTTTAATTACAGGAGTGACGACTCCTTATGTAAATATTGTAAAAAGCAGTCTTATTATTTCTTGAAGTTGTGAAACTATTTAGATTAAGCAACTGCTGGTGGAAGCCTAGAGAATGACTCGCAGGGGTGATGCAAATAATTCTCTAACTGGGGGGCCACCAGGTTTCCCCCTCTGATTCAGAAGGGCGTTGGCCCGGCTCTCTCTCTCTGAAGTCACTTTAACAAGTGAACTGTGCATGCAAGGATTTTAGGAGGAGCTACAAGTTACACAGACACACACACGCCCCTACTGCACTCTTGGAGCTGCAAGGGGGGAGAAGGCAGAATGAGGCCTAGTACAATAATTATTTTTATTGGTGGTCATTATTTGATCATGAATTTTATAATCAAGACTTTTAAATTCATAAATAATCCTATGTTGACAGATGCTATTACTGCGATTAAAGATGTTCTTATGTTACAACTGATTGATTACTCTTAAATTTCGTCTTGTCATTAATGTGAAGCAAATTTGCTTGAATAGACATTGAATCTCCCTTTTGTTTATTCTTTTCCTTTATCTACATTTGTATGAGAATCCGAAGCGAAGGAGGGGACCTCGGTGGCCAGGGGGCTCCTTTCCAAAGAAACATCTTGAACGTCTCGTGTGGTGTCTAATAATGATAAGAAATTACAAGGTTAACAAAGAAGGAAAGAAAATGAATAAATTAAAAAGGGGAGAGAGAAAAATTAGTATTAGAAATAGTTACTAGCAGGGCTCCGAACCGGTTCAAGGAACGAAAACGAAAACCGAAAACGAACGGAATTTTACGAGGAACGGAAACGGAAACGAAAACCAAATGGTCTTCAACTGTTCCGGAACAGAAACGTTATTCTGAAATCCCCAAAACCGGTTAATAACGTTTTTTTTTCATTCTCTATATAGCCTATAAAATTTCACAAAAGCAGAGCCTATTTCATGAAAAAAAAAAAAATTCCGGTTGCCGCGTTCACTTCGCCGCCCGCTAAGCTCAGCTGTCACAAATTCCCACCACCACCCTGGTTATATACCAATAACTAGGTCTATTGTAAGGTATCGACCACAAAAATAGACTAGGCCCAATAACACTGCCGGAACGTTAAGAACAAACGTTATTTTACGTTCCGAACCGGTTCAGGAACGATATGTTGGTGGCGGAATGCAAGAACGAAAACGTTAAATATACCGGTTCCGTTCGGAGCGGAACGATTAAAAAATAATTTTGTTTTCAAGCCCTGGTTACTAGGGATACAAATAAAAAACATACTAGGAAACAGATAATAAAGGAAAGGAAAGTTGGACATGGCAAAATGGGATGATGACAGTTAGTGGTGATTGTTAAAACAGAGGGATTTATTTAGAAAGATAGAGGGAAGAAAATAGAAGGATAGAAGAAGAGACGAGGGGTAAGCAAAGTTAGAGAAAGTGAACGAAGGGAAAGAGAGAAATGTGGTCAAAAGAGAGAAGAGAGAAGAAGGGGGCCTGGCCCTGAGAAGAGGACAATAAAGCAGGGCAGCACTAGAGCTGCAAGAATTACTTTAGATAAGGAGATCTAAGAGAGAGAGAGGGGCAATAAAGAGTTAGGCAGGAGTTTACCCTATAATAATAATAATGATAATACATTTTATTTGAAGGTGCCTTTCAAGACACACAAGGTCGCCTTACAGTGCAAAGTGGTAAAGGGACAACAGGCTCAGTATGTCCCATGGGGATCGCAGGATTTAGAGGGGTTAGAATAAAACATAATAAAGAAAGCACTGTGAACATTAAAACATTTAAATATCTGTTATATTATATTATTATATAACATTGCGCTAGCTTAGCACCAGCGAACTGTGCAACTAGAAGGACTGCATGAAATTTGTTGAAAACGTCTCCAATGATAAATAACACACTGGCTGACTTGGAAATGAGGTCCTATGTCCAAAATTCCGAACTACCCCTTTAAGCAAGTTTTTGAATGCCGGACGTTAACCTGTAGTGCAGTATTTTCGTTGTCATTATTACTTCTTTTACATAAGTAAGGCCTCATTTACACTACCTGGTGCAAGTGGCCATTTTACCTGTAAGCAAAGACAATCTAAGTTTGTAGGCTGTATACATTAATTTGATTTGAAGTTCATGTACTATAATTCAAACGCATGAAGCATTTTCTATCCTTTTTAGATGCATCATTCAATTATTCCATGTGGTGGAAAGCCTGCAGTGGAACGCTGCACAACATGCTGCAGTCCGTTCCACTGACTGACTTTGTCCCAAAGGCATGTTTAAACCGAGCCAACCAGCCAGACTTCAGCGGCATTTGGAGGTCCACATGAAAAATGCCATTGCATTTGAAGGTAATGCCATTGTATTTTAAAATAAAGATACGCACATGTGCGCACACACACAGATTTGTGTGTGCGTTCATGGGACTTGTTTGTCATCGCTAATACAAAACATTAGCGATGGAGGAGGAGAAACAGGCTGAGGCTGCTCTGCAATATGGGAGGTTGTGGAAAGAAGAAGTCGATGAGCATGAAAAGGAAGCAATCCTGGAGCCCTTCAACTTCACGTTTTACTACACTGAGGACATGTGGAAATTCTGTGAAGAAATAATGGACCAAATAAACTATTTGGCCTATTGTGAATGTCACACAGATGAGTGACTTAATTGTGTGCTAGAATAAAGGGCTACAGAACATTTGATGATGTTGTGACTTGGTGTGTTTTTAATGTTTTTCTCATTGATCACTTAATAATTCACTTGGTTTATACTGTAGATATCAATAGTTAGAGTAGTAATTAGTAGACTTGTAGTTCTCGAGACCGGTCTCGGTCTTTTAAACAGAAAACCGTGAGTTTGTGATAAGAGCAATGTTAACGTTACTGTTGCCCCCTTGACTTGGTGGTAGCCAAGAGGGTGAGTTATAAATCCCTGTTTGAGAACACAAGAGACACGACGCAAAACTTATATTAGTCTCAATCGCAGGATTTATTCTGCGGTGCCGTGTCCCTGTAGCCTGGCAAGCCAGACCTACATCAGAAAGATGTAAGGTCTGGCGCAGCTCCATTGGCAGTGTGGGCGGGATAAACGGTTGTCTTTCAAGTTCCCTCTGCACGCAATAGGATAGCGCTACAACCAATCAGAGCAACGAAGAAGGTGATGTAGTCAGAGCGACGGCTCTGACTACGTAATTAATCAAAACTCAGAATAAATATTTATTTTCGAGGAAAGACTTCAGTGCCGTTCTTTGTTCTTTTCTTAAATAAAATGTTAACTTAAAGTCTTGAAGAGTCGCGGCCAAAGCCGAGTGGAAAGACAACCGTTCGCCAGCAGCAGCAGCCATTGTTTTCCTAACACGGAACCGTCGCATTTCTGTCGTCATTAGGTAGCCCGGCTTTCGACTCCGCCCCTCACGCTGTGATTGGTCAGACATACCAGACATCGTTGGTGATTCCAGCACCAAAAAGCGGATGGAGCTGTGCTAGACCTACACTAGCTGCCAAATAAATTTGCTGCCGCTAGGGGGTGTCTAGAGTTCTAGGCTAGTGTCCCTGTGGTATTAATGATCCCCTGGGCGCTAAACGCCCTCTAGTGGCTTGGTGAGTCATTAAAAAGCTGACATTGTAACATTAAATTATTTAGTCAAAAACAAAAAAAATAAAGGGGTGTCTACTTTTATCTAATTAAACCTTCTTTTACTGATACATCACATATTTATATTTTTAACCGTTTACACACATGGAAAACTACATTTTGTAACCCATTACACACTCCCCTGCTTTTTTTTAATGTCTCCAGACATTAGTCTGTGTCTTTTAGAGGTGTAGGTGTTTTGGTCTCTCAATATGCATGTGGGTATATGAGGTATGGATAAGGGTTCAGGTATGTTGGATATGGGAATGAGAATGGTAACATGTTTAAAGGGGCTGGGACGGGTTGGCTTGGCATTAACATATTCACGCCTGCATTCCACTGTTGGTATGATGGTTGTCCCAGTGTCCCGTAGGTGAACATCTCTTTAGGCCTTGCCCTCCGCTGGGATCTCCTGAATCCATCTGCCTGAGCCTGATTGTCCTCTCCCTCGATTAGGTTTTCCACCTCTTCCAGGATTTCATTTTGAGGGTCTCTTTCATCTTGATCAATTTCAGCTTCTGGTCCGACAGGGATGAATTTATCGGCTGAAGCTCGGAGCCTTGGCTGGGGTGTAGGAACCTCCTGATGTCGATGGGGTTGTTGTTGTTGACTTCTCGTCACCATTCTGTAGCATGGAATCTGGACGTTTTGGTTGTCCTCTTCGTCAGAACTTTCCGTAGCTGGATCACTGACTTCTAGAACTGTCCGTTTTGTTTTTTTAGGTTTACACTCCCTTGTGTGGTGTTCTGCGGGGAGGTACTCTTCCATAGGCAGTTCATTTACTGGCATGAGTAAGTTTCTGTGGAGCACACGCAGGTTTTTTTTTAACCTTTTTCAGATTGAACCTTGTAGACTGGTCCATCTCCAACTCTCTCCACAACTCTTTGAACTACTTGCTCCCAGTAGGCACACAACTTCCCTGGACCACCTCTCTCCGACAGGTTTCTCACCAGCACGCGGTCTCCTGGCTCAAGAGCAGTGCCCCTGACTCCTCTGTCATACTGTTTCTTGCCTTTAGATGAGGATTTCTCACTGTTGTTGGCAGCTATTTCATATGCAGAGCGCATTCTTTCTCCCCATTTCTGTGCATACGACCTCTTCCCACCTCTTTTAGGTGGGAACAGGTAACCGTGGACTTCGGCCATACAGGAGGAAATGTGGCGAGAAGCCAGTTGTCTCATGTCTCGTGCAATTATAGGCATGTACAATGTGGGACAGATGGTCTTTCCGCTGTTACTTTTTTTCCTCTTCTAGACTTTGAAGCATCTGTAGAAGTGTGCGGTTCAGCCTTTCCACGGGGTTGCCTTGAGGGTGGTAAGGTGTGGTCCGGGAATGGGCGATGCCAGACAGTTGTTGTAATCTACTGAACATGCTGTTTTCGAACTCTCTTCCCTGGTCATGGTGAAGCTTCTCAGGGTATCCGAAGCGAGGAATGAAGTCCTGAAATATCTTATCAGCTGCTGTCTTACCAGATTTGTTCCTCGTTGGATATGCCTGAGCGAAGCGGGTAAAGTGGTCAATTACAACCAAGATGTATTCGTAGCCCTGGCTCTGCTCCAGGTGGAGGTAGTCGATGCAGAGTAGTTCGAATGGAGCACTGGTGGTAATGTGTCCCATCAGAGCTCTCTGTGGCACATTCGGGCGTTTCTGTTTGATACAAGTACATCTTTTGGTTACATAGTCCTCAATGTCATCCTGCATGTACGGCCAATAAAACCTCTCGCGGGCGAGATGGGTGACTTTATCTGCACCTACATGGCCCATGTCATTGTGCAGGGTCTTCAGCACTTTCAGTTTCAGTTTCTCAGGGAGGACCACTTGTCTGTGTTGCTCAGTCCTTCGATACAGAATCCCATCCTCCACTCGCAGCTTATTCCATTCACCAAGTAGTCTTTTTGTTTCTCTCTCCATGTTTCTTTTGTCTCTTATTGAAATATTAAGAATGCTAAAAGGCCCAAACAGCTACTTGGAATCAGAAATAATACAGTCATAGTCAGCACTGTTTGTCAGTGCTCTCTCCCCTCCCCTCACAGAAAAACAGCCACAGTGAACACTGTTTATAGATGCCTCTCCCCCTCCCCTCATAGAAACCAGTCACGGTGAACATTGTTTATAGGTGGTCCACATCCACTTACAAGGATTCCTGCACGTATCCTGATGCGGCAAAACAACAGCCAGAGATAAGCGATACCAGCTGAAAACAGGTGCAAGGCCAATCGACGCGTTTAGAAGCGCTGCGCAGCCTAAAACCCCGCATATAGAATGCGGGGGAGGCAAGGTCAATAGGCACAGTTGCTCATCCTCCCCCCGGAAGACGGGAGACGCCAACTAAATCTGCCAAGTTCCCTAACTTCAAACCAGCTGAACTTGCCCTCCTTAACCATAAAGTATCCATAGAAACCGTTTGTGACATATGCCCCTGTTTCGAACTCAACTTGTAAAACATAAAGTATCACTACTACCCCTCGTGACGACAGCCCAGACACTGAATGTGTCCTTTTAATCTATAAAGTATCCACGGACCTGAGACTCAGGGCTCACAATCAGCAGAACTTCTGAGGAGGCGAAGCTCTTTGTGACACCAGCGCTGTATTTGTTATTATATGCCTTTACTCGTTGACTTTTGATTAGCTTTGATTAAGAATAAATCTACTCAGTTTAATTCAGTTTATATCTCTTTATTTTCTCCTCATTTTTGATCTGATACCTTAAAGGGCCCGCTCCGTTGTTAGCTTAGAATAGGCCATTAGATTTTTCTCCCTTCAGATTGGTGACCCCCGACGCGATTTTTAACAACCGGGAGAACCGACACAACGGCGGGCGCCTGCGCCAGTGACGCCACCAACCTGAGTCCACTGTCCCTGTGTGCACACAACTAAAAGGTAAGCAGAACCTGTTGACAGAATTGTTCAAATCTGCGTAGTGGCTCATGAAACATAGTGGGGCAGTGGTCCAGGTAATGGTAAACTGTGCATAAATTGTAATGATAAGATACTGTTAAAATAATACCTTCTGATACAAAGGTCATACCCTGTCAACGACTATTGGCAAAAACTGTGCATGAGGTAGCGTGTTTCATACCCTGACCCAGCCCGAGGGGCCACGTCTAACAGGTTATAATCCGATTCCTTAGCTAGAGTTTTTAGGCCTAGGCGTACCGGTAGCGTGCTAGACACCCTCACTGAGGGCTTATAGGGCTCCGCCTAAGAGACTAGACTCCGTAGCTAGAGGTTCCGAGACCTAGACGTGTAGGTAGCGTATTGATTACCCTGACCTCAGAAGGAGAGGGTTCTACACCCCTCCTATCCGCAATTAAGTAGCGGACCCCTAACCTAGGACCTCCAAAACGAGCGTACTACCCAATCCTATACGTATTAGATAACGGATAGGACAACCGGACCAGCAATTAAGTAGCGGACCGGAAAACATAGACATTCTAAAAGTGAGTGTTTTACCATCCTCCCTATCCGCATTAGAGCATCGGATTGGAAATAATAACGGGTTGGATACCCGGACCCGCAATTAAGTAGCGGAGTGGAAGTCTAGAACCTCCAAAACGAGTGTTCTACCCCCTCCCTATCCGGGATTAAAATAACGGATAGGACAACCGGACCCGCAATTAAGTAGCGGACCGAATAGCTGGACCTCCCCAAACGAGTGTGCCAGGCGCGATTAGGTAGCGGATTGAATAAGACGAGATACGAAGGGGGAACCCGACGGCCTACCGCCCTTAAGGGGGGGCCGCGGTTGAGGACATCGGTAGCTATTTCTGTTACCGAGGTTGCTCATAATTAGGTGGTACCACGTGCATGACTCTGTATACCGGTATTTGTCTGTGTCTGTGTGTGATCGGCCCGTATCTGTATCTGTGTGTGCGAGAAGCGCGCGGCCCGAATCTGAGTGTGTGTGTGTGTGTGCGAACGGCCCCCATCTGACTGTCTGTGCGCAGGCCTCTGTGTAAAAAAAAAGAAAAAGAAAAAAAAAAAAAGTACTTGAGCAGCTGTGTGGTTTAAACCTGATCGCTGTGCTGTTTATACCTAATCGCTGTGTTGTTTGTACCTAATCGCTGTGTGGTTTATATCTGATCACTGGGTTGCTTATAATTGTTGGGTAAGTGATAGATATATATATTCGTAGGTGGAGAATATATTATCTGATCACTGTGTTGCTTATAAATGTTGGGTTAGTGATAGATATATATATTCGTAAGTGGAGAATATATTATCTGATCACTGTGTTGCTTATAATTGCTGGGTTGGTGATAGATATACAGTATATTCGTAAGTGGAGAATATATTATCTGATCACTGTTTTGTTTACCATTGCTGTGTTGGTGATAGATAGATATATTTGCGGAGTGGAGAATATATTGTCTGATCACTGTGTTTCTCACAACTGCTGAGTTAGCAATAGATCGTTGTGTTGCTTAAAACTGCTGTGCTGTGGTTGAGAATAGACGGCCGCCGAGCCATAGGATAGAGCGGTTAAGCAAGTGTAGGAATAGAAGAAAGGATCAGGAAACTTGCTAAGATGTGCGATTGGAAGATCGGTAAGATGGAGAGAGAAGTCCAGATGCGGAAAGTTGATGTAATCCTGGCCGCGAGCACCGAAGCGGGTGCTGGGCCGGAGGGAAAGAAAAAGTTGTCGAATAGTACAGACAGCAATGGGAGAAGCAAGGGTGGGTGTCCAAGACCGGCCTAGCCGAAGCTCACCTCCGCAACCTGGAGGCTGAGGTAACTAGAGAGACAGCTAGGGCAGCCCGCCGTACCCTGCCCCCGACCCTGACCATGGCCGTGACTGAAGACAAACGACCCGCAACGACCACCCCCGACCCTGCCTCCCCGACTGCCCCTCCCGTGACCCCTACCTCAACCCCGACTCCGACTACCAACCCCGGCCTCCCGGGGACAAAAGAGCAGAGGGCTCTACTCCCCTACCCCTCCCCTTACTAACGATTGTAATGTGCTCAAATAAATTGTATTAAGAATAGTGTTTGTATACCTAGGAGTCAGGTAATAGGATCGAGCAGAGTGGCTTGGGAAGCCTGTAGAGAGCAGGGGTTAGAAAGAAGGAGAGGAGAAAAGTGAAAAGGTGGGAGGGGAGCAGAGCAGCTTTACATTCACGTGGAGGGGACAAAGAAAAAGGCGTTGGCCCTTCTGTTATTTGGCGCGTAAGAAAGAAAATTAATAGGGATCATTAGGCCTAAAGTGAATTTTAGTCTACGTTTGGTCTTTGAAAAGTGCCTAGGAACGGATGTGTGAGAGACTGTAAAGAAAAAAGTAGAATAAACAGCAGTTATAGATATTATTACATTGTGTGAGTGTGCTGCAGATGAGAGGATGAAGTTACTTATTAGTGATTGCGCTCTAAATATTATTAATGATAAGTAGTTTAATTACAGGAGTGACGACTCCTTATGTAAATATTGTAAAAAGCAGTTTTATTATTTCTTAAAGTTCTGAAACTATTTAGATTGAACAACTGCTGATGGAAGCCTATAGAAAGACTCGCAGAGGCGATGCAAATGATTCTCTATCCAGCAGGGCCCAGTATTTCAAAACTTGTAATCCGGATCAGGATAATCCGGATAACGAAATCCTCCTTTTCTCAGTCCTGGATCAAGGTGATCCTGCTGACTTTATCCGAGTATTTCAAAACACCGGCAGGGTGGATCACCGTGATCCCGAACTGGGCGGAGACGGATTTCCAAATCTCGTGACGTCGCCTCCGGATGGAAACATGGCGGACTACCTCACGAAAGGAGCAGCTGGAAACGCGACTTCCACGTCAAACATGTAAGTTTACCGTTGTATAATGTGTAGCGGTTTTAAGACCATACGAATTCCAACCAACATGTCATGCAAGCCAACTTCTTCAATCGTCCCTTAATTAAAACCAGACCGTAGCGATCCCTAATTGAGCCGCCGCGCTAACGGGAGCTAACTTGGCTCCATTGACTTGTGTGTTAAGCAGCTAGCGGGCTAGCGAGGAAGCGGCTTTGTTGATGAATTTTGCAGTCTATGGTTTAACTTAAAAGGGAATTAATTGGACGTACATCATACCGTAACTTTTTAAACTAACGCCAACCTGTTCAGAGTTTATTAGCGTTACGTCATTGGCAACACAGCAGACTTAGGAAAATAGGCTACATGTGTACAGACCAAACTGCTGCAGTACTTTGGAAACGTTACACGGTACGAGTATTAACTATACGGTTCATTCAGATGTGTCAGGATGTTATAGTAATGCTGGGGATGATATCATGCGTTTGTGTACATAAACAAAGATATACTCATACACCTTCTCTTTCTTCTACTTTCAGAGTCCACTCACAGCCATGGACCACTCGGCTGGAAATCCTTGGAAACGCTTTAATTGTATATTGATACATTCAAGGTTTTCAAGTTATTGGATTCTGAATAAAGTGCTTGAAAAATTGCATTACTTTCATGTTATATAGCTTGGTCAGTGACACAACTAAACAGTTTTTCATCCTAATTTGTCTCCCTTATATAGAAGGCTCTCACTAAACATAATTATGGTAATTTATAGCAAAATAGCATCTGATTTGATTAAGTAAAATGATCAGTTTGTACACAAACACTGAAATACATTGCTGCAGGTTTTAAAATCACATTCTAGCCATTTCCAAACATTTTAAAAGTGCATTTTTAAGCTTCTGACTGAAGTCAAATGTGTCTTCATTTAATCAGAAGCATGAAAATATACCTTGAAAATGCTTGGAAAGTGCTTCAATGTGCAGCATGATATAAACTGTGACACTGAAAAAATGCAAGTGCATACATGTCATAGTTTATCCAGTGTTGGGGAGCCAGCTGACGAGCCACTCAACCTCTCGTCTGAATGTGTTCCTCACACCTGTGGAGGCTCAGAGGGTGAACCTTCAACCAGCACCAGCATTGCTCCACCCGATCCACCACAAGAGGTTTGTGGGCCAGAGTGTCGGAGACGGAGGAGGCATGCCGGTGATGCGGATGCTTATCAAAAGCTCCTCAAAATGGAGACCTGAGAGGGCAGTCAAACAAATTGAACTGGCCAATGAACTAATAAAGCTGACGCAAAGAAACAGAACTGAAAATAAAGCTGTTAGAAAAGCAGCTCACTTCTGACCTCTGAGTGGGTTAGGTCCTGTTTTAGTTAGTGGACACATTATTTGAAATGTCGGTTTTGTTGGAATTAAAGTTTGTTTGGACCCCGCATTCCTGTTGTCTTTCTCTGATGTTTTGGTACATGCAAGTTACAATGTTTGAAACTAGAATTTGAGAAATAGGTCTGTAATTAATTGTTACTCTTATTTACAGCAGTTTCAGAAAGTGAGGTAAAATATTTTACTATACTTTACATTTCTTACAATTACGCTGCTTTATTATTTTTAAATATACATTTTTTAAATATTTATTTGTTAAAAGTAAAACACTAACACTTTAGATTAAGTGTAATGAACATCTTGAGTAACAATATCTAGGAGAAGTGGAGCTGAGACTTAATCTAAATGATTTAATCCAAGTGAAATCCACCTCTGAGGTGGGATCCAAATGATCCTGACATTTTGGTATCAAGTTGATCCAGAGATCTGCCTTAACTTTTGAAATACCCAAATCCAGCCTTTAATCTGGATTCAGGGGAGGATTGGATTACCAAAGCAGAATCCTGATCTTCAGGATCAGGATGATTGAAATACCCAGTTTTCAGATCAGATCTAGATTTAATCCAATCCGACCAGGATAATCCTGTCAATCCCTTTTGAAATACTGGGCCCAGGGGACCACTAGGTTTCCCCCTCTGATCCATAAGGGCGTTGGCCCGGCTCCGCTCTCTCTGAAGTCACTTTAACAAGTGAACTGCGCATGCGAGGATTTTAGGAGGAGCTACAGGTTACACAGGCCGCGCCCCTATTGCACTCTTGGAGCTACAAGGGGGGGAGAAGGCAGAATGAGGCCTAGTACAATAATTCTGTTTATTGGTGGTCATTATTTGATCATGAATTTTATAATCAAGATTTTTAAATTCATAAATAACCCTATGTTGACAGATGTTATTACAGCGATAAAAGATGTTCTTATGTTACAACTGAATGATTACATTTAAATTTCGTCCTGTCATTAATGTGAAGCAGATTTTCTTGAATAGACATTGAATTCTCTGTTTTATTTTTTTATTTTTCTTGTCCTTTATCTACATTTGTACGAGAATCCTAAGCGAAGGAGAGGACCTCCGTGGCCAGGGGGCTCCTCTCCAAAGGGACATCTCGAACGTCTCGTGTGGTGTCTAATAATGATAATACATTTATTTGAAGGTGCCTTTCGAGACACAGGGTCGCCTTACAGTGCAAAGTGGTAAAGGGACAACCAGCCATAGTATGTCCCATGGGGATAACAGACTTAGAGGGGTTAGAATAAAACATGAATTAAAAAAAAAGCACTGTGATCATTAGAAGGTTTAAGGATTTGTTGGGACACAGAGTGATTTCATTTTGTTTTTGTTTTTGTTTTTTCTTCTAGTTTTTGTGTTTTATTTGTTAAATTGCCAAATTGCTTTGGTCAGACAAATGTTGTCTGGACATGCCAACAAAAGTGTCTGTCATATGAATGAAGTTAAAGCAGGTGAAGACAACAGCTCCCCTACTGTTAGAAGCCTGCACTGCATGTTGTAGTCCAGGAAGTTTCTGCACACATGCTTCCCGTGTGTGTGTGGGTTTGATAGTTGTTACCCCCAGTGGACAACTTGCAAATAAATTTACAGCTTGAGGTACTGAGCTACTGCTAACACAATGGAGTTTAAGAACAAAACTTACCATATTGTACCATTTATATGTAATTTCTCCTATTTGTGTGACTAAGTTACCTTTGAATGATAGTTACAAGGTCTAGGACGACGATTGAAGCCATTTCACCTGACTGGGTCCATCCCGAGATGGAAGCCATAGCACGACAACACGTCCACAACTGCCAGACCTGCCAAGCCCACAACCCCCGACCGAGCCAAAAGCCACCACAAGGCCACTTCCCCGTTCCCCCACTCCCGTTCCAAGAACTGTGCATAAAACTACACCGACATGGGCAAAGACAACAAAGTGAGAGGTTATCGCTATCTGTTAGTCATAATAGAAGGTAATAGAAGCTTTCCCCGCCAAACACAAAGACGCCCAAACGGTAGTAAAACACCTGCTACATGACATTATTCCTAGATGGGTCTTCCCCAAGACCATAGCCTCAGACAACGATAGCCATTTCGCGAACAGACTGCTAGATGAGGTAGAACACGCCCTAGGACTTGATCACCGATATCAGGTCCTCACACTCTGCCTATAGGGCCCATGTCAGATCACCTAGATGAAATCCTGTTAGGATATGTCCAGGCCCTAACTCTTGCCTCCCGAGCTTTGTTCACTCAGGTTGCCGCCCCGCCACCTCAGGTTTCCCACCCGGCTCCTATTACCCTACCTGGTGACTACCTCTACGTCAAGGTCCACAAGAGGAAGTCACTGGGTCCAAGGTGGAAAGGCCCATACAAGGCCCTCGAGCAGGGGGAACCCACCGACCAACGGGCGGAGCAGTAGGAGCCACAAAGTAAGCCAGAGACTATTACGGGGAGCATTGCTGAGTGTGTTAGCAGGCACGCTGTTCCTGTATGGTCTCCTGAGACTCATCGTGGCCAACCCTGTCCCAATCCCGACGACCACTTGGAGATGGGGCTTCCTCGAGAACGACGGTACCAACAGCACCAACGCCACCTGCGCCAACGACACCCAAGGTACTGTCCATAACCCCCCACTTGCCTACAACCCCCCTGCCCGCAGACGCAGAACCATCCTCCCCCACGACGACCCCCATGCCCCAAGAAGAAACGACTCAGACCCCTGCCTCCGCCAGTTTGATGGCGTTCAGCTCACCCACATCAACGGCACCAAACGTATGTACTCTATTCCCCTGCACACCCTATTCACTGCTGCTATATGGAAACGTCCCGGCTCTAGGTGGGAGCATGACAACAAGTATGTGTGTGACGGTCCGATAAGGGGGAGACCCGAATGGCAAAAAGGCACGGCCTGGGGTTGCGGTCTTACGGGGTGTAAACATGAGGGGCACATTCTATGGGATACCAGAGACAAAAAGGCTGGGATAGGCGTAGCAGGGACTGACAACCGAACGACTCGAGCATTCACCAACCCTCGCGCACGCTCGGACGGTACTAGATTACTCCAGGAGGGCGGGGGATTAAGTATGGAAGGGAAGAACGTGATCCTCACTCTCACCTCGATAGGACCTCACCGATATTATAATCCTCTCTGTCTTTCCGCACCAAACGTTTTATATCTAACTGTGGGAGTTAGCCTGTGGGGAGCATGGGACCCCATGAGCGTCGTTAGAGTTAACATCCTACCCTAATCGCACTCATTAACCCCGGCGGTCACCTACTCTGAGCAAGGCGTAACCATATTCAATGTAGAGTCCACTAATGATATACCCACCCACGACATATTCGCTCAAGCCACATATGGTCAAATATGACTCACCTGACTCTCGGTCGAATGGACCTTTATTGGCTATGCGCTACTGACATTCTGCGATTGCGCCTACCTAGACACTGGTCGGGGACCTGTACTGTCGTGCGACTAACTGTGCCCGTGACTGTATTCGTCCAAACGTCTAATGCAACTAACAATACGGCCCCTGAACGCGCCCGACGTGACACTACCTACCCCGCCAGTTTCGACTTCACCCAAAACTCTCCCTGCTAAATCGGCGCTATAGGCATCCCACGAGGCGTTCCAAACGAGTACAAATTAGCAGACCAGATTGGGGCCGGATTTGAGAACATACCGATCCTATCAGGTCTCTTCCC
Organism: Merluccius polli; assembly: GCA_030340625.1. Lineage (NCBI taxonomy): Eukaryota > Metazoa > Chordata > Actinopteri > Gadiformes > Merlucciidae > Merluccius > Merluccius polli. The sequence goes on from JAOPHQ010005691.1 coordinate 154,422, forward strand.
TATTACGCCAAACAAAAACGTCGATCGCATTAACTATATCCACTACAATGTGCAACGCCTGGCCAACCTCACCAGAGATGCCGTGGAGGGCATCTCTACCCAACTCGCTGCCACCTCCCTAATGGCGTTCCAGAACCGCGTAGCCCTGGACATGCTCCTTGCCGAGAAAGGAGGTGTCTGCGCTATGTTCGGAGACCAGTGCTGCACGTTCATCCCCAACAACACAGCCCCTGATGGGTCTGTCACCAAAGCACTCAATGGTCTCCGAGCCCTGTCCACGGAGCTGAAAGAAGCCTCTGGGTTGGACAACCCACTTGAGGCCTGGATGCAAGGCCTGTTCGGCAGATGGAAGGCCCTTGTCATGGCCGTCCTCACATCCCTAGCCTGTTTTCTGGCTATTCTCATCACCTGTGGATGTTGCTGCATCCCCTGTGCCCGCACCCTCTGTGTCAGACTCATTGCCACGACCCTGTCCAAAGAAAACGCCCCCAAAGACTATGAACACCAGATGGTCTCACTCCTGGTCGAGCCCTGTCATGACGACGACGATTACTATCGCGATGTGACCCCGACCATCTACTAAAAACTTACGAAGTTGTTTCCGCTCCCCTAAGGCATGAGGGGCAACTTCGCTGTATTGCTTATACGCTGTTCCACCTAACACCTCCCTTCCTCCCACCATTCCCTTTTGCATGTCCCACTTGATGAGTGTAGAGTCAAAAGGTATGTTGGCATTTAAGTCTTACGTTGGGGGTGTTACCACCCTGCTACATGGATAGATAAGGACTCCGCTAAAGAAAGCTGCTATTTAGCATTTTTGCATTTACATTTACATTTTTACATATATAATCATTCTATCCTCTCATATATATACTTATATATCCTACAGCTCTACCCGATCCACCGTTGAATAAACAGGGGTGAAGCATGACCCATGGAGTTATGACCCGAGAGAGGTGGCTGAGGGAAGAGCCCAGCATGTACCCTTATCCCGACCCCCGCTGTTCATGCATTATGATCCTGTCATTACATTTTATACTCTTATATTCTGCTAGTAACATTTGTTAGATGTGATGGTACTGCCTGTGTCTGACCTCTAGGCGGAAAGCGCCAGTTGGTACCGACGGGTAGCCCATGTATGATGATGCTGTTCCATTATATACATTTACCTATGCATGCTTGTGTGCTGTGTTTATGACTACGTGCCTACTACCAACAGGTGTTTTCTAATGGAAAGTCATCTTGCGATGACTTGAGAGGGATATATTGAAAACCACCTGTTGCTTTACAACTGATCTACCTCAGCATCTTCCGTAAAAATCCTATGTACCTCTGAGTCTCACCAGGTCCACCCTAAAAATGTGTATTGAATATTATATATATATAATATTTTTTATATAATATTTTATATAATACATTTTTATATATATATATATATATATATAAAAATGTATATTAAGAATGCTAAAAGGCCCAAACAGCTACTTGGAATCAGAAATAATACAGTCATAGTCAGCACTGTTTGTCAGTGCTCTCTCCCCTCCCCTCACAGAAAAACAGCCACAGTGAACACTGTTTATAGATGCCTCTCCCCCTCCCCTCATAGAAACCAGTCACGGTGAACATTGTTTATAGGTGGTCCACATCCACTTACAAGGATTCCTGCACGTATCCTGATGCGGCAAAACAACAGCCAGAGATAAGCGATACCAGCTGAAAACAGGTGCAAGGCCAATCGACGCGTTTAGAAGCGCTGCGCAGCCTAAAACCCCGCATATAGAATGCGGGGGAGGCAAGGTCAATAGGCACAGTTGCTCATCCTCCCCGCGGAAGACGGGAGACGCCAACTAAATCTGCCAAGTTCCCTAACTTCAAACCAGCTGAACTTGCCCTCCTTAACCATAAAGTATCCATAGAAACCGTTTGTGACATATGCCCCTGTTTCGAACTCAACTTGTAAAACATAAAGTATCACTACTACCCCTCGTGACGACAGCCCAGACACTGAATGTGTCCTTTTAATCTATAAAGTATCCACGGACCTGAGACTCAGGGCTCACAATCAGCAGAACTTCTGAGGAGGCGAAGCTCTTTGTGACACCAGCGCTGTATTTGTTATTATATGCCTTTACTCGTTGACTTTTGATTAGCTTTGATTAAGAATAAATCTACTCAGTTTAATTCAGTTTATATCTCTTTATTTTCTCCTCATTTTTGATCTGATACCTTAAAGGGCCCGCTCCGTTGTTAGCTTAGAATAGGCCATTAGATTTTTCTCCCTTCACTCTTTCATTTGGAGTCCAGTTTCTGAGTTTCAGTGAAATGATCTCTTTGATGGCTGGGTCCTCCTGTTGAGCATTCAAGACATTTTCTGGGGTAAAGCTGGCAACTTCGTTCAATGGTACGTCATTTTCAGTTACATTGTGGAGCTGCAATGCCGCTATCCAAGGGACATCATTTATATGTGCTGCCTTGCTTCCGTGCCACACTGCAGACACAACATCAGGCGACATGAACTCAGTATGCTCACACATTCCTTGCTGCAGACTAAGGGGGTACCTGGACAGAGTGTCGGCATCCGCATTCATCTTACCAGGCCTGTATTTTATATCAAAGTGAAAATCAGCCAGTTCACCGACCCACCTATGCCCAACAGCATTGAGTCTGGCTGTGCTAAGGACATATGTTAATGGATTATTGTCCGTATAGTCAGTAAAGGATGGGGCGTAATATAAGTAGTCACGGAATTTGTCACAGATCGCCCATTTGAGCGCCAAGAACTCGAGTTTTCTGGAGTGGAGATGGTAATTCCTCTCAGCAGGAGTAAGAGCTCTTGAGCCGTATCCAATGACACGAAGCTTGTTGTCTTGCCATTGATACAATACAGCACCAAGACCCTCATTCGATGCATCTGTGTGCAACACGAATGGGAGGTCGAAATTTGGGTACGCCAGAATGGGAGTGTGAGTCAACATGTCCACCAAATTTTCAAGTACACTCTGGCGTTTTTGGTGAGACCTGTCCTCTGTCTCCTTTCTTTGCTCTCCCTTTGTCTCTTTTCAGCTGGGGCTTGGTGTTATTGCTATCTGTTTCAGCAGGTTTCTGGAGGAGCTCAAACAAGGGCCTCGCAAGCCGAGAGAAATCTTGTATAAAGGAGCGATAATACCCAAGGAACCCCATCACACAACTGTGTGAGGTGTCTTTTCTTTCAAGGCTAAAACAGCTTCCAAGTCCTGTGGATCAAGCTTGACTCCTTCTCCAGACACCAGACGGCCAAGGTAGCGAACTTCCCTCTTAAATAACTCGCACTTCGCTGGTCGGAGTTTGATGCCATTGGTTCTCATGCGGCAGAGCACTTGTCTGAGATGATTCAGGTGGTCTTCAAATGTAACTGAATAACAGAGCACATCGTCAAGGTAAGGTACGCAGCATTCATCTCTGATGTCTTCTAGAACACCCTCCATACATCACTGAAATGCTGCGGGTGCGTTTGTCAGTCCAAATGGAATCCTTATCCATTCATACAACCCCCACGGTGTACTGAAGGCTGTCACCCTTGGTGGTATGCACTGCCTTGATCTAGAATGGAGAACCATGTATTGCCCCCCAAACTGTCCAGCAGGTCTTGGATTCGTGGCAGTGGATGGCGATCAGGGACAGTCTTCTGGTTGAGACCTCTGAAATCCACGCAAAGACGCAGGCTCTGATCCTTTTTGCGGACACACACCACTGGTGAGGAGTAGGACGAGACAGATTTGCGGATCCATCCTCGGTCGAGGAGGTTCTGTACATACTCTTTAACCTCCTTGTATAAAGGCTTTGGTATTGAGTAATAGGATTTCTGGACAGGGGTGTTATCCACAACATTAAACTTAAGATGTAAATTGGGTATAAGACCTATATCTCCCTCTCCTCTTGCAAAAACATCAGACTCCTCGTGTAACATTTGGCGTACAGCCTCCTGCTGCAGCTCGTCAAGGTGATCCAAATTGACCTGAGGGTGCCATTTTTCCTTTGAGTGTGACTGTGTCGAGCTATCAGCATCAGCTGTACTGCTGGGTGTGCTAATCTGGGCAGAGCACAGCTGGGTGTCACTGGTGGGGTTGCTTGACTGCTGAGGAGAGCCGAGTTGTATTGGCTTGCTGTCAATTATTGTCTCAATATAGCCTAAGACAGATCTTTGGGGCAGGAAGATGTCATGTTTCGTGGGGTTATGTACTGGGATTCTAACTGTTTTGAAAGAACCTGTGGTCACATCCACTAGCGCTGGAAACAGGTCTAGTCCTTCAGGCATGACACCTCCTGGGTTTGGTTCAAACAGCATTGTCCCTCCCGCTGACCTGGATTGGAAATGACATTTCACTTGGCAGATTTGGCCACTTGGAATGGTTAACCCTCTTTTCCCAACTTTGACGGGTGTGCTCCAAGGCTCTGTTTTGGCTGAAGGCTCTGTTTGGGCTGGAGCTTCACTGACGACGGAGACTAGCGCTTCAGCTGTGTTTGGATTGAGTTGCATTGTCTCTGCTAGTAAGTCACTCAAATCTACACTTCCTGGGTCTTCCAAACTCTCTAATATGATTTCTTCAATAACATTGAACCCAAGCAAAAGGCCACTTGTGCAGCGCTGACTTACAAGCATGGGTGCATGTATGGCTAAAGATCCATGTTTTGCACTTTTTATCTCAACCAGTATCTCTGCCCACCCCTCAAAAGGTAAGTCAGACCCATTAGCAGCAATAATTCTGAGTGGGTGGTCGGGGAGTAACTTGTCTATGGACTGGACTTCGACATGTGGTAGGTGTGTTTCAAGCCATGACTTTTCCAGGATAGTAACCTGTGCACCACTATCAAGTAGCATCTGTGTTTTACACCATTAAGGTAACATGTGACTGTGCATTTCCTACCAATAAGGTTGGCAACACGACTTCCTCTTCTTACTCTGGGTTTTGTTGACACCCTGCTACTGATTGGAGTTTCATTTTTCAGTGAGGCTACTGTGACTTGGGACTCTGGTTTGGTTTCGGTCACTGGTGGTCCCTCCCACGTGACCTCTTCCAGTTTTCCGAAGGCTTACGGGTAGCTAGACAGCCAACAGCTCTGTGACCCTCTTTGCCACACTTGAAACAGTGGGTGCACATGACAATCCCTTCCACTATGCATGTCTTGCATTTCCCTCTAGGTACTGATGATGGTTGAGCAGATGTTGTTTGTGGTGTATTTACAGTCTCTACGTTACTTACAACGGGGGTAAGGGCTTTTTCCAGACTCTTTGCAAGAGCTGAAACTTGAGCTGTGAGTTCGTGGATAGCAGTACGGTTGGCTAGGACCTCTGCTTGGGTCTGCAGGACACTGGCTGAGGTCTCAGCTGGAGACTGTGCTGCTTTCTGTTTCCCCCCTTGTTGTGTGGCATTTACAGTGACTAGGGTTGGGCGATGTCCGCTAAATTGGCACTCGTCGATGATTACCATAAAACATCGTGATTGACGATGATATCGTCGTTTTGACCACTTTTTACGATAATACTTTTTACTATAAATATATATTTTTTTCTACTTAAAAACTATACATTGTGAAGTCATTCAGTGGACACACAAAGCGCCGCGCGCTCTTTCCAGCGCCGACCCACCGGACTTCTCTCTCCGCCGGACCTTTTGTGTGCCAAAAATAAACCCATAAAAAACAGTTAGTTAGTACAATAACTATACAGTTATTGTACTAACCCTACTCATTAGCCTAGGCCTACTCATCCGGGCTTTTCAATATGTTGCACGTAAGACAAAAAAAAAAAAAAAAAAAAAAAAAAGTCGCTTCCACAAGAACAGTTGATGCAATGGCGTTGGTTGGTAAAAAGGGTACGACTTCTGTGTTTTAATAAATGTGTGTTAACAGAAGCACCTTCATTCTTTCATTCAATTTGACATCATGGCCAAGAATTCGGAGCTTGAAGGTTTTTTTTATTTATTTCGGTCCATTTGTGCTACACTCGCAAGCTGCGCGATTCTCTCCAGCTGATGGGACGCTCAGGACAGCAACGTCTTAATTCTCCAAAATAAATAGCGGGGATTCATGACCAAAGGGATTCAATCAGGGCGCACTTGTGTGGGTGGACTGTGAATTTGAAGAAGGTGGTGAGCTCAATAAATTCTCTAAAACAGGAGTTCGGATGTGAAGCTGCTGGAGATCAATGCGTGTGCGATTTTTGTGAAACGCGGCTGCGCTGTTGACCATTACATTTACGTGAGAAGTTGCGGATCCGACTGAGGTTAAATTACCCTGTATTAGATCAAGTTATATAACTAATTTAGAAATGCATTTGACATCATGCCATGCATTGACATGATCATTCGTTTTAGGAAGGTGGTAAAAAGCTCAGCATCGTCGGAGAGCCTACTCAGTCAGCAAAGGAGCCTCAGGTTCCCGACCCCTGGGTTGCAGGTTATTTGAAAGAGCATATGCATTAGTTATATTCTCAATATAATTTACAGAGCAATCCAAGTTTTTAGGCTATAGAGGAGACTAGGATTGGTTTGTGTTTGACAGGGAGGGGGGCGTGGCATCACGATGGTTGCGCTACATCGTGATGTCGGTCAGCCAATCACGATGGACGATGATATCGTCTATCGGCACAACCCTAACAGTGACTGTTCTATTTTTTTGTGTCTGACCCAGTCGTATTTGTCTCTCCATCTCCTCACTCACTACAGGTGTCATGAGATCTAGGATAAACTCTTCACTTGTGCTCAAGTTTGCAATGTGAGGTTTAAGGTCTCGCCTAAGGTAGGAGTATTTTTCGTTTAGGCCCTGATACAGCGAGTGGAGGAACACACCTTGGACAAGTTTACTGTCGTACTGGAACTCAGACTCACTCTGCTTTGCAGCAAACATGACACGTTGTTTTAACCCCATTAAACGGTACATGAATTGTTGTGGGTTTTCCTTATCCTGTTGTTTTGCCTGGCTAAGTTCCTGAAACAACTCTGCACTACTCTTATCTCTTAAGTGTGCTCTGAGGAACCTTTTAAGCTCAGGTACAGTCAACTTATCTTTTGTATTTAGCATGTCTTTAAAGGTACCAGGCTTGATAATCTTTAGGACAGCACGAATCACTTCTGACACTTCTGACTTCAGAAAAATTCTCAGTTAACCCCTCTTCAATTTGTTTGCACAGAGTGTTATAACTTACATCAGAATCAGTATTCAGAACAGGCAATCTGTCCACAATGCAACTTCATCTCTCTACATGGCCACATACTAGAAACATCTTTCAACTTGATCACATCAGTTACATCACCTTTCTGTTTAGCTTTGGGTGATGTCACATTTACCTTCTCAGTTGTTACAGATACTACAACTGACTCAGTCGCTTCTTCAAACACAGGCTCCTCTTCATCCTGCGGCTGTTTCTGTTCACTCATGAGGTCATTGAAGAAGAGCAGGCGACTCATACCTTGGTCCTCTAGACTTCTCAACTGGTCACTGTTCATAGCATCCATAATGAAGTCAAAAAGTTCCAACTCTGTCGAATCTTCTCCTGGCACCTCCTCCTCGACCACATCCTCGATGGCAGCAGCAAGCTTGTGAAGAGCATCTGTGGAGGCGAAGCTGGTCAGCTTGATGAGCTTCCGCTGAATCTCTCTGCGCAGATCTTTTAGAGCAGACATCTCTGGGTCTCTGAAGTCTGTCGTCTCACTTGTTGATCCAGGACATGTGATCCGGTTCAGTTGTAGCAATTAGCTCCCCTTAGCATTAGAAGCTAATCCCGGACGAGCCCCCAAAATGTTGCCCCCTTGACTTGGTGGTAGCCAAGAGGGTGAGTTATAAATCCCTGTTTGAGAACACAAGAGACACGACGCAAAACTTATATTAGTCTCAATCGCAGGATTTATGTCCCTGTGGTATTAATGACTCCGCCAGATGGAATGATTCGCGTTGGGCTCAGCATTTCCATCTGGAATCGTTCCGTTGGAGAGCCTTTGGGAGGGGCGAAAATACTGGTGCTGATTGGATAAACCATCTGCCTATGTTGGTGACTGACGGGCCAAATCAACCAATCAGATCAACCAATCATCAAGAAGCGTATGACATGATAACAGAGCGTCGAGGCAAGCTCATCAAGTAAACAAGTCGGGAGAAGGGCAAAAGCATCTTTTCCTCCGAGAAAAGCCTCCAGTGCCGCTTTTTGCTCATATTTTAGAGAAGGAATAAACTCTAATTCTGCTAAAACTTGCTCGATAGCTGCGTGCATCTCGATCACATCCGCGGAAGCCGCCATGTTGTTTAGACTGAAGAGTCGCTCCTCATTGCGTAACACCTCAAAACCAACGCTGATTGGACGATCATTTTCTGATCGGCTCCAAATTTTCTCCGTTGTGCAATACCAGACTGAACTGTGAGTGGAATATCATGGAGCTCCCGAGATCAGGCTGGTCTGGCAAGGCCAATTAATGATCCCCTGGGCGCTAAACGCCCTCTAGTGGCTTGGTGAGTCATTAAAGCGAAAGCTGACATTGTAACATTAAATTATTTAGTCAAAAACAAAAAAAATAAAGGGGTGTCTACTTTTATCTAATTAAACCTTCTTTTACTGATACATCACATATTTATATTTTTAACCGTTTACACACATGGAAAACTATATTTTTTAACCCATTACATTACCCAAATGAGAACTATGACGGCTCTGAGCAGACATTTTATTTCCTTAACTAAGATATGCCGTTTTAATTAAGCAACCATAAGCTGTCTTTACCTTCAAAACAATATTATGATACCCTACCCACGACTCGTCTTGTGAACTATTGGTGTTAGCACCATCATTGGAGACATACTGTACGTCTTATAGGACAGTCGGCACATCCATTTTTAAAAGTAGATCACATTTTAATAGTTCCTCGATTGACGCTGAATGAGGATCCTCTTCAATCAAATTACCTCAGAATTAAAAGTTGACAGCTAGAGCGACAGAAGTTACCTCCAAGAGTTTTGACGCCATGGGGGATAATCCAATCAGCGGAAAGAACCGCATCGCAGTTAAGTTGCACCAATCAGAGAAACTTTGTAATTTTTTTATTTTTATTTTTTGCGGTGGCGCTGAAAATCCAGCAGCGGCGGCGCGCCACCGCAGAATGCATATAGGGGAAGCACCGCACCCACCATTTGTTTTTCGTAATGACTAAGTTGTAAAATTATGTAGTGCAGTGTATATAGTCTACATATATGGCAATCATTAATGAGGAGTGTTTTGAAAAAGTCAAAGGCTAATGCTTCAACTGTCCAAATCAAACGCTTTATTTTTTTCTTTGAATTAATACAGGTTATGGATGGCTTTTTGTCCTAGATTTGGACAGAATGAATCAAAATGCCCACATTGGGGCTCATAAGCAACATAAAAGGAAAACACAGAACAAAAACGACAAACAAAACAAAAGCTTACTATATAAATAAAACTGATACATACTATAGACAAGGAGTTAATGGATTTTACGTCATATTGTTTACTAATTAATGTATTTGTGAGGAAAACGATTCAACCGGAAGTGAATTCGCGATTTTATTTTGAAATGTACCCCGTGCATTTCCTGTCCTGACAGTGGAGGTCATAGACATCTTGGCTGCGTTTCAATAGTGGGTTGCGTCGCCCTCACTCACTTGCCCTCAGCCCTTGCCCTCGGGGGAATCCCCATCGCCATCATAAGGGCTATTCCATTTCTCTAAAAAGCTGAAGTGACCTTGGTGAGATCGACCCTTGAGGGCTTAGGGATCGAGTCAACATCGAAGGTCACTCCAGAGCTGTATATCACCCACAATGCACTGCAGTGGTGCACGAAAAATACATCCATGCGGTGGCAGTAATGAGCCCCAAACACCGTTGTCTGCTGTTTGTTTACCACCAAAGAAGAAGAAAATGAATTAAAGGAGCCAGCACGGATCGGCCAGGGTAATTATGCAATTAGACTACCTGTTGTTGCTGCGTAATGACAGAGCCAACAATTTACAAGTGTAAGCATATACTGCTATTATAGGCTACTATTTGTCACAAATAAAAAAGGAAAAGAAACTAAAAATAGTGTATCTAAATAGCCTATCTATCTGATGTTACATCTTTTGCTGTGCATTCTGTGTGGTTTAGGGATTGTTTCCATATTGTTACATGGTCTGATGAGGAGACAGAGCTCCTCATTAAGCTCAGAATGAGCTATGAATGTTTATTTACCGGGAAGAGAAATGCCTCAAAGCTGGCCTGGGAGTGAGTTTGTTTGTAACCTACCGTGTCATTGCATATGAATGTATTTCTGTTACTTATTCAGGGATGCCAACTTTTGACGACAGGTTGGCCTGAGATTCCGCAAACTTTTGACTTTGTAAAAAGTGCGTCTTTACTTTCTTAATAGTCTACGAGACGATTCCGTATAAAATTCGCAAAGAGGGGAAAATTAGAACGAGAAAAGGCATGTGTGACGTGAGACTCGCGCTCAATCCGTGAGAGTTGGCAGCTCAGTTTATTACTTCTGATTCTAGAGACTTGCTTCTTTGTTGTGGTGCTAATCATATTTGTGGGAGACTATATAATGTTTTTAATGTATTTGGTGTGCATAACATAATTATTTTATTGTCAAACAGGACAATTGTACAGAGGATGGGTCTGCAGGGAAGGCTGACAGGAACACAGGCGGCCAAAAAATGGGAAAACCTAAAAAAGAAATACAAGGCAATTAGTATAAATTTGTATAGAAACAGCACAATTGGCAAAACAAATTCACTCATATAAAAAAGATAAAGACAAAACTGTGAGCATCACATAAGAATGCATAAAGAATGCACAAACAACTACATGCTTTTTTCTCATTTGAAATTGAAGCAACCACTATAAATCCTTATAGACTGTAACAGCTGTAACAGCTATCCTACATGACTTTAAGTGTTGTGTTTGTATAGTTTTCTGAACCACAATCTTGAACAATAAAGGCCATTTAAAGACAATAATGAGGATGAGGATGGTGGTGGTAACAGGCCTAATAACTATTAGAAATAACAATCTAAAACTAATGTCAACTAAACTGAAAGTAGGTTAAATGTGTTTAAACAACCAAACTTTCTACAAATAAGGTAAAAAAATAAATAAATGAATTGTCTGAATAAAATATAAAACAAAACTAATAATTCTGAACTTACCAGGTGCTGGCGTATTGCTATCAAGCGCAGAAGACGTCTTCGTCTCAAATATATGAGTCTCCGTATATTACGCGTTATTTGGAACAGGCAATAGAGCGCTACTCCAACAACGTGTGGCCGATCCATGATTGTCAAGGCTGTTACCGGGCGAGGGCAGGTGCGTTTCATTTATCCCTTTTCCTCCTCCCCCGCCCACTTCCCCTCGACTCTCCAAGTGGCCTCCGTGTGACGTATTACCAAGGGCTGAGGGTTAGTGAGTGAGGGAAACTCAACCCACTATTGAAACGCAGCCCTTATACATAGACGGAGCATTGGCTGCTGTGGTGCGAGAAATTCGGCGGCCATCTTGGAGTGGTGATGGGGGTGGGGAGCAGCATAGATTGACAGTTGACACGTATGACCAGGAGAAGAAAACAAGGATGCCGAGCTGGTGTTCAGCGTCTTCCTGCTCAAATGACGGACGGTCGAAAATAGAAATCGCGGGATTATTTTTCACAAGTGAGATTTAACATTACTGTACTATTGGTTGTATTTTGTGAAAATAATATTACACGCCAAAACACATGTTTTGGCGTGCCGTTTATTGCCCGTTTATCATAGCTACACGTATGACAAAAAAACGTGTGAAAATCAGTGGTATTCAGTGAGGTATGATTAATTAAATGCACTGACAGTTCATTGCTCCTGCCAAACGAATGACACTGAGTGGAGCGGATCACCACTCCAAGATGGCGGCCCCGCGTCTCGTCAGCGCCAGTAGGCAGTAGCGCTCGATGCTCCATCTATGTATAACGTAAGATGTCTATGGTGGAGGTGGCCTGAGAGTGGAGCCTGCGGCAACCGGAAGTGCATTCGCGATTTTATTTTGAAATGTACCCCGTGCATTTCCTGTCCTGAGAGTGGAGCCTGCGGCGGTAGCGACCTCACAGTGGAGCTCTGCAGCCAAGACCTCTTGAAAACGGGGACAACATTAAAACCCAAGCATTTTAAATGGGGGCTACTGATTGGCTGAGATTGTTGAACCCCACATGAAGGAAAGCTGATTGGCCAGCACGAAAAAGTGTGATACCGGGTTGTCCATTGTGTGTGCTTCATTTTTTTGTCCACTTGGTGGCAGTGTAGGCAGATTATTCGGTTACTTCCTGTTTAGATAATAATTTTAAAAAATAAAATAATTTTAGTAGAGTTTAGTGCCCTAATTAATATGAAAGAGACCCCATGTCTCCATCTTATTTCGAAGTCATTCTAGGCCCCTATTAATGGTGTTTTTTTTTAAATCTTCTGATGACTTCCACTGCACAACCCATTTGAATCACTTCTTGTTGGGCTAGAGCCACTAGATTGATAATCTTATATGTCCTTTAGGCACCCTTTCATATAAAAGAGACGCTAGGTCCCTAGCTCACTCCCAAGTGTACTTGACCTCAAGGTCACCCTCCAATTACACTACTTCCTGTTGGCTAGATCCTACCAAATGTATAATGTTAGTAGAGTTTAATGCCCGGATTCATATAAAAGACATCCCATGTCTCCATCTTATTCCAATGTCATTTTAGGCCCCTATTAATTGTGTGTTGTCTCTAGAGTCTGGGCTAGAGCCACCAGATTGATCATCTTATGTCACATATAAGATGATCAATCTGGTGGTTGTAGTCAAACCAGAAGTGATTCTAATGGGTCATTCTGTGAGATCAGGTTTCAGTTCAGTCCCCGACACAGGATCGCTTTTAACTCACTTTATTTGTTTAGCTTTGGGTATTTATCTACGAAGCAAATGGAGAGGAATTGTAAAATTCACGCGCGTGGAGCTCCCCCTTAGCTGGATATCTTAACAGATACGCTGCCTGGGGGTTTCTGGCTTCCCCCCGGATCTGTAGTTTGGTAGTACCTGGGCAGGCGTGGCCTCTATGACGCATACTATGCTCTGATTGGCTAGTGTTGAACGCCCGCCCCCAGTGTATTATGTGTGCTGCCATCTGGTGGCCAGGTGGGGTTAATACAACTTATATATTTATTTCTATTCCTTTGTGGCTATGTGTAGATATTACAGCCTGTTGATACATATGTTATTATTTATTCTTAACACTGTGCAATCAACATTTACTTCATATTGATATGTTAAAGCAAAAAAGTTGTCTACAGGACCTTTAACAACCTTACCAGCAAATGTTGTCTAAAGTACAGCACAGACGTTAAAATGTAATTTTTAACAAAAGCCATCTCCAATAAACAGATTTATACCTCAACATCTACCTGTGTCTTGTGTCGGAGGAGCCCAGCAAAAGCCACTGGCAGGAATCACTGCTACACTGGCGTCCAATGTGAGGCTTCTCAGGCCGGGAAGGGACATAGAAGGGCTGTCCAGACACCTCCCAGCACCAGCCCTTTCCCAACAGCAGCAACGGCCCAGTGGAGGAGAGGGGAGGCAGCGCAGCAACCGTCTGCTGCTAGCCACCCCCAGATCAGCACAAGGCCGCATGCTCCAGGAGATGGGGATCGTACCACATTGCCCTGGTGCAGGGAGGCCTTACCGAGGAGGTTCCGAGGAGTTACCTCTGCAACCCAGCTGTCAAGCCAATGCAGCCAGCCCCTGCAACTGCCAGCCCACAGACACCTCTGTCAGCCAAGGCAGTAGCCCCAGGCCTCCAGGATGGAGGACGAGGGGGGTTAGCGTGTGACACTGGAGGTGTAGAGGCAATGGGGTTTGGGAGTTGTTTTTATTTTTATTTTGGGTATGGCAGCCCTGTAAAGATTCCAAGTTTTTTGTAGGTATGGTAACTCTGTTGAGAGTCCAGTTTGTAATTTTGTTTCTGTTTTGTTTGGATGGGGTAGGCTTCGGCTGGGGTTCTCCCCAGCCTCAATTCGGTGTTGCGGGTATGTAGATTGTGTGGGGAGTGTGTGGTTAATAGCTGGGTTACAGCCTCACCTGGCCCAAGTCAGACTGATTCTCTGTTTCTCAATCTGCGTACTTGTCCGTACTTGTGTTCTTGTGGACTTGTGAAACGTCATCAGTCGCAGCCCAAGTACTGTTCCAATTCAAAGTCCGCATCTAGCCAAGTACAGTCCAAATGCCCGGATGTGTTCTTGCTCCGCCCATTTTATCGAGGATGCATCGGGTGGTGACTTGTGTGGACTTGGGCAGCCAAGTATCCCAGAATGCATTTCGCGCACCAACCAGCTGCTCCTTTCATTCACCGACGTCCACATCAACATAATCATAATTTTTCCCGCCACTAGCTTTTTATATGTAGGGCAGGCTACAGATATGTAGGCTACAGAACAATACAAATATTTATACATATTAATATTTTTAAAATGAAAAGAGGCAGGGTTGTATTTTATATCATATTTCGTTTTATTGTAAATATACATTACAGTGAAAATAACCGGAGTAGATGTACAGTCAAGACGAGCTGAGATGGTGATGTCATCAAGTCCGCTGCTGTTCCAACTGCAGAATGACCGTACTGCGTCCTCCCGTCCTTGGAATTTTGTACTCCCGAATCGAACTTACCAAGTCCGAACTACCAAGTACGCAAGTCCGAACTTGGCGTACTTGGTATTGAGAAACGACTGGGTGGGGCTGCACACCTGTGGTGCATGAGTAATCATGGCACCCAGGATAAACCAGCTATCACCTGTCGTGTATTCGTTGAGGAAGAAGGCTGCCGACAACAGGAAAACGCTTTAACTCACTTTATTTGTTTAGCTTTAGTTATATTAATCTACCAAACATATGGAGGGGTATTGTAAAAGTCACGCGCGTGGAGAGACCCCAAGCTTTGCATCCGTCCGAATGCGCTGCCTCGGGATTCTGATTCTAACCGGATGTTTCCGCCCGGATGGTCTCTGGGCAGGAGGCGTGGCCTCTATGACGCATAATGGCTAGTGTTGAGCGCCCGCCCCCAGTGTATTATGTTTGCCGCCATCATGTGGTCAGGTGGGGTAAATACAACTTGTATATTTATTTCTACTCCTTTGTGGCTATGTGTAGATATTACAGCCTGCTGATACATATGTTATTATTTATTCTCAACACACCACACACAGGCTGTGTTCGGACTCGCATACAAACGTACTATTCATACTAAGTATGACGTCAAATTGAGTATGTAGTGCGGTCACACTGCATAGTATGGATGTTGTGTATGTGAGAAATGCCTGAATGTATACTAGATTAGCAAGAATTTCTGAGTATGTGGCGTGAGTTTACTGGACATACCTCAGTTCTCTGAAAACATTGGAGCCAATTTCTTAACAGGCGTCATTCAGATAAACTGACCACACATTGGAAATCTATAGGGTGACTATCGAAATAATATTAAAACTCAATAAAGTGACATATAAACAGTCAAATTACAACAACTTTAAGCCTGCTTTCAAATCTCCGCCATCGCTGCCAGTTGGTGCGAAATGCATTCTGGAAAACTTGGCTGTAGCCTATACTTCAGTGTGAATCATTCATTTATTAGGCAGTATGCAGTACATACTCATTAAGTATGTAGTAGGCAGTACGTTAGTATGTGATTCCGAACACAGCCACACTCGAGGGAGAGCCACTGTCATGGCAGCTTGTAACATCTGCTCGGCTTGCACCATCTTGCCATCTCCAACAACGGAGTTATACCTTAAAGGACCTATATGTAGGATTGCTCCCTCTCTGGCCAAAACTGTTATTGCAACCAGGTTGTAAATACTGTACAGCGTGGTACTCCCTCCCCCTCCCCCCCCAGAGTAGCGGTTGCCAGATTCCCCGTTCCCGGATTACTCAACACAACACTGCGTCTACTAGAAGGAGCAACCATGACTTTACATACTGTTCTTTGCTTTTATTTAGGTAAAGAACATAGAATTGCCTCTGTGTATGAAGTGTGCTATACAAATACACTTGCCTTGCATAGATCCCTGATAATATTGACCAACTGCATCACCGTCACCGAGGCTTCATAGTAATTTGTCCGAATAGAGCAGCCCTCTCGGACACACACACATGCTGTTACCGCTGTTTTATTATCATCCACACTTCCAGACCATCACCGGGGCTTCATAGTAATGTGTCCGAATAGAGCAGCCCTCTCGGACACACACGCTGTTACCGCTGTTTTATTAGCATCCACACTCCCACACCGTCACCAGGGCTTCATAGTAATGTGTCCGAATAGAGCAGCCCTGTCGGACACACACGCCAGCTCTGACCGCTGTTTTATTATCATCCGCACTCCCACACCGTCACCGGGGCTTCATAGTAATGTGTCCGAATAGAGCAGCCCTCTCGGACACACACATGCTGTTACCGCTGTTTTATTAGCATCCACACTCCCACACCGTCACCAGGGCTTCATAGTAATGTGTCCGAATAGAGTAGCCCTGTCGGACACACACGCCAGCTCTGACCGCTGTTTTTATTATCATCCACACTGCAGTCGGTGTGCAATAAATGGCCCCTCAATGGTGTGAAATCCTTACATACAGTCATTGAGCAAACGATACTGACTTCGTGAAAACGCCCATGAGGCAACGACGCAATGATTCGCTTCAAACATGTTTTTCTAGCAAAAACTGAATAATGGCAATGAGCCAAATATAATTCTAAAGATATACTGCAATAGTTCACTCCAGTGGAAACATGGACCATTTTCATTACCCAACTAAAATATATTTGGTAGGCTAATAGTGCAATGTAAACATGTTCACGAATGTATTTAGTCACGTCAGACATTTCTGACCCGAAACATTTGTAGCTGCAGCCTTCCTTATACAGTAAATGGCTGCAGCTCAGCCTATCTGGCAACCCGGATGGCGACACAGTACTGACTTCGCGATTGGACGCTAGGCAGAAGGTGGAGCAACAGACCAAAACACAAAATGTAAACAAAACAGTTTTCCTGGTACAGAAATATTGCGTTTGAAATTAAATATTCTGGCTGGACTACTATTATGTCTGACAAAAATACTTGAAATTAACATGATTCCTCAATGTCTATTGACATATTAGGGTCATTTTATGATTACTTTGAGTACATTTCTTACATATAGCTCCTTTAAGATCTACCCATGTCTTGTGTAGGAGGGGCCCAGAAAGAATCACTGCTACAAAGTTACTCTTCCCAAAAAGCCATAATTCATACATATAATAATCGTGTTTGCAACTTCAACTTTTGAAGTTATTACTATAATAATAATAATAATAAAAATGTTATTTATATAGCGCTTTTCAAGACACCCAAAGACGCTTTACATAAGTACACATAACACAAAGAAAGGGGAGGAATACAGCAGAGACACAAGGAGAGTGGAGGAAAAAAAGCCATATCCCAGCCTGAAGTCCGGGGGGGGGGGGGGGGGGGGGGGGGACTACAGTTTGGGCACAGGAAAAAACCTCAGCAAACAGAGCAACACATCACAGGCTCAGGGTCAGAAGCGGCAGCCAATACGCGCCAGCGTTCTCTAACACACTGAAGACATAACAGGACACAGTACAGTAGACACGGACGCAGCGAGGACGTGGGATACACCTGGGGTAAGTGGCATCGTCCAGCCACTGAAAGTCAGTCTCAAAGTTCGCAAGGTCTTGGCGAGAACACAGCAGGTTGCCATGGAGACGGCCTTGATCAGGGCAGGGAATGTCAACAAATCACAGGTGCTTGTGGGAGAAGGGGAGGGTGAGGGAGAGAGAGCTCGTCGGAGTATCCTTCGGGAGGAAGACGTTGAACCAGCAGTGGCCTTGGCCAAGGCTACAGCTGATATGAGGGCCGAAAGTAGATAGGATTGGAATTTTTGGGTGAGGGGCGAATTTAAGCCTCTCGGTTCTGGTCCACAAAGCGATCCAGTTTCCGATGTAGAGCAGTGAGGTTTTCCGAGATCGAATCCAACCTATGGCTCAAGGCAATAGCCTGAGCACCAGCAGCTCTACCCATCGCATCAATCATGCCGGGCAGCCTAATGGGGCCTTTGATAGCTGTTGCCGTTTCCGTAATTTTCCGATACACCAGGGCAAAGCCCAATCCAATCAGCAAAAGACCTGTGATCATGGTTCCAAATAGGTAGATATCTTCGACGTCCTCAACGGAGAGAGCAGCCAGGCAAACCACACGCCACTTCTCCCAAGAGTCCAGGGAATAACCAGCTGCATAAGTTCCGTGAGGGCAGTCCGGCTCCTCCGAACCGGGTGACTTCGTCGAGAAAATGGTGTCAATTGCGCTGAGCGACCAGTTGATCAAATCCATGGTTTTAGTTGAAAAGCAATCCGTAGGAGTCTCTCAGAGTAGAAGACAAAAGACTGGACAAGACGAGAGACGAGACGAGAGAAGCAGAGCAGGGAGAGATAAGGGGAGGAGAGGGAGCAAAATGCGACCGCCCTCGCCGAGAGCAAGAAAGAAGAAGAGACTGTAACTTAACTGTAGAAAATGTAGAAATTATGAAAGTTAATTTAGCAGGTTTTATCAGGGCAAAGGGGTTTTTTTTTCAGTCCATGAGCTGAATAAAACAATGGAGATCGGAGTATGAATAAATGTTTATAGATCAATGTACACTTGTATACAAATGTATACATTACAATAAAGTTAAAATGGCAACATACCATTTATGTAATAAAACAATCAGCAAATCTGGAAAACAAAAGCAAAAATGATAATACAAATAAAATCACTGCCCGAATAAAGCTAAGAATCCTAGCGAGATAAATGTTTTGTCTGTTTCATTGTAATTCATTTAAGTACTGTGGGTGACACAGTTTGTCATAACTGCTAACAACAGCTAACTGATCTGAATTCAATACGCATGCAATCGATAGTTGAGACACACCAACAGTAAACTCATTTAGTCATTCAGTAGATAAAGTGCTAGTGCACACTAGGTTTACAGACATGCACAGAACACAACTGGTTACATTTTGGAGTGCACGTCATGCAAGAACCAGGCCTTTTTTACAGTAGGAGAAACACAGGCCGAATAAAGCTCACATTAATAATGGGTCCGCTCTATTAAGTTATGGCAGTGCACCAGTATAGACACAACTAGTCAAGTAAATATACACTGACCATGCTAATGCTGCAAAAGACTTAAAATGACAGGAACAGGAAGTTACTGTACCCTACTATTGACGACCTGTGAATATGGTCTATTTGATCTGATGAAATATCAGCGGTAGGCACCATAGGCTTACGTCGACAGCCAAATGCAAAGAAAGACTACACTACATTACATTGACACAGAGAAACATGGTTTATAATTGCATGTACAAAAATACAAATAATTGAATGGCTGTATATGAAATGATTAAGGCCCTATTTTACTACGTGGTGTTTGATAAGCCTTTAGATTGATATTGCTAATCAAAGTCACACAGTAAAATAAGGGCCCTTTCAATGTAAATACCAAATAAACCTATAGATGGCAATAGAGGGGGCTTTTTCTTTTCTTCCATAGATCAACATTTGTTGTAAACATGTTAATACACTATTGTAAACAAACGGTTTGTGTAAACTAGACAAAAAACTGACATCTTTTTTTTAGTATTAGTATAAAGTTCCAGCAGTATTCTGGCCCTTATTCCAAGTCCATTGTGCAACAGGGAAATAATTGCATGGCATGTGTCAATCAACTATGAGCTTGGGAATGTATTCATTTGAATGTAGACAGTATAGTGGTAGATTAACTAGTGAGCGATTCATCACTAGACACATGCTTTCTGTAGGCATTCATAATACTTCACAACTATTCCACAATAATCTTCATTATATCCATTCACTTTCAGGAATAAAAGGACAGCTTTTAAAATAAAAAAAGTAAAAACGAAAATTAAAAAATAAATATTTTTGTACACCGTTTGTTACATTTTGGAGGCTAGTGTTTGTGTTTAAAGCTAGCCAGGGTTGGTTCTTTTCCGTTTGTTAGGACTCTGTCCAGGGTCTACTTTCAGCTCCCGATATTGGACCTGCACCAAGTACATAGACAAGGATTATATTTCACTTTATATATGCAAATAATATAATATTTCATCTCTGTCACACACACACACACACCACTTGGACATCCGACGGCACTCTGGAGAGGAAGTCCAGCAGCTCGTTGTTGTCGATCAAGTACGGGTTCCGCAACTTCTTAGTGAATTTGTTTACACCTAGGGGAAAAATAATAATGTCAACAAATAAATCCCCTGTATTTTTGTCCACAACTTCACAAACTCTGTACTGACGCAACGTGCGTTGATTCCAAAAAACGAAAGTGCTAAATGTTATTGCTTACATTTGTCTCTTCAGCAGAATTGGCACATAAGCCATGTTTTAGTGAAGCCAGGAGAGGGCAACGATGGTTTAATAACCCAGACCGGCATGGTCCTTTAAGAACGCTATAACCGCCGAATGCCATTACCCCTGAATGGCTGCAGTCGTTTGGCTTCAGCAGCTTAAGAGTCTTCAACAGGGTTTTGGGAGGTACTGCAGGGGGTCCGCAAAATGTTTTCGATGTCCAACTAATTTTTGTGTAATTTGTTTTGGTAATATATTTTTAAATAATATTTTCTGGTTGCAACTGAAATTATTTGTCTGGTACACAGTAAACAATTGCTGTAAAAATACGTGGAATTGTGTACAGTAAAGTACCGTTCCTCTTAAATACGGTTGAATACTGTAAATGTTGATGCCTTTGAGGAACAATATATTAACAGCAAGTTACTGTTCAATCTTACGGTATAATACAGTATTTTTCTAGTGACTGTTGCTTGAGTCCAGAACTCATCTGAGCAAAATCCTGCTGCATCAAGTCAACTCATCGCCACTGGTGTAGTCCAGGGTATACGCGGGTATACGACGTATACCCACTTATTTTTCAGTCAGCATTGCGTATACCCACTTCTAAATCCCCCCAGATGTGCACCATTCAGTAGTATCTGCAAGCCAAATTGCCCACTTTTTCCCTAGGATGGTGAAGCCATGACCCACGCTACTCTGCCACTTATTGGCAGGCTCATTTCCACCAGGGACGTCTGCGTCGCGTTACGGCTGCGTCGCGGTCGCCGCTGCTGATCGCTGCCACTCTAGTCAATGAGAGCATTTCCACCGGGCGCTGCGTAACGTCTCAGCTGCGTCCCAGGAGCGTCACGCCGCAGCCGCAACGCTATCTTTACGTAGCGTTCTATTTTTTACGCGAGCCGCTGCTGAACCGCGTCAATTTCAACAGAGCAGATCGACCGGGCAGGAAGTGAAACAGTAAAAGCCATAGAGCATCTGGTCAATTTTCAAAATAAAACCACCCTCCCGATCGAACATGGCCACAAATCGTTGTCGTTTATAACTGACTTTGTCTATAGGCTACAGCACAACACATTAGGACATAACAACAATAAACAACACTAAACACAATTAAACCAGACAAAAAGGTAAACATTTACTATATAGCCTACCAACTCATGGTAGAAGCACACAAATCTATGAAAAACGACCAAATCAACAGCAAATCAACTTCTGACAGACAAAGCAACTGCAAATCAACTTCGGAAAGGCAAAGTAACCTTTTATTTGTTTGTTCTATATTGACATCTACAAATTATCGCGTGGTCTCCTGATTCTCGCGTGGTCTTGTAGTTCTTGCGTGATCCCGCGAATCCAGCCGCCTCGCAGCGCTACGCTGCCGTAACGCGTCCGGTGGAAATTGACGCAGGGCAGAGGACGCAGCCGTAACGCGACGCTCACGTCCCCGGTGGAAATCCGGTACTCGCTGCCTTTACTGATTAGATTGGTTAACTGTAGGCATGACGACGAATGAGCCAATCGGAGGGAGAGAAGGGCGGGTCATGCCGAGGTAAATATTGCTAAAGACAAATTTACTTTTACAAGTTTACTTTAAATGATTTGCCTTTAGGATTTATAATATTAATAATAATCCGGTAAGATGAAGCCAAATGTCATTGTTGTTTTGTTACATATTGTTTTGTTGAATAATTTGAATGATGATGTTCAATCATCATATGATATTTATATATATATTGATATTATATATATATACCTATCTAACAAGATGATTGATGTGGAAGAGAATGATGTGCGTTTTTTTTAATCTAAGGTGAAATATGAACAAGGATGCATTGTCAAATTCAGATCTGAAGTATTTTATTTAAATAAATGTTCAAAACATTACTGAAACACCATGTTTGCCTCATCTATATTTTACATTCATGCAGGCTGCCTGTGTGACCAGTAATACCTACAAACTGCTCCTGATCAAGTCATGTTAATTTTATAATAGTGGCACACTCTGGCCCATGCTATGTGTTGCAAATCAGCTGTTCAAAGACACAGTAGAAGAAATTAAATGACTTGCCAAGTGAGAGAATAGGTGTCATTCCAGGAATAAGGAATATTTCACTCAAAATGCATAGTTGTCTCTCACTAGTCTGTGGGCCAGTACTGGTTTAGTAATTTCATAATCCTTCCTCCCTGAGATCAAGCAGCAGAAATTATGTGACAATGAGCAAATACTACTGACGGATTTTTGGGTAAACTAAATAGAGTAGTCTCACATGTCACTGTTTCTAAAACAGGGCGTTTTTCTGGGCTGCACCCCTGCCTACAAACACCGCACACACCGCACACCGCACTTCATCCTGCTCCAACAAGGTAATGGCGGTCTTATCAAAGTTAGCTTTACGCTGTTATGTAATTTTGTGTTGAGTTTACATCATATTGACTGTTATTTTTTTGTTTTGGCGAAATTACATAAGCCTTACAAAGTCACCGCAGTTTACTGCATGTTGCGGTAAACTCAACATGCGGTTAAAAGCTAGCATACTCCCCTTTAGCTGCTGAAATCATCATATTGACTGTTATTTTTTTGTTTTGGCGAAATTACATAAGCCTTATAAAGTCACCGCAGTTTACCGCATGTTGTTTTGGCGAAATTACATAAGCCTTACAAAGTCACCGCAGTTTACCGCATGTTGCGGTAAACTCAACATGCGGTTAAAAGCTAGCATACTCCCTCTTAGCTGCTGAAATGGTTAGTTAGTCAGTTTTTATGTAGTAATTGTATTATCCCGTGAGAGAGTAGCTTAAAGATTGTCTGTGTTGGACTAGTGAGATTAAAGTATTGTGGCGATCACGGCCATGCCCCCTATGGGGGTCTTGCGCAAGGGATTCTGGGGGATGCACCTCGGGTGGGGGTTGGACCGTGAGTGAGAGTCCTAGTGGTGTTTGTCGGGTGTGCTGTGTTTCTGTCTGTGTTGGTGGTGTACAAATAAAGGCAACTCCCGGGGTCGTGCGGTGTATGGGGCACGGGAGTTGCGTAATCATGTAACCCTGGGCTCCTGTCTCATTCCTCCCGCACCGGTCGCCACATTGGTGTCAGAAGTGGGATAAGGAAACCATGGAGAAGCGGACTGTCCCGGAGTGGGGATTGCCTATGGCGGCGCAGCCGAAAGAGGAGGAGACGGAGGAATGGCCCGGCGTTCCAGCTCCTGGGATGTCACCGGTCGCGACGGGCGCGACTGGTGCACAGCCACCCAGCTTGCCCTAGCGTTGGCGGGAACGGCGGTGCAGGTCCTCTCTGGACCTGGCCCGGCAGCCTGCGGGACCTCCAGGCCACGAACCCCGGTGCTGCAATGGACGAGACGGAGCGGGCGGAACGAGAGCGTTCCGACCCAAACCAGCCTGCAGACGACCGGTGCCTCCCGACCTCACGTCCGTCGGGTGTGCTGTGTTTCTGTCTGTGTTGGTGGTGTACAAATAAAGGCAACTCCCGGGGTCGTGCGGTGTATGGGGCACGGGAGTTGCGTAATCATGTAACCCTGGGCTCCTGTCTCATTCCTCCCGCACCGGTCGCCACAGTATCAAGATGATGACTTGCAACATATGTGCTAAGACCTGCAGCCATACATCAGGCACATGCAAACTCACAGTTGTATGCCTAATGCAAGTGTGGCTTCCCTGAATGCATGAGAGCTTTCTCTAAGTTCACAGCCTTCAAGGCTCACACTTATTGCCATTGAGTAAAAAGTAAAAAAAATACAATAAATAAACTGGATAGTACAGGAGATTTAACATATTAAACATATTGACTTATGTAGCACTACGTGTGAGGATATCCGGGGTCTTCCCTTACATCTGAAAAGTCAGTTAAGTATACATTGGCGTTTGGTTGGGGTGCGCACATCCACAGAAACAATAATCCAGGTGCCGGACAAAAGTAGTACATGATGTGATAGATTGGTCCGCACACTGGTAGGCTCCAAAAATACACTTTTTATTTTAGTTCATAAAAGGCAACGTTTCGATCCTCCAATGGGATCTTCCTCAGGCAATGAGAACAATGGTCTAGGATGTCATTTATCACATGACCTACAGGTGGGCTACCTGGTTGGAAAAAGTTGGGCGCACCCGTAAGGTGACAAGTGAAGAAGACCACAGTAATCACATCCGGTAATGAAAGGGACAACATGGTCAAAAGAACAATCAATCAAAAATATATAAGATATTATTATTATTATTAATAATAATAATAATAATAATAATAATAATAATAATAATAATAATAATAATAACAATAGTAATAATAATAATAATGGTCATCAACAAAATAATAATAATAGTCAATCAGAAATATTTAAATGAAAAACACATCAAATACAAAATCAGCCGTGATGTGAACATTTATAGTAGAGGCCTCAAATCAAAATCCATGTTAAGACCTTTGGGAGACAGAGTATTAAGCATATATATATAGAATGCTTCCCGTCTAAGGAGAAGGTTATCGATGTCGCCTCCACGTCTGGGGGTGGATACGTGCTCAATGCCAATGTATTTGAGAGACGACAAGTTATGTTTAAAAATGTTAAAATGCACAGCTACTGGTTTTTTTTGGTCATTTTGACGTATGTTGCTTCTATGTTCCGCGATGCGTGTTTTAATGTGGCGTGTAGTCTTGCCTATATAAGCAAGGCCGCAAGGGCACTTGATCATGTAAATTACGTTCTTCGTATTGCATGATATAACCCCTTTTATTTTTAGCACCTTCCCGGTATGTGGATGGGTATATGTGTTGCATTTATATGTAAAGTTGCATTGAGCACACCGTGTGCACCTGTAATTTCCGTCAGGGATAGGTGAAAAAAACGGTGGTGGTTTCTCAGGTGGTTGGTCAGCTCTTACGACCAAGTTGGAGATGTTCGGCGAGCGCTTGTAGGCGAAACGCGGAAACCGTCTAAATGACGCATCTTGTAATGTAAGGTCAGAACTCAGAATTGGCCAATGTTTCCGCACAATACTCTCAAACTCATTGCTAAGAGGAGAGTATTGGGAGATACAGGTCATTCTGTTGTCAGCTTTGGCCTGTCTTTTCCTACCCAGGCATTCGTCTTGGCCAGTGTTTTTAAAACGGTCAGACGCAGATTGAATCCAAGATTCAGCGTAATCTCTCTCTCTGAAGCGCTGAGTCATTTGGGCGCTCCGGAGTGCGTAGTCTTGGTCAGAGCTGCATATACGGCGTACTCTGTTGAATTGACTAGTGGGTAGGCTATGTTTTAAGCTGGTTGGATGGTAGCTCTTTCCATGTAAGATAGTGTTTTTATCGGTGGGTGTTTTGTATAGATCGGTTTTTAAAATGTCACCATCTTTAGAGATTAAAATATCAAGAAAGTTTATTTCATTATCATTAAAGTGTTCTATAACAAACGTGAATATAAAATGCATGACAATTTAACTAAAGATGAACGAACGGCTTTGGATGAACTGAAAAGAGACAATACAATTGTAGTGAAATCAGCGGACAAGGGTGGTGCTGTGGTAGTTATGGACGTTAAAGACTATGAAATGGAAATTAATCGCCAGTTGGATAATACATTGTTTTACAAAAAACTAAAATCCAACCCGACTGAAATCTTTAAAAAGGAAATACACCATGTTCTCCAGTGTCTCCTTGAAAGAGGAGAAATAAATAAACAAGAATTTGACTTTATGAAAGTTGACCATCCTATCACTCCGGTCATCTATACATTGCCCAAGATCCATAAGAACATTGAAAAACCTCCAGGGAGGCCGATTATTTCTGGAATTGGATCTCTCACTGAGAAGATTTCCACTTTCATTGACTCATTTTTAAGACCTCATGTTATGACTCTCCCTTCATTTGTTAAAGATTCTATGGACATGATTAGGGCATTAAAGGAGATACAATTACCTACTGAAGACACTATGCTTGCGACCTTTGATGTGGAATCTCTATATACCAACATACCGCATGATGGGGGCATCGAAGCGGTCGATTACTTTTTGAGGGACAAACATTCAGACATGACTCCTAGTGTTGACTGTTTAAAAAAATTAACTGAAATCGTTTTAACAAAAAACTTTTTCATGTTCAAAAATGACTTTTCCTTACATATTAAAGGCACGGCGATGGGTAGCACTATGGCACCTAATTATGCTAATTTATATGTTGGACAGTTTGAGAAAATGTTTATTTTCAACCCTGACACTAACCCTTTCTTCCATAAAATCTTAATGTGGCGAAGATTTATAGATGATGTCCTTGTCTTATGGCTGGGCACATCATCTGAACTGACAGTCTTCCAAGACTACCTTAACGTTAAAAGTGAGCACCTTCGGTTCACTGGAGTCTTTAATGATAATGAAATAAACTTTCTTGATATTTTAATCTCTAAAGATGGTGACATTTTAAAAACCGATCTATACAAAAAACCCACCGATAAAAACACTATCTTACATGGAAAGAGCTACCATCCAACCAGCTTAAAACGTAGCCTACCCACTAGTCAATTCAACAGAGTACGCCGTATATGCAGCCAACACGGTCTCACACCCAACTCGTCACATATTGAGGCCTGGGCACTGACCCATGTCGTCAACATTTGCAGCAGAAGGTACCCCCGTAGCGTCGCTCCTGGACGACTCGCGCCGCCCCATAGACCTGGGGGGTATTGCACAAAACTAGGATACATAAATCCAGGATAATTGAGTAAGCGCGGCTTGGACTATTCTGCTCGGCGGTATCCTGGCTTATTCGGTTGCACGATTGCCAAGCCAGGATAAATAGGCGCGGCTAAATCACGTCAGGTGAAGCTAGTTGGGATAAGCGGCTTGAATAGACCTCGCGATCGCTCACAGAATCACCGATCGGAACATAGCGTTTCATACGTCACGGCCGTTGAACAGCTCCTTATTGGATACCCGACCCAAGCCCGACGGGACCCGACGGGACCCGACGGGACCCGACGGGCCGGGTCGGGTTCGGACAGATATTTAGAAATTATGCTCGGGTTCGGGTCGGACTCGGTGACGTCTGCGCGATTTGAAATGTGCAATTTAAAACAGCTTATTATGCATGGTAGCCAATGGGCTGTTTCACATGTTGCAAAGGTTCGATTGTGTGATTAAAATACATTTTATAAATAGGACATAAGCATGTTGCAACCCAGTCTCATATAAAAACGTACCCTGACTACGTTGGTCCAAAGTGCTAAACGTAGAGGGGTTACAATAATGGCCCTTAAATTGTATGACTGTTACATTTTTTCTGCCTATTCTTTTCCCATGGTTTTGCGTCCAAGTCACGTGACTTTCAAGGTTCACGTGACTTTTTCAGATTCCACATAGGACTCCCTTGTGATGTCACTCCGTCTGACGGATCAAACCCTCGCCCACAACATGTCTGAGGTTGATTTGCTGATCAACACATTATTCCGTGGCAGCGGGAGAAACTAATGTTGACAAAGTGACGAGTTACGATCGGATGTTTGTCCGCTGTTTAATTTTGATGGTGTGTGGGCATCCGTCCTGTGGTTAGTTATTACTCCTGTATCAGAGCTATAGAGTAAACAACTCTATAAACAACTCTATGTTTACTCTATAGCTCTGATTCCTGCACCATGTTTCAATGACGTCAGGTTGCTAGGGGCTACGGCTGACAGCCGGAAGTACTGTCCTTACTGTACTATTGTTTATGTTGTAATGTCATAAGTGTTGACAATAAAGTTTGTTAAAAAAACAACAACAACTATTATTGTCCCACACCACAATGTATGTCCCACAATGTTAACTCCAAACAATTCATGTTTGTCCAATTCATGGACAAACAAAGCAGCTGGAAACACGTCTAAAAACACTTGAAATAGAATGTAGCCTATATTTATATTTTTACAACATCAATCTCCCTATAATATGAACAAAATATGATCAGGTTATACTTTCTCTCTTGAAAACGGGCAAAACGCTAACCCTAACCCGGAAAATGAATTTAAAAAACTACAAACGTTCGGAAAATGCAATACAATGAAGTGTGCGGCGCCATGTTTTTTCCGTGAATTGGACAAACATGAATTGTTTGGAGTTAACATTGTGGGACATACATTGTGGTGTGGGACAATAATAGTTGTTGTTGTTTTTTTAACAAACTTTATTGTCAACACTTATGACATTACAACATAAACAATAGTACAGTAAGGACAGTACTTCCGGCTGATAGGTCCTCCCAATGGGACAGGTGGCGTCTGTCAGCCGTATACCCTAGCAACCTGACGTCATTGAAACATGGTGCAGGAATCAGAGCTATAGAGTAAACATAGAGTTGTTTATAGAGTTGTTTACTCTATAGCTCTGATACAGGAGTAATAACTAACCACAAGACGGATGCCCACACACCATCAAAATTAAACAGCGGACAAACATCCGATCGTAACTCGTCACTTTGTCAACATTAGTTTCTCCCGCTGCCACAGAATAATGTGTTGATCAGCAAATCAACCTCAGACATGTTGTGGGCGAGGGTTTGATCCGTCAGACGGAGTGACATCACAAGGGAGTCCTATGTGGAATCTGAAAAAGTCACGTGAACCTTGAAAGTCACGTGACTTGGACGCAAAACCATGGGAAAAGAATAGGCAGAAAAAATGTAACAGTCATACAATTTAAGGGCCATTATTGTAACCCCTCTACGTTTGGCACTTTGGACCAACGTAGTCAGGGTACGTTTTTATATGAGACTGGGTTGCAACATGCTTATGTCCTATTTATAAAATGTATTTTAATCACACAATCGAACCTTTGCAACATGTGAAACAGCCCATTGGCTACCATGCATAATAAGCTGTTTTAAATTGCACATTTCAAATCGCGCAGACGTCACCGAGCCCGACCCGAACCCGAGCATCATTTCTAAATATCTGTCCGAACCCGACCCGGCCCGTAGGGTACCGTCGGGTCCCGTCGGGTCCCGTCGGGCTTGGGTCGGGTATCCAATAAGGAGCTGTTCAACGGCCGTGACGTATGAAACGCCATGTTCCGATCGGTGATTCTGTGAGCGATCGCGAGGTCTATTCAAGCCGCTTATCCCAACTAGCTTCACCTGACGTGATTTAGCCGCGCCTATTTATCCTGGCTTGGCAATCGTGCAACCGAATAAACCAGGATACCGCCGAGCAGAATAGTCCAAGCCGCGCTTACTCAATTATCCTGGATTTATGTATCCTAGTTTTGTGCAATACCCCCCAGGTCTATGGGGCGGCGCGAGTCGTCCAGGAGCGACGCTACGGGGGTACCTTCTGCTGCAAATGTTGACGACATGGGTCAGTGCCCAGGCCTCAATATGTGACGAGTTGGGTGTGAGACCGTGTTGGCTGCATATACGGCGTACTCTGTTGAATTGACTAGTGGGTAGGCTACGTTTTAAGCTGGTTGGATGGTAGCTCTTTCCATGTAAGATAGTGTTTTTATCGGTGGGTTTTTTGTATAGATCGGTTTTTAAAATGTCACCATCTTTAGAGATTAAAATATCAAGAAAGTTTATTTCATTATCATTAAAGACTCCAGTGAACCGAAGGTGCTCACTTTTAACGTTAAGGTAGTCTTGGAAGACTGTCAGTTCAGATGATGTGCCCAGCCATAAGACAAGGACATCATCTATAAATCTTCGCCACATTAAGATTTTATGGAAGAAAGGGTTAGTGTCAGGGTTGAAAATAAACATTTTCTCAAACTGTCCAACATATAAATTAGCATAATTAGGTGCCATAGTGCTACCCATCGCCGTGCCTTTAATATGTAAGGAAAAGTCATTTTTGAACATGAAAAAGTTTTTTGTTAAAACGATTTCAGTTAATTTTTTTAAACAGTCAACACTAGGAGTCATGTCTGAATGTTTGTCCCTCAAAAAGTAATCGACCGCTTCGATGCCCCCATCATGCGGTATGTTGGTATATAGAGATTCCACATCAAAGGTCGCAAGCATAGTGTCTTCAGTAGGTAATTGTATCTCCTTTAATGCCCTAATCATGTCCATAGAATCTTTAACAAATGAAGGGAGAGTCATAACATGAGGTCTTAAAAATGAGTCAATGAAAGTGGAAATCTTCTCAGTGAGAGATCCAATTCCAGAAATAATCGGCCTCCCTGGAGGTTTTTCAATGTTCTTATGGATCTTGGGCAATGTATAGATGACCGGAGTGATAGGATGGTCAACTTTCATAAAGTCAAATTCTTGTTTATTTATTTCTCCTCTTTCAAGGAGACACTGGAGAACATGGTGTATTTCCTTTTTAAAGATTTCAGTCGGGTTGGATTTTAGTTTTTTGTAAAACAATGTATTATCCAACTGGCGATTAATTTCCATTTCATAGTCTTTAACGTCCATAACTACCACAGCACCACCCTTGTCCGCTGATTTCACTACAATTGTATTGTCTCTTTTCAGTTCATCCAAAGCCGTTCGTTCATCTTTAGTTAAATTGTCATGCATTTTATATTCACGTTTGTTATAGAACACTTTAATGATAATGAAATAAACTTTCTTGATATTTTAATCTCTAAAGATGGTGACATTTTAAAAACCGATCTATACAAAACACCCACCGATAAAAACACTATCTTACATGGAAAGAGCTACCATCCAACCAGCTTAAAACATAGCCTACCCACTAGTCAATTCAACAGAGTACGCCGTATATGCAGCTCTGACCAAGACTACGCACTCCGGAGCGCCCAAATGACTCAGCGCTTCAGAGAGAGAGATTACGCTGAATCTTGGATTCAATCTGCGTCTGACCGTTTTAAAAACACTGGCCAAGACGAATGCCTGGGTAGGAAAAGACAGGCCAAAGCTGACAACAGAATGACCTGT
Organism: Merluccius polli; assembly: GCA_030340625.1. NCBI lineage: Eukaryota > Metazoa > Chordata > Actinopteri > Gadiformes > Merlucciidae > Merluccius > Merluccius polli. The sequence continues at coordinate 185,715 of JAOPHQ010005691.1, forward strand.
ATCTCCCAATACTCTCCTCTTAGCAATGAGTTTGAGAGTATTGTGCGGAAACATTGGCCAATTCTGAGTTCTGACCTTACATTACAAGATGCGTCATTTAGACGGTTTCCGCGTTTCGCCTACAAGCGCTCGCCGAACATCTCCAACTTGGTCGTAAGAGCTGACCAACCACCTGAGAAACCACCACCGTTTTTTTCACCTATCCCTGACGGAAATTACAGGTGCACACGGTGTGCTCAATGCAACTTTACATATAAATGCAACACATATACCCATCCACATACCGGGAAGGTGCTAAAAATAAAAGGGGTTATATCATGCAATACGAAGAACGTAATTTACATGATCAAGTGCCCTTGCGGCCTTGCTTATATAGGCAAGACTACACGCCACATTAAAACACGCATCGCGGAACATAGAAGCAACATACGTCAAAATGACCAAAAAAAACCAGTAGCTGTGCATTTTAACATTTTTAAACATAACTTGTCGTCTCTCAAATACATTGGCATTGAGCACGTATCCACCCCCAGACGTGGAGGCGACATCGATAACCTTCTCCTTAGACGGGAAGCATTCTATATATATATGCTTAATACTCTGTCTCCCAAAGGTCTTAACATGGATTTTGATTTGAGGCCTCTACTATAAATGTTCACATCACGGCTGATTTTGTATTTGATGTGTTTTTCATTTAAATATTTCTGATTGACTATTATTATTATTTTGTTGATGACCATTATTATTATTATTACTATTGTTATTATTATTATTATTATTATTATTAATAATATCTTATATATTTTTGATTGATTGTTCTTTTGACCATGTTGTCCCTTTCATTACCGGATGTGATTACTGTGGTCTTCTTCACTTTGCATGCCAGCGCATCTAGACGCATGCTATGCCACTTGTCACCTTACGGGTGCGCCCAACTTTTTCCAACCAGGTAGCCCACCTGTAGGTCATGTGATAAATGACATCCTAGACCATTGTTCTCATTGCCTGAGGAAGATCCCATTGGAGGATCGAAACGTTGCCTTTTATGAACTAAAATAAAAAGTGTATTTTTGGAGCCTACCAGTGTGCGGACCAATCTATCACATCAGTTAAGTATACATTCACATCCCATGTGTCAAGAAAGCATAAAGATTGCTCTGAAGGAAGTCTAGTTGACTTAATTGCAAATCCAAGCAGCACCAGTAAGGTTAATGATGAGTGTTGTGATATGCAACTGGAGAATCCCAGTCAGTCTAGTTATGAAGAAATGGAGGTCTACCCAGAAAAAGCAGACAAAGGACAATTTCTCCGAAATGTAGCCTTGTTTTATCTGAAACTACATGCAAAATTGCTACTTCCGTCCTCTACTATTCAAACAATCATTGAACACTATCAGGAAATACATGACATGAATCAGTCACACCTACTTTCCAAACTTCAAGAAAAGTTGACTTCGCTTGGACTTCATGAAGCTGACATAAACACTGTGATAGTTACCCTGAAAAGTGAGGATCTCCACAGGGCTTGCAATACCCACACACTCAAAACTGACCATAAGAGAAAAACTTTTTTTTAAAGTAACTTCAATTATGTGGAGCCAGTGTCTTTTTGTCTTGGTCAGAATGAGTCGGGCAAAGAATGTTTTGCACAATATGTTCTGGTGAAAAACACCATTGAGTCTCTCTTGTCCTCAGAGTCAGTGAGGGAGCAACTACAGCAAGTAAAAACTAGAGTCCAACCTGATAATGTTGTTCAGGATTTGTGGGATTGCACAAATATTGAAAAGAACTTGCTGCTCAAGCATACGGCCTCTTCATTAGGCATAATCCTTTATCAGGATGCCTTCGAGGTTGTTAACCCCCTAGGGTCTGGTAGGAAAAAGCACAAGGTTTTGGCCGTGTATCTGACCCTTGCAAATATTTTGCCCCACAACAGATCCAGTATTGATCAGATGCAACTTGTGCTGCTTTGTCGAGAGCAAGACTATAAGTATTTTGGACAGGATCTAGTGTTTGGCTGTCTTGTGAAAGATTTAAAGGATCTTGAGCACAATGGAGTAACTTTGCCGGATGGCCAGATCTGCAAGGAACCCTGTGTGCCATAGCAGGTGACAATTTGGGTTCACACAACATTGGGGGCTTCACTGAAAATTGAATAGGATTGATAGGGCAGCATTTCTGGCAGATCCTCTGGCCAAGGGCCCTGACCGCACACCACAGTCATATCAGAAACATGTTGAGGCTCAGAGTCATAATGTGGAAGCAAGTGTTTGTGGTGGCGTTAAATTTGACACCATCTTCAATGATCTCACATATTTTCATGTATGTCAGCCTGGATTACCTCCTTGTCTTGGCCATGACCTTTTTAAGGGTGTTGTCTCTTTCGATTTGGCACTATACCTCAACCACCTTGTTAAAGAAAAAGAGTTTACTTATGTTGAACTGAATTGGCGCACCAACCACTTTAAATATCTGGGTAATGATGCCAACAACAAACCTTGTGAGGTGAACCCAGAGGCTGGGAAACTCTCTGGACATGCAGTTCAGAATTGGTGTTTCCTGAGAATGTTGCCAGTATTGATTGGTGATAAAATAAAAAGCCCTGGAGACAGTGAGGTATGGCAGCTTATTTTACAGCTGAGAGAGATTGTGGAGCTTGTGTGTGCCCCAACCATTTCCACAGGCCAGGTAGCATATTTAAGAGTTCTGATAGACGAGTATTTGCATATCAGATTGCAGACTTTTGGGGATCATCCACTTAAGCCGAAGCATCACTACCTAAATCATTATCCTGAACTCATTGTTCACTTTGGGCCACTCATCCGTCTGTGGACAGTAAGATTTGAAAGTAAGCATACTTACTTCAAGCAGTGCGCAAGAAAACTGCATAACTTTAAAAACCTATGTGGAACACTTGCTGAAAGACATCAGCTTTTGCAATCTTTTCTAAGTGCCGGGACCCTATTCCCACCATCTGTTGTGGTAGAGAAGGGAACTGAATTTATTGTGGGAGACTACAATGATAAGATAAGACAGTCAGTTGCTCATCTTAACTTTGATTCTCTAAATACTCTCATTAGTCATGATGTGACAGTAAAAGGGACAACATACAGTATAAGAACAACATGTTTGTTGTGGTAGGTCATAATGATGATGGCCTTGTAGTAGGAAAAATCAAAAAGGCTGTCATTCATAAGAATTCAGCAGTGTACTTTATCACTGAGGTATATCAGGCTATTCGTCAACCTTACATTAATGCTTATCACACTACACCAATACAGGAAGACTACTGCTGTGTCAGTCAAGCAGAGCTGTTTGATTACTGCCCACTGCCTGAATATTCTGTTTGGGGCATGTCTTTACTAACTCTTCATCATTCAGTCCCCACATTTTAGATTGATGTCATCCATCGGTGATGAAATAAAGTTCATCATCCTCAAGGCTTTGACCAGCCTGTCTGAGGATACTCAACAACAGATTATCACCGCACTTGTAAGCTCAGGTGTGGAATCAATAGAAGACCTCAAGTATGTACGGCAGGATGACATCAGAGACTTCTTGCCTGTTATACAGCAAAGGAAACTTCTGGAGGCATTCAAAAATGGTAATTATGATCAATCTAGTGTTAGTAGTTTTCCTGTCCAGTTAAAGCTAAAGTAATTAGTCAAAACAAGACTGTTTACACTCAGCTTCATTCACGGAATGAACACAGAATTAAGTAGCAATTTGGGCTGGCCACAGACTTAACAGTCTTCCCAAAGGTCCAAAGCCAATTTCTATTATTGCAGCTTTAAGTCTGTTCAAAACAATAAATTGAATTGTCATGCAAATTTGCAATCTCTAGTGTTTATGTCAATGTGCATGCATATGGAACAAATATTGTGAAAATAGTGATGTAATATGTTTTGTTTTATTTTCATGTGTTTCAGAAACTACTACAATTGCACTTGAATTATTTCCAGTTGACACAAGTCTGTCTTCGCTCTCCAGTCCATTGCCTCTTTCCTCTTCCTCTTCATCTTCGCTGTCCAGCTTTTCACCCCTGTCAAGCTCTTCACAAGCATCATCAGCTTGTAATGCGATCATTTCCAGTAGATGGCAAGAAACCTTTGTAGTCCCATGGGATAAAATGCCAGAGGAAGTGCAGTCAGCCATTGCAAACGGCAGGAGACCTGCTCCTGACAAGCGACGCCAGATGATACGAGTCCTTGTTGATGAAATAAGAAGGTATGAGGCTAACCCCGTACGCAATGAATGTCTCATCATTTGTCGAAACATTGTTAAGCAGTACCCCAGTAGTTTTGCCGATATGACACCAGGAGGTGTCATCATTGCTGGTGGTTTTACTTCACTCCTTTCTCAAGTGAAAACCCGAATTGAGAATGTGAACCGTGCAGGGACATTGAAACGACACCGATCAACAAGACTGTCTGGACAACTGCAGAGGCCAACTGATTGTTATGGCTGCACACAATTTCAGCCAGAACCGCCATCAGAAGAAACCAATGAGTCAGTGGCGCAGAAGCAGCAACAATTGGAGAACATCTACAGTCAGGAAGGTATTCACGGTGGTGAGAGGGCAGAAGTGATAAACCTCATGAAAGCAACATTCTGTCTTCAGCGTAACCAAATCAACCAGACTCCAGCACCTTCCATTGGAGATTTAAGAATCCAGTGGCCTTACCTTTTTACACAAAGGGGTATCTACTGTCACTTTGAGTTACTAACTGACATTAGCGTGTTGCGTGCCTTGGAGCTATCCATTGAAGAATGTGGACGAGGAATGGAGAAGTATTTAAGAACAAAAGCAAAGAACAAAGATGTAGTCTGTTGTCTCCCAGGGTGAGGATAGGGAGTTGACTCTTCGTGTCGTCCAGCTGCTGATGGCCTACTTCGATGAGAGAACAGAGGGACTGATACTCATTGCTGATGTAAGTTTTGTTTAGCATTAATTATATTGGATTTGTTATGTCTACTATGACTGTACACACTTTCATTCATAATTTGGAAACCATTGTTCATGTTCTACAGATGTCTGCCACTGCAGCCGATGTTGAGCGCACCCTGACCCTCCCAGCCAGTCCACGACTCATACTGCTGGGTAAGTTTCACATGAGCAAGGCACAGAGTATAGAACATTGGTCATTCTGTCTGTCTAATTTCTCTTTCTTTATCTGTCTCATAAACATATGTTTTGTTGTGTTCTCCCATGGATGTAGTTCTTTCATCAATGTTTTAGCCATCCCAAGTGGTGGACAGTAATGATTTGCAGCAGTTTAACTCATGAAACTCTTTGTAAATAAGTAAAAAAGGGAAAATATATTGCTAAAAATGTTATCGGGTGTGTTTTAGCCAATCCCAGTAACTTAAAAATGCCCGGATAGGGCCCTGATACCCTTATTTGATACTGTTTCCGGACATTAACTATAATTGTTGTCTGCATCAGTTGCTGGTGACGAAGTCCCAATTGGATGTTGGATGATCAGCATCGAAAGCCGGGTCATCTGTGAAGGCATCCAACCGACCTTCATCACAGGGCTTGCTACAGTTTTCGCCACCTACTTATGTATTCAATTTGCAATACCAGGAGGAAGCTGCAAGGACCCTGGAGTTTGTTCAAAGGTAAATCCTCTGCTATTCTTAAAAATAGGCTCTGTGCACAACTCGCGTGACGTACTTCCGTTTTCCCCGGTTGTCGGCAGAAGAGTTTCCGGTTTTCTTCCTGCTTCACTACAACAGCGGTGAATATGAATCAAAACGAACAAATGAGAGCTGTAACTGTACGAAAGAAGAAAAAAAATAACATGAGGGATGGATATAAGTTGCAGAAGGTTGTAGGGGGCTCAAATGAGCATTGTTGTGTGCCACTGTGTACTGGATCGAGTCGGTATAACACCGAACTCAGCTTCCACCGGTTTCCTAAACATACTGGCCACCGTACACAGTGGCTTCACAAGATCCGCAGAACCGGGTTTACCATTACTCCGCATACAAAGGTCTGCAGCCGTCATTTCACCAAGGACCAGATCCGCACCACTGCAAAAGGAAGACGGTTTTTAACTGCCAACGCCATACCAACCTTGTTCGAGTGGAACGCTTACAGCAACAAGACGCGGGCCGGTGTTTGGGAGCGCCGCACTCGTCCGACATCGAGTCCGGAACCTGGCCCGGCGGAGACCGAGGAGGAGATTGTGGATATGGTCCCGATGCCCATAGACCACGATTACGTGGTCTATGGATTTATGATCTATGGTCTATATCTATGATCTATGATCTATGGTCTATATACATTTCTAATGTATATAGACCATAGGTCTGTCAAAGTTACATTTTCTGTTTTGAATGCTATTTTTGCAAAGTAATGTACTTCATATGTGAACAAAATACTTCATGTTTTCAGCAGTTATTCACTCATGACAGATGCTAGTTTATGATGTCATAATCACTCAGCAGGTGTGCTACTTACTGGTGAGAAGCACACAGTTTTTCACTGTCACTTTGTGGCCAATATTTGAACCTTTTGGTGTTTTTTGCATACTATGTTATTTGTGTAATTCAAGTGTGTATAGATCGGCGAAGGTAATGTTAGGTAACCAGAATATGAATAAATGTATTGTTGATACTGCCCGGATGTCTGCTGAGTCTACTTCTCATTCAATGGACCCAAAAATCAACTCACTACATTCAATGTTGCATCATAAATTTATACCAGTAAATAAACATTTACATTACATTTCATTAGAAATGTATATAGACCATAGATCATAGATCATAGATCATAAATCCATAGACCACGTAATCGTGGTCTATGGGCATCGGGACCATATCCACAATCTCCTCCTCGGTCTCCGCCGGGCCAGGTTCCGGACTCGATGTCGGACGAGTGCGGCGCTCCCAAACACCGGCCCGCGTCTTGTTGCTGTAAGCGTTCCACTCGAACAAGGTTGGTATGGCGTTGGCAGTTAAAAACCGTCTTCCTTTTGCAGTGGTGCGGATCTGGTCCTTGGTGAAATGACGGCTGCAGACCTTTGTATGCGGAGTAATGGTAAACCCGGTTCTGCGGATCTTGTGAAGCCACTGTGTACGGTGGCCAGTATGTTTAGGAAACCGGTGGAAGCTGAGCTCGGTGTTATACCGACTCGATCCAGTACACAGTGGCACACAACAATGCTCATTTGAGCCCCCTACAACCTTCTGCAACTTATATCCATCCCTCATGTTATTTTTTTTCTTCTTTCGTACAGTTACAGCTCTCATTTGTTCGTTTTGATTCATATTCACCGCTGTTGTAGTGAAGCAGGAAGAAAACCGGAAACTCTTCTGCCGACAACCGGGGAAAACGGAAGTACGTCACGCGAGTTGTGCACAGAGCCTATTGTTTAGATATTTTGCCCCTCTTCCCAGATCTGTTCAGGAATGTTGAATTGTCATTTACTATAAGCTGTGCCTTAAATCAGTGGCTCTCTCTTTAGTATCGACTTTACGATTAAAGTATCCTTTTGATAGTGAGTTGAAGTTGAAGCTGGCATGTGCAAGTGTAACGCTGGGTTCAGATCGAATGTATTATCACACTACTATGTTTTTTAATAGAGAGAGTAATTCTCTCTCTATTCTCTCTACTCCTACCCCACCCCACTATGGAAGATTTTCAGTGACTAATTGAAATGCAATCACTATAGCCACACATAATGAAATGCAATAAATATCTGCATTTGCTTTTCCATACTGATGTGCATAATTAAAAGCAAAACACAAATTGCATTGCATTTCATTGTGTTTTCTGTCAAAAACACTCATAATGAAATACAATAGGAGGTGTATTGTTGTCAACCTCAGTGTGCCGTTTTCGTGCCACAATGAAATGTAATCCATCCCATTGCATTCCTCTCTGTGACCAGGGGGGGGGGGGGGGGGGGGGGGGGTGTTGCTCTAAACGTGACAAAATGCAAAGCAGTGGTCTTCATTGCTTTTCGAAAATTAGCCTGCAGCGTTCGTGCCTAAATTAAATGTAATCAACTGTCCAATCGCAGTCAGGGGGCCGGCAAAATAATGCAAATAAGTGCAAATAATCTTTACTTACCATAGCTAATATCTTATATAGCTAATATCTTATATATATGCTTTTCTGTTGCTACATTTTTAGGCGCTTCATTGGTATCAACCCCGAGAGGGGAACAAAGGCCAGCCAGGGGAAGGTGGTGTCCAAGAAAACGGGGAAGCTGGTACAAAAAAAGGCGTCAATTGTGAATCCCCATGTGGCCACCCTTCTTAAAAAACTCATGGACTTTGAGTGGGGCTTTATTTAGCCAACAACACTATGGGGTGCCGTTTGTAAAAATTCGGTTACAATTTTTTAGCTGATACATTTTCAACATTTAGCTCACTTTCCTCACATTTAGCGCATTTTCCTCACATTTGAGACAGAAATTGTAATTGTCAACAATATGTTCAAATGTAAAAAAAATCCATGTTAAAAATTATATATAAATGTTATATCTAAATCTAAATGTTAAATCTAAATCTAAATGTTAAATATAAATATAAATGTTAAATTTATATCTAAATGTTAAATGTTAAATCTAAATGTTAAATCTAAATCTAAATGTTATATATAAATCTAAATGTTAAATGTTAAATCTAAATGTTATATCTAAATCTAAATCTTAAATTTATATCTAAATGTTAAATGTTAAATCTAAATGTTAAATCTAAATCTAAATCTTAAATTCATATCTAAATGTTAAATGTTAAATCTAAATGTTAAATCTAAATCTAAATGTTAAATCTAAATCTAAATGTTATATATAAATCTAAATGTTAAATGTTAAATCTAAATGTTAAATCTATATCTAAATGTTAAATGTTAAATCTAAATGTTAAATCTAAATCTAAATGTTAAATATAAATCTAAATGTTAAATGTTAAATCTAAATGTTAAATCTAAATGTTAAATCTAAATGGGTCGCCAAGTGTAAAGCTAAATGTTTAGAAAATATTCAAATCCCCAAGGAAACCACGCCCACTGCAGTGGCTTCAAATCGCGCGGCAACGATCGCACGGCCCCGCCCCCCGGACTTGTGCTGAAAGGCAGGCAGGCATGGCCGGTTCTCTAGGAGTCCTAGACATCGAACGGGCGGTTATTGCAGCTGTACGGGCTGCACTCCAAGGTGTTGCTCCCCCGGTCCAGTCCACGTCAACGGTAAACTGCGGTCAAGCCAGCCGTTCCTCCGATCACCGTGGTCAAATGAGCCGCACTTACATTTCGACTGTACAAATATTCTCAGCATTACGGTAGAAGCGGCGAACCCGCGTATTCACTTCCGGTTTCTCAAAATAAATGTATTAAGAACCGTAAGCTATAATTAAAACCTACATTTAAATGAAATATGTTGTATTACAGTGTTTCATACGTCCATGATGAATGAAAAGCTTAATATCAAGTATCTTTATTGCAACAATGTGGAGAAATGCCAAACTAAAAGTCCCATATTTGTGCTTCCAAGTGGCATGTTTTGTTGTATTTGAACTGCTGTAAAATCACTTTGCTCAATATTCCCTGGCTATGGGTGGTATATTTGACTTCTACACATGTAAGACTACCCCCACATGCAATATCAAGCATTTTTACTGTACCATTTTGGAGATATTGTACAATAAATGTCCCATATGTGTACCTTCGAATGGCACAATTGCATATATTTGAACTGCTGTAAAATCACTTTGCTCAATATTCCCTGACTATGGGTGGTATATTTGACTTCTACACATGTAAGACTATACCCACATGCAATATCAAGCATTTTTACTGTACCATTTTGGAGATATTGTACAATAAAAGTCCCATATGTGTACCTTCGGATGGCACAATTGTAGAATATCTCCAAAATGGTACAGTAAAAATGCTTGATATTGCATGTGGGTATAGTCTTAGATGTGTAGAAGTCAAATATACCACCCATAGTCAGGGAATATTGAGCAAAGTGATTTTACAGCAGTTCAAATATATGCAATTGTGCCATCCGAAGGTACACATATGGGACTTTTATTGTACAATAGCTCCAAAATGGTACAGTAAAAATGCTTGATATTGCATGTGGGGGTAGTCTTACATGTGTAGAAGTCAAATATACCACCCATAGCCAGGGAATATTGAGCAAAGTGATTTTACAGTAGTTCAAATATATGCATTCGAAGGTACATATATGGGACTTTTATTGTACAATATCTCCAAAATGGTACAGTAAAAATGCTTGATATTGCATGTGGGGGTAGTCTTACATGTGTAGAAGTCAAATATACCACCCATAGTCAGGGAATATTGAGCAAAGTGATTTTACAGCAGTTCAAATATATGCAATTGTGCCATTCGAAGGTACACATATGGGACATTTATTGTACAATATCTCCAAAATGGTACAGTAAAAATGCTTGATATTGCATGTGGGGGTAGTCTTACATGTGTAGAAGTCAAATATACCACCCATAGCCAGGGAATATTGAGCAAAGTGATTTTACAGCAGTTCAAATACAACAAAACATGCCACTTGGAAGCACAAATATGGGACTTTTAGTTTGGCATTTCTCCACATTGTTGCAATAAAGATACTTGATATTAAGCTTTTCATTCATCATGGACGTATGAAACACTGTAATACAACATATTTCATTTAAATGTAGGTTTTAATTATAGCTTACGGTTCTTAATACATTTATTTTGAGAAACCGGAAGTGAATACGCGGGTTCGCCGCTTCTACCGTAATGCTGAGAATATTTGTACAGTCGAAATGTAAGTGCGGCTCATTTGACCACGGTGATCGGAGGAACGGCTGGCTTGACCGCAGTTTACCGTTGATGTGGACTGGACCGGGGGAGCAACACCCTGGAGTGCAGCCCGTACAGCTGCAACAACCACCCGTTCGATGTCTAGGACTCCTAGAGAACCAGCCATGCCTGCCTGCCTTTCACCACAAGTCCGGGGGAGGGGGGCGGGGCCGTGCGATCGTTGCCGCACGATTTGAAGCCACTGCAGTGGGCGTGGTTTCCTTGGGGATTTGAATATTTTCTAAACATTTAGCTTTACACTTGGCGACCCATTTAGATTTAACATTTAGATTTAACATTTAACATTTAGATTTAACATTTAACATTTAGATTTATATTTAACATTTAGATTTAGATTTAACATTTAGATTCAACATTTAACATTTAGATATAGATTTAACATTTAGATTTAACATTTAACATTTAGATTTATATATAACATTTAGATTTAGATTTAACATTTAGATTTAGATTTAACATTTAGATTTAACATTTAACATTTAGATATGAATTCAAGATTTAGATTTAGATTTAACATTTAGATTTAACATTTAACATTTAGATTTAACATTTAACATTTAGATTTAGATATAACATTTAGATTTAACATTTAACATTTAGATTTATATATAACATTTAGATTTAACATTTAGATTTAACATTTAACATTTAGATATACATTTAACATTTAGATTTATATTTAACATTTAGATTTAGATTTAACATTTAGATTTAGATATAACATTTATATATAATTTTTAACATGGATTTTTTTACATTTTAACATATTGTTGACAATTACAATTTCTGTCTCAAATGTGAGGAAAATGCGCTAAATGTGAGGAAAGTGAGCTAAATGTTGAAAATGTATCGGCTAAAAAATTGTAACCGAATTTTTACAAACGGCACCCCATACAACACAGGATCTCACTTTAACAAGCGCTGTGTTCTGAATGCGTTCTGAAATTGTATACAGATTGTTGTGAACCTGTTTAAATTGCCAATTTAATTAATCATTGCCATTAATAATTGTTCTTATGCATTGTATTTTACAAGAATTTTGTGGTGTGCAAGGGGGCGTGGCGTCGGCTGCGGACAAGGGGGCGGGGCAGCTGAATCACGGTGACCAACGCAGCTGTGGGTGATGAGCTTTATCAGGCACGTGCAGAGGGGGGGGCTATGGGTGCCCGAGCACCTGCCCTTTTCCCTTTGAAGGACCAAAGTGCCCTTTTGAGCGGACCAAAGTGCCCTTTTGCCCCCCGCCCCCCCCCCCCCGCGCAACAATCGCGCAACAGAAATCCTCCGGAATTCTCCGGTAGCACCCCACCCACCCCCCCCCCCCCCCCCCGCTCAGCAATCGCGCAACAGAAATCCTCCGGTAGCACCCCCCCCCCGCTCAACAAAAACTCCTGAGCACCTGCCCCTCAAAGGGTCTCTGCACGGCCCTGAGCTTTATGAATGAATGTAAGTATACTGTATATACACATTCAATTATTAAAGGTCTCATTCCGCGAGAAACAGTTTAATACTTGTTTTTGTTGAAATACTATAGGTCTCACCGAGTTGCATGTGCGTGCTGCGCGTGAAAACGTTCTTCTACCCCCATTGCCTGTATTTGGCAATGAAAGAACAGAGAAAAAAACACTGAGAAAAATCAGCGGATGAGAAAAGCCCCACGGATTGACGTCAGTCCGTGAATTAGTATTCATGGCCTCGCCTCCGCTACCGCCCACCGAAAGTCAGGAAGTAGCAGGACTGTGCAACAGCACAGTCGCGATTCTCGACTCGTCTCGCACTAGTTGAATATGGAGCGGAAAAATCCTCACTGCGCACTGGAGGTAGCGTCACAGTGCTGTTAGCCAACCAGAGGCGAGTTCATTAGCATGTCATGCATATTCATGATGAGAGGCGAAATCGTGTCGTTCGCCCCACCCCCCACCCCCCCCCACCAAACTAAAACAGCATGAAACAGGCGCGGCAGAGCATTTTTTTAACCAAAACCGGTACTGAGAGACCACCGCAAAATTAATGAAAAAACGATGAGATGAGACCTTTAAGCTCATCACCCACAGCTGCGTAGGTCACCGCGATTGAGCCGCCCCCCTGTCCGCAGTGGACGCCAAGCCACGCCCCTTCACGCCACAGTTACCACTGAATATGTTTGATGCAGTGGTTTTGTCATAGAATCTACTGTCATAGTAGAACCTGTTCAGCATGACGAATGGTGTTTTAAAATGTGTCTGTTACTGAATAGGTTTTATACTGAATGGGTTTTAGCCGCCCCGCCCCCCAGTCCGCAGTGGACGCCAAGCCACGCCCCCTTCACGCCACAGTTACCACTGAATGTGTTTGATGCAGTGGCTTTTGTCATAAAATGTGTCTGTTACTGAATAGGTTTTATACTGAATGGGTTTTAGCCGCCCCGCCCCCCAGTCCGCAGTGGACGCCAAGCCACGCCCCCTTCACGCCACAGTTACCACTGAATGTGTTTGATGCAGTGGCTTTTGTCATAGAATCTACTGTCATAGTAGAACCTGTTCAGCATGACGAATGGTGTTTTAAAATGTGTCTGTTACTGAATGGGTTTTATACTGCTTTGGCTTTAATAAAAGCCTAATGTTATCTTTTGTCATTTCGAGTCATTTCTATGCTAGCAATTTTCCGGCGTTTTTATTTTGAAATGTACAATTTTTAAATCATTAGCTTCTAGCAGTGTAATTCTGTAAAGATCACATTCTACAGTACTTAAATACATTTTACAGTAATACACTTTATGGAGATTGCAGTAGGAACACTAACAGTATGGCAATCAGACAACTGACAGTATTATACTGTAAAGCTTATATTCTATTAATATATGCTTATGTTTTTTTACAGTAATAAACTGTTGTAGATTACAGTAGGTGCACTGTAGAATAACGGTAAACAACAGGAAAATGTAGCTGCCAGTATTTTACTGTAATTTAACAGGGACATTTCTTACAGTGTATGCTTAAAGGCCCCCTTCTTAATTTTTAAATCAGATTTAAAAACGTGTTTAGCAGCTCCCATAGCTGTATCTTTGTTTTGTCCAACACAAGTAAGCGCATATGAACTGCCCTGGCTAGGTCGTTTTCTCCAATACTGCCCACAAACAAACAAACAAAGTTTCAATTCTGTGTTTACATGCCACTGCGCATGCTCACACACTGAAGCTGTTTCTCAATCTGCGTACTTGTCCGTACTTGTGTTCTTGTGGACTTGTGAAACGTCATCAGTCGCAGCCCAAGTACTGTTCCAACTGTGTTACGATCGCGCCCCCCCCCCGTCGGTCGTAGGTCCGGGGTGTGTTATGATCGCGTGCAACCCCCCAGGGCCAAAGCCAGGGCCGAATTTTGTTCCCAGTCCAGCCCTGGCTACAGAACAATACAAATATTTATACATATTAATATTTTTTAAATGAAAAGAGGCAGGGTTGTATTTTATATCATATTTCGTTTTATTGTAAATATACATTACAGTGAAAATAACCGGAGTAGATGTACAGTCAAGACAAGCTGAGATGGTGACGTCATCAAGTCCGCTGCTGTTCCAACTGCAGAATGACCGTACTGTGTCCTCCCGTCCTCGGGAGTTTGTACTCCCGAGTCGAACTTACCAAGTCCGAACTACCAAGTACGCAAGTCCGAACTTGGCATTGAGAAACGGCCTGAGACTGAGAAGCGTGCAGGTTCCGGAAGTAAAATCCCATTCATATTCTGAATCGAGGATTTTGATTATTAGCCATATGTCGTAACCATCCAAGGTAGACATCCCACGAGCCATCAGATTGTCAAACGATGGTATACACTCCTGTAGAAGCCACAAGTCCGTATGATATCAACCTTCTTTTCAGAAAATGTTTTATTTGCGATGTCATGGAGAAGTACTACACTACCCACAATCCTAAAGTGTAAAAGCGACGTCTCTGATTGGTGGAGCTCGCTGTTAGCATGGAAATGTATACCGACCCCGCAAATGTCATTTTGGACACACTCGTGGGGAATCAGTGTATGCCCGAGCGGTGATTGCAGTCAGGAACGAAGGACTGTACAATGTCGAAGAACACTATACGTGAAACACACACACACACACACACACACACACACACACACACACACACACACACACACACACACACACACACTATAATAATGACAAAGGTCATTCAAGAAGCGCACTAAACTATCGTTTGGTTGGAAGTCGTTGGAAAGGTATCATTTCGCAATGGTTTATGGGATGAGTAGTTCCTTCACAATTATGTACAGTCTTGTACCTTTGCCTTTTTTTCCATTTTCCTTTTTTTGCTCCGAATCAAATTGTGGCGGGGTAACGTCCGGCCACACGCCACCTAAGTTGCTTTCTTTCGGGGCCCTCCGACACAGGACACGGGTAGATGTAGTTCAAGGTGTTTATTGAGTTTAAGGCCAGATGTTATTCGCCGAGCTGATGGTACAACCAGTCATGACGGTGCTCCTCCTAGAGTGTGTGTGTTGATGGCTGGTTTATCCTGGGTGCCATGATTGCTCATGCACCACAGGTGTGCAGCCCCACCCAGCCAGAGTCCAATTAGTCTGACTCAGGCCAGGTGAGGCTGTAAACCAGCCACCAACAACACACACTCCACATAAACCCCCACATATCCCCAACACCAGATTGAGGCCGGGGAGAATCCCCGGCCTCGCCTACCCCCCCCCCCCCCCCCATCCAAGCAAACAAAAAAAAAAACACATACCGGACTCTGAACAGGGTTACCATACCTACAAAAAACCTGGACTCTTTTCAGGGTTGCCATACCTAAACAAAAAATAAACACAGCCCCCCAAACCCCACTACCTCCACACCTCCCCAGGGTCACACGCCCACCCCACCCTCCCCCTCCGTCCCGGAGACCAGAGGCCTGGGGCTGCTGCTCCGGCTGGCGGAGGTGTCTCTGGGGGTAGACGGCTGCAGGGGCTGGCTGGATGGGCTCGGAGGAGGCCCGACAGCTGGGCCGCGGAGGTAGCTCTCGGAGGGCCTGGAACAGTTCGTAGTCACCCCCCTCCACCAGGGCGACGAGGCATGATCCCCCTCCCATCTCCTCCTGGAGCATGGGGCCTTGGGCTCCTGGTCCCCTGGCAGAGGGGCGGCTGGCCTGGGTTGCTCCAGGCTGGATCCGGGGGAGGCTAGCAGCAGACGGTTGCCGGTGGCGGTCGCTGCGCTGCCTCCCCGCTCCTCCGCTGGCCGTCGCTGCCGTTCAGGGGGAGCTGGTGCTGGGGTGGCTGTCCTCTGCCGCGGCTGGTGGCTCCAGTGTAGCTTGGACAGCCCTTCCGTGTCCCGTCCTGGTCGGAGGAGCCCCACTTCGGGCGCCAGTGTGGCGGGGTAACGTCCGGCCACACGCCACCTAAGTGGCTTTCTTTCGGGGCCCTCCGACACAGGACACGGGTAGATGTAGTTCAAGGTGTTTATTGAGTTTAAGGCCAGATGTTATTCGCCGAGCTGATGGTACAACCAGTCATGACGGTGCTCCTCCTGGAGTGTGTGTGTTGATGGCTGGTTTATCCTGGGTGCCATGATTGCTCATGCACCACAGGTGTGCAGCCCCACCCAGCCAGAGTCCAATTAGTCTGACTCAGGCCAGGTGAGGCTGTAAACCAGCCACCAACAACACACACTCCACATAAACCCTCCACACAAATGTTTTATGGTCACGATTCATCTCGTAGCTGGTTGGCTTGGTTCCTGGCTTAAAACTCTTAATAGAAGTCAATGGAGTGAATGAATGAGAAATTCACTTCCGGGGAACGGAGCCGGTCACTGTTGAGCTCTGTTACAATTCTGAGCGAAGATGGTGGCAGTTACTGTAGACAGTATGGTAACAGTTACTGTAGACAGTGTGGTAACTGAGCAGAATTCAGAGTGCAGAGCAACATTTCAATACGTTGCGAGGTTAAGTAGGAGGGGGTGACTGATTGGAACGCAGCCTAAGCATTCACTTCTGAATCAAAATTAAGTGCTCACTTCCTGGTTGTATGAATGTACGGAGAACGAGACCTTCAACTGAACACAAATGTTACTTTTTCCCCACTGAGCCAGTCCATGCCTCCTCTATCTATCCCTCTTCACCCGTTTGATTCAAATTTCTTCTGCAGAGTACTCAGGTTCGTACAAGTACGGTGTAATGGGTCCACAGTCCACCAAATGCTGCTCTTTCATAGAACTCGTCAATGTCGGTCAGGAGGTGAGTGATGCAGGGACAGGTGTCTTCCAGGTGTAAATTTCACTCCCTAAGATTCAGATTCAAATTAGGATGAGGTCTTACCCCAGGCCAGGACAAGGTATCGGAGGGGCAGGAAGTAGAGGAGGACCATGGCTACACACAGCACCATGACGGCCAGCCAGCTGAGGAACGGCACCGCCCAGTTCACTGTACTGCAGGAGGAAAAGTCATTAAGTTACAGCCAGCTGCTAGGAATATTCATTTAAACAAATATACCCAAAACAAATACAGATGCAGCACAGAACAAACAAGCATAATTTATAGTAAAGTGATGGTTCAAAACATTCAAATATATGCCAAAAGAATAATCCTGAGAATAATCATTAAGAGTACAAAAAAAGATGTATGCATTTCACGCAAACAGCATGATTAATAGTAAATGGGTGTGTAGCAGTTGACTCCTGCCACACACCACCTAAGGGGCTTTTCCTTGGCAACCTACGACACAGGTAGTTGCTGAGCAGATTGTACATGCTGCCATGAGTTCTCTCTAGAGTGTATGTGGTGATGGCCTGTGTGCCTTGATTACTGATGCACCACAGTCTGAATCAGGCCAGGTGAGGCTGCATTAAACCAGCCATATACCACACACACACTCCACATACCAACACAAAATTGACGCTGGGGAGAAACCGAAAAAAAAAAACTACACACTGGACTCTACAGGGTTGCCATACCTAAAATAAAAAAACTGACTCTTTACCGGGTTGCTATATCTCAAATTAAAAAAACAACCCAAACCCCACTGCCTCTACACCTCCCCAGAGTGACCCATCAACCCCCTTCCCCTCCATCCTGGAGACCAGAGGCCTGGAGCTGCTGCCTTGGCTGGCGGAGGCATCTCTGAGCTGGCCATTGCAGGGGCGGTCTGGATAGGCTGGGAGGAGGCTTGACAGCTGGACCGCGGAAGTAGCTCCTCGGAGGGCCTGGAAGAGCCCTCAGTAAGGCTACCCTCCACCAGGGCGATGAGGCACTATCCCCATCTCCTTGCTGGAGCATGGGGCCTTGGACTGCTGTGCTGGCTGTCAGAGGTGTGGCTGTACCTGGGCTGCTCCGAGGTGGTTACAGGGGCTGCTAGCTTCCGATGGTTGCTCTTGGCATTTGCCGTGCTGCCTCCTCCGCTGGGCACCACCACCGACTGTCGCTACTGTCAGGAAAGGGCTGGTGCTGGAAGGTGGCTGTCCATAAACGCGGCTGTTGACTCCAGTGTGTGTCCAGGCAGCCCTTCTGTGTCCCTTCCTGGTTGGAGAAGCCCCATGTTGGGCACCAGGGTAGCAGTTGACTTCTGCCACACTTTTGGCTTTTGCTGGGCCCCTCTGACACAGGTAGTTGTTGAATATAAATCTATTTATTGGCGATGGCAAGATGTTGTACACGCTGCCATGACAGAGCTCTGTCCCGAGTGCGGTGATGGCTGGTTTATCCTATGTGCTTTGATTACTGATGCACCACAGGTGTGCAGCCTCACCTTGCCCCAGAGTCTAATCAGTCTGACTCGGGCCAGGTGAGGCTGCTTTAAACCAGCCATCAACCCAAACACTCCACAGGGTGGTTATTTAATTCCAAAATATACACAAAAAAAACTACAGATGACTTTTGAAATAAACATCCAAAGGGGGAGGAGCACATGCTGGGAGTGCAACACCCACTTCTTTATTCTCTCTCCGTAGGACGCCACCTCGTCTAGGGCAGTCTGCACACTGAGGAATACGTCCTGAATGGCGTAGAGTTTGTCCATGAATCCTTTACGTTCCGATTCCTGAGAGAGAGAAAATGTGTGACATGGGGATGTCAAAGCAGGCATGTTGTCATGATGTCATGTCATGTATGCTAGGATATCACGGCACGTATGTCATGACATAATCATGTCACATATGTCATGATATCATGTCATATGTCATGACATGTTGTAATTTCACGTATGTCATGACGACGATGTCATGTCACGTATGTCACATGACATGAGGATGTCATGTCATGATGATGTCAACCTGCTGGTTACCTTCTCATCTTCCTCCTCATCTTCCCAATCAAACATGGCCTCCATTGACTGTAAATAGAAAAGGTTACTTTTAATTTGATCAGTCATGCACAAACACACACAAACACACACGCACACACACACACACACACTATACTGACAGTGTCTGTAGTTTCCCTGAAGGAGAAGACATAGTTCCACACCAGCAGCAGTAACAAGGCTAGAGGAAGCATGTACAGCTCAAAGTTCCACACCACCAGCACAAACACCTGGAAAACCCAACACACATACAAACACACAGTCAGATATTAGGACACACTCTGTATGCGTGGTTGTTTTACCATGAGTATTATTGTATACATTATGAGATGAAAACTATTTTTATGCAAATACTTTTCATCGGGGTTGTCTTCCCGTTCGCCGAAGAGCACTGCTGGTGCCGTGTGTGGCTGCCGCTTCTCCCTCTGTTTTTCTGTTTTGTTTTTGCTTTTCCTGCCATCCTGGCGTCTGTCTTCATTTGTCGTGGTTCGCTGTTAGTTTTCCCTTCCCCATTCCTGCTTTTACTAACTTTACCCCCCCCCCCCCCCCCTACTATTTCATGGATTACCCTGGTCTCCTATTCGTTTTTTCCTCCCGACTAGCGCCCCTCCCCTACATTACTCTCCCTGCAAACTTCTCCGTCTCAATATAAACTACCGGTTATCCCCTACTGCGCTCATCTCCTCTCGGTCCACTGGCATCCTCCGCCGCCGCCGCTATCTCCACCGCAGCCCCAAACGAACCTGCCACCTACATTCTTCCACTAACCCCACCATCTATACGGTGTCTAACATCCAAGCCATTCATTCCCACCGCCCCCCTTCCACTCTAACTCCTCGTACTGTTAACTTGGATTACCTCAGGCCTCTCCAGCGTGCCCCCCTCTCACCGCCCTTTCATCCAGCCAACTTTGCCCTCCTCAACACCCGATCACTAAACAAAAGCCCTCATCCTACAGGAACTAGTTCTGGACAATTCACTCAACTTTCTCCTCCTCACTGAAACCTGGCAACAACCCGCTGACTTTTTCTCCCTTAATCAAGCATCCCCCTCTGGTTTCGGCTACATCTGCAAACCCAGCCCCTCCCGTCACGGGTCTCGCTGTATTATTCAATCAGAATTTCCAGATCACAGAACTCACTCTCCCCTCAGTCTCATCATTTGAATTCTTCACAATTAAAATACTCGCGGCCACCCAAACCTAGTTCATCTTTCCTGTCTGAACTGTCTGAACTCCTCACAATATCTTCATCTCTCGCCTCATGTTTACTGCTACTCGGCGATTTAAACATGCATATTGACTCACCCACCTGTACATTTGCATCTGAATTCATCACTCTACTTGACAATTTCAACCTCACCCAGCATGTCACTTTCCCCACCCATGTTAAAGGTCATATCCTTGACCTAATTTCCTCTGCCAATCTACCGGTTCTCAACATCCACCTTTCTCCATTCTCAACATCCACCCGTCAGATCATAATCTCATCCAGTTCACTATTCCATCCCCAACCCCCCGTCCACAACTCCTCAGAGAAATAACCTTCCAAAACACCAAATCTCAGATCTGTTCAATGCTCTCCCCCTGGAAACCAGCCCTCACCACACCTGATAATCTCACCCATAACCTCAACACCACCTTGGCTGCCTCCCTCAACACACTGGCTCCCCTCAAAACAAAGAGTGACTTCACCCTGGTTCACACCTGAGCTCCGCAAAATGAAACAGACTGGCCACCAACTGGAACGACTCACCAAGAAAACATCACTCACCGCCCACCATGAAGCCTACAAAATCCACCTCTCCGCTTACAAAGATTCCCTTACCGCCACCAAGTCTGCCTATTTTTCCTCCATCATCAACGACTCCAACCTCAACCCCCAAGCCCTTTTCTCCACTGTGAACAACCTCCTCAAGCCCTGTGCCAACCCCCTCTCCACCTCTACACCTTAACTATGCAACTCATTCCTTCAATTCTTTGCAGATAAAATCACCTCTATTAATAAATCACTGTCCCCTGTGTCTGACCCAGCAGCCCCTAGCAGTCCCTCTTCTTTCCATCCCACCCCTCCCTCCCATCGCCCCCTCTCCTGGTTCGCTCCGGTGGCCCCCTCCATCATCTCTCAACTCATCAGCTCATCCAAACCTACAACCTGCTCCCTCGACCCCCTCCCCAACCCCCTGCTGAAGTCCTCCCTCCCTGTCCTATGCCCCTACCTCACCAACGTTTTCAACTCCTCACTGTCCCATGGAATCGTCCCCTCCACCTTCAAAACCGCTGCTGTCACCCCTATCCTCAAAAAACCTGGTCTAGATCCTTCCTGCCTCAATCACTACCAGCCAATCTCCAACCTCCCCTTCCTCTCCAAAACCCTGGAACGCCTCGTTGCCACACAACTCCAAGCCCACCTGCACTCCAATAACCTGTTTGATAGGGGTGGGAAAAAAATCTTCATGTACATATCGCGATTTTTTATGGGGCAATTTTAAAAAATGATTTTTCTCCCCGGAATCGATTTTACGGCAGGGCCGAAAAACTTCGGCAGTGCCGCAAAGGTAAGAGGTGAGCGGAGAGCGGGACGAAAACTGATAATGGTGGACGCAGACAACTCACCGCAATTAAGACCTGCACCTATACATTTTAAATCCAAGTATGGATACACTTTGGATTTAAAACAATCCCCGGAAAGACGGAGCTAGATATGACCAAAGCTGTATGCAAACTTTGTCACGGACAGATATCGTACTGCGGTAACACGACTAACATGAGTGCTCATCTTGTGCGCCACCACCATGATTTCAGAATATGGTCTACAATTTGATACCGTCAAGGAAGTTTTTTTCAGAGACTGCCATTCCTAAACTCTACCACGAGGTGAAGTCAGGTGTCAAAGAAAAGCTGAGCAGAGCTGAACGAGTTGCTCTTACCTGCGACGCCTGGACCTCACAGGCAACAGAGTCACATGTCACCCTCACAGCACACTACATCGCAGAAGATTGGTCATTGTCCTCTCACGTCCTCCAAACAAGGGCCATGTCAGAGTGTCACACAGGGGCAAACATTGCTGAGCTTCTTCGTAACGTAGCAGCCGAGTGGGACATTTCAGAGAAAGATGCTGCCTTAGTCACAGGCAATGCGGCTAATATGGCTGTTGCTGCACAGTTAGCTGGCTTTCTCCACATCAAGTGCTACGCGCACACCCTCAACCTGGCCTCCCAGCGTGCACTGAAGCTGCCGGCTGTAGCAAGACTACTGGGACGAGTGCGACGTGTGACAGGGTTTTTCCACAGAAGTGCTACAGCACACAGACAGGCACCGGGTCTGGTACGACCAGAGAAGTCAGCTTTTGGGTGGTGAAAGATTACAGCACAGCTGCTTCTTTGCCACTGTCTGAGAACCCATTAGACTGGTGGAAAGATCATCACCGCGAGTATCCTCTCCTGGCAAAGCTGGCAAAGCAGTACTTATGTGTGCCAGGCACAAGTGTCTCTGCTGAACATGTGTTCTCCACAGCTGGGGACATTGTTACAGCTCAGCGGAGCACCCTAACGGTAACATGTTGACCAGCTCTTATTTTTGCACAAAAACCTTGAAACTCCTAAGCACTAGCTCAATTAACAGAAACAACCAAAAGTAGCAGTTGCCTGTTTACCTCAAAAAGTATTGTAAGTTTTGTTTATCAGTGTTTATCTGCAGTCCAGGGTTTTGTAAAACTGGTTAATTTCAAGCATTTTAATTTCAAGGCTCACATTTGTGCTGTTTTTATTTTATTTTAGAGGCTCTATTTTGGCCAAGTGTTTTATTTTATTACCTTACAGCACTACATCAGAGAGCAGTGTTTATGTGCAGTACAGGGCTTTGAAAAAACTGTTTAATTTGAAACATTTTAATTTCATGGCTCACATTTGTGATGTTTTTTTCTTTTAGAGGCTCTATTTTGGCCAAGTGTTTTATTTTTATCTTACAGCACTACTTCACTTTTACTTTACTTCAACTTTAAAAAATGCTGTACATGTTATGTACCTCTTTTTGTTTCAGTTGAAATAAATGTCAGCTGCTGGACTGACTGACACAGACTGATGTGCATTGTTTATGGGAACGACATTCATGGTTTATCATCTCTAGAAGTGTATGATTCAACTTGTTTGTTTTTTAAGGAGGAAAAGAAAATCGCAATTACTGATTATATCGAATCGCAATACTTGTAGAATCGCAATTATCAAAAATCGTGATACAAATCGAATCGGCACCTTAGAATCGTGATACAATCGAATCGTGACCAAAGCATATCGTCCCACCCCTACTGTTTGAACCCCTTCAGTCCGGTTTTCGCCCCCAGCACAGCACAGAAACCGCACTCCTCAAAGTTCTCAATGACCTCCTCATTTCCGCTGACAACGGGGCCCTCAACATCCTCATCCTCCTGGACCTGAGTGCAGCCTTCGATACCATGTGCCACAACATCTTGCTTACCAGACTCGAAGATCTCGGTATCGAAGGCACTGCACTCAGCTGGCTCCGGTCGTACCTCTCCGACAGATCACACTTCATTTCTCTTCATAACCACTCCTCTGTCTCATCCACAGTCACACAAGGTGTTCCCTAAGGCTCCGTACTCGGCCCACTCCTCTTTATCACCTACATCCTCCCCCTCGGTCAGATTCTCTGTCATTTCACCCTGAACTTCCACTGCTTCGCGGACGACACTCAGATATACCTCAGCACCAAATCCCCCCATAACCCACCCCTCTCTCATATTGACTCCTGCCTGTCTGCAATAAAAGCCTGGATGCAACAAAATTTCCTCAAACTCAACAGTGACAAAACCGAACTCCTCCTCATCGGCTCCAAGTCCACCCTCAGCAGAATCAATAACCCCACACTCACCATTGATGGCACCACTGTCTCCCCCTTCTCCCAGGCACGCAAGCTTGGTGTGATCCTCGACCCCACCCTCACCCTCGAGCCTCATTATCCGCCAAGTCATCAAATCCTCCTTCTACCACCTTCGCAATATTGCGAAGATCAGATCCACTCTTGTACGCCCTGCTGCTGAGACATTCATCCACACCTTCATCTCCTCCCGTCTTGACTACTGCAACTCACTCCTCTACGGCATCAGTGCTATCCTCATCAACAGACTCCAACTGGTTCAGAACGCATCCGCCCGACTCCTAACTCACATAAAATCCTGGCACCACATCACCCGAGTCTTAAAAGACCTCCATTGGCTTCCTGTCTCCCACCGGATCAACTACAAGATCCTGGTCCTCACCTACAAAGCCCTTCACCAACTGGCTCCCCCATATCTCACCGACCTCCTCTCCCCCTACCAACCCTCTTGGTCCCTCAGATCCTCAGCTGGCCTTCTCTCTACCTAAGTCCAACCTTCGCAGTTTTGGGGAAAGAGCCTTCTCCAGGGCAGCTCCCAGACTCTGGAACTCCCTCCCCCAAGACATCAAACCCCCCCCCCCCCATCTATCGTTGCGTGTTTTGCTGTTTGTCTGTTGTCTGTTTCCCTACCATCGCCCCTCAGTGCAAAGCGACTTTGAGTCCTAGAAAAGCGCTATACAAGTCAAATGTATTATTGTGTGTGTGTTTGTGTGTGTGTGTGTGTGTGTGTGTATACACGCGCGTGCACGCGTGTGCACGCATGCGTGTGAGTGAGCGTTACCACGAAGGAGATGATGCTCCTCTGTGCAGACTCCCATTCAAAGCAGCTGTTAATGTAGGTGCCCATGTTGATCAGGACCATGATGCACCTTTTCACCCGGTTGAAGTTCTGCTGGAGCAACTAAGAACACAAACATCACCACTGTCATTGGTTAGCTTGTTTCTCATATCGTGAAGGCATTATTGAGTAACATACATGTTATGTTATCATAAGAGTAATATACATGTAACTGTATCACATATATGCAACATTATCACAAGAGTAACATTATTACATATTTGGAAACTTTTGGTTCTTCTTCGATGTACTTATTTTCTGCAGGAACTATTGTTTTTAGGGCAGCTTTGACCTGGAGGAAGATGACAAATAACATAATAAATAAATTCAATAAATACAGAATTATAATTCATTATAATTGTCATGACTCAAAATCTAAGAAGATCCATTAGTGCATTAGGTTACAGCAGAAGCATGGGGAAACTCACAGTGTTGTAGATGACATCAATCTCAAGGTAAACAACGCCTTTCTTAGGTCCGGTTAGCTGTTTATTCTTGAGTGCATACCCCTTCTGCTCTCCGTTACGGACCTGACGCATATGCCCAGAAGAATGTATAATACGTTATTAGCATTACCATTATAAGCATTATTCGCTTTTTAGACTTTATTTTAAGGATATCCCCATGAGATCGACAAAATACTTTCTAAAAGACAAAGAAAAACGCACATATAACAAGGGGATGGCTACTTTTCCCAGGAAGTCAGCGCTCCGGTCTCGGTCCTCGTCCAGGACGGTCACCTCTAGGACCGCATGGATGTCCTTCACGTTACTGGCGGGAAGGACAGAACAAAGGTCGGACTTTAGAATGACCTTTACAAAAAGTGTGTGATACATGCAAATATCTATGCATGTATCAGATGTTACAACTTTACAGTATGCTAGCTGTGTTTGTTTTTAATACCTACTGTTTCAAATACTACATACATGTCGATTAATAACTACTAGTAAAGGGTTAAATACCACACAGTAATTGTATTATTAAAATACGATTTAGGCTACTATTTAAATAACTGTTAATTAGGTTTTTTTTATATTAGGTATTTAAAAAAAGAACAACTTAATGCAAGAAGTATGTTTCTTTATAGTATACATTATTATACATAATGTAGTAGGAGAATGAAACACTGAAAACGGGACTCACAAGGTGAAGACCTTGTTCCATTCGGGGTTGAGGTTTTTGTAAACGGTGTGTGTCTGCAGTCGGTCGTTGTTCAACTCTACCACACAGAACGGGTCACTCTTCCCTAGGGAATACCAGTTCATATTAATGCTATTAAAGTCTTCCCTAGGGAATATCAGTTCATATTAATGCTATTAAAGTCTTCCCTAAGGAATATCAGTACATATTAATACTATTAAAGTCTTCCCTAGGGAATACCAGTTCATATTAACACTATTAAAGTCTTCCCTAGGAAATACCAGTTCATATTAATACTATTAAAGTCTTCCCTAGGGAATACCAGTTTATATTAATACTATTGAAGTCTTTCCTAAGAAATACCAGCTTATATTAATACTATTAAAGAATTCCCTAAGGAAAACCAGTTTATATTAATTCTATTAAAGTCTTCCCTAGGGAATACCAGTTCATAGTAATAATGTTAAAGTCTTCCCTAGGGAATACCAGTTTATATTAATACTATTGAAGTCTTTCCTAAGAAATACCAGCTTATATTAATACTATTAAAGAATTCTCTAAGGAAAACCAGTTTATATTAATTCTATTAAAGTCTTCCTGAGGGAAAACCAGTTTATATTAATTCTATTAAAGTCTTCCCGAGGGAATACCAGTTCATATTAATACTATTAAAGTCTTCCCTAGGGAATACCAGTTCATATTAACACTATTAAAGTCTTCCCTAGGGAATACCAGTTCATAATAATACTATTAAAGTCTTCCCTAGGGAATACCAGTTTATATTAATACTATTGAAGTCTTTCCTAAGAAATACCAGCTTATATTAATACTATTAAAGAATTCCCTAAGGAAAACCAGTTTATATTAATTCTATTAAAGTCTTCCCTAGGGAATACCAGTTCATAGTAATAATGTTAAAGTCTTCCCTAGGGAATACCAGTTTATATTAATACTATTGAAGTCTTTCCTAAGAAATACCAGCTTATATTAATACTATTAAAGAATTCTCTAAGGAAAACCAGTTTATATTAATTCTATTAAAGTCTTCCTGAGGGAAAACCAGTTTATATTAATTATATTAAAGTCTTCCCGAGGGAATACCAGTTCATATTAATACTATTAAAGTCTTCCATAGGGAATACCAGTTCATATTAACACTATTAAAGTCTTCCCTAGGGAATACCAGTTCATAATAATACTATTAAAGTCTTCCCTAGGGAATACCAGTTTATATTAATACTATTGAAGTCTTTCCTAAGAAATACCAGCTTATATTAATACTATTAAAGAATTCCCTAAGGAAAACCAGTTTATATTAATTCTATTAAAGTCTTCCCTAGGGAATACCAGTTCATATTAATACTATTAAAGTCTTCCCTAGGGAATACCAGTTTATATTAATACTATTGAAGTCTTTCCTAAGAAATACCAGCTTATATTAATACTATTAAATAATTCTCTAAGGAAAACCAGTTTATATTAATTATATTAAAGTCTTCCCGAGGGAATACCAGTTCATATTAATACAATTAAAGTTTTCCCCAGGGAATACCAGTTTATATTAATACTATTGAAGTCTTTCCTAAGAAATACCAGCTTATATTAATACTATTAAAGAATTCCCTGAGGAAAACCAGTTTATATTAATTCTATTAAAGTCTTCCCGAGGGAATACCAGCTCATATTAATAATATTACATCTTTCCTAGGGAACACCAGTTCATATTAATACATTCAACTTTTCCCTGGGGAACATCAGTAAATATAAATACTATTACATTCTTTCCCATGGAATGTAGGTTAGAATATTAATACTATTCAACTGTTTCATATCAATACTAAACATTCAATATGAGGAAAGTTTTAATAAATTGTACCTAAGTGCAGTGGCGCCAACTTCAGGTCAACATTGGGGGGGTCATAAATATTTAGTTCAATTTTTTCGTGGACCGGCCCACCACTGGACCGATGACCCCACCCGGATTGACGACCGGCGCGGGGGGGAGGGGGAGGGGGGGGGGGGGGTGATCGGAACACGCCCCAGACCAACGACCGACCGGGGGGGGATCGTAACACACACTGAACCTGTCATGAAGAGGCCAAAAATATTGACCTGTCACCCCCCCCCCCCCCAAGCCAAATGGATGCAAATAAATAGTCCACCGGCCCACATGTGGACCGGCCCACCGGGCATTTGCCCGGCTGTACAGATTGCCAGTCCGAGCCTGGCAGTAGGCCTCCGAATAATCCACTTGTCCATAATGTTTTGTCGTTTAATCGCTGCTATATCTAGCTATGTTTAGCTCACGCTAAGTTAACTTGAACTACGTAAGTGAGTGGACAAAACATATCAAAATTCGCGGGTTCGACCTGTCAATCATTTGGCACTCTGCCAACCATTGGTATGTCAGGAATGTTGCTAGTGATGCCTAAGAACGATTGGTGGGGGGAGAGGGGGAGAGGGAGGTGGCGGGGTTCTGGTGGGGGGAGAGGGGGGGAGGGAGGTGGCGGGGTTCTGGTGGGGGGAGAGGGGGGGAGGGAGGTGGCGGGGATTCTGGTGGGGAGGAGAGGGGGGGAGGGAGGTGGCGGGGTTCTGGTGGGAGGAGAGGGGGGGAGGGAGGTGGCGGGGTTCTGGTGGGGGGAGAGGGGGGGAGGGAGGTGGCGGGGTTCTGTCACAGCGCAGCACAGCGTTCTATCGAGCAGCGCAGCGTTCTATCGCGCAGCGCAGCGTTCTATCGCGCAGCGCAGCGTTCTATCGCGCAGCGCAGCGTTCTATCGCGCTGGGTTTATTTAAAGGGCCAGACAACGAAAACGTGCCGGTTCACTTCGTTTCAATATTGAGGGGTTTTTGCACCCCCAACCTTATCTTTGGGGGTGCAAGAAACCTTGTGCCCCCCCAGAGATGGCGCCAGTGCCTAAGTGTATGGAGGGTTGATCAAAGCTATACTGTAAAAAGTATAAGAATCACCCAATTATAATATAATAATTGGCTTAATAATTGTCTTGGCATGTGCACGTGTCACCATGTGTGTGTGTGTGTGTGTGTGTGTGCACGTGCGTGTGTGTGTGTGTGTTTGTACCTGTAACATCAGCGGCCATCAGTCCTTCAGCTCGTAAAACTTTAATCTGCACGATCCCCACGTCTCTCACGTTGGAGAAGGACCTCAGAAAGCCCTGAGAAATGGTTCACAAGATATTTCAGTACAGTCCCTCTTTCATTTCAACCACTGGTCCCTGGATTTCCACTAGGCCTACATCTCTGTTGTATATTGTTTTCAATGTAAATACTAGACATACTGTGAAGTGAGATCCATGTCATTAATGAACATGTAGGGGTTGGAGCACCTTCTACAGAATATGGACAATGGGGATCGAACCGGCTTGGAGTCTAACACCCCAACCACTACAATACCACACCCCCATGGCGTTCTTAGTGATCCAACCCGTGCTGTGTCGAATTGTAATTCCAATTTGAAAACCCAAATCAATCATTATTAGGGATGTCCGATATTATCGGCCCACCGATATTATCGGCCGATATTGGCATAAAAAATCAATATCGGAAAATATCGGTATCGGTTTTTAAAAAAGCTCAAAATGACTAAAGTGTGTTGAGAATAAATAATAACATATGTATCAGCAGGCTGTAATATCTACACATAGCCACAAAGGAATAGAAATAAATATACAAGTTGTATTAACTGCACCTGAACACTAGATGGCGGCAAACATAATACACTGGGGGCGGGCGCTCAACACTAGCCATTATGCGTCATAGAGGCCACGCCTGCCCGGATACTACCGGGCAATACATCCGGGGGGAGGGCAGAAACTAGTGGTGTGCGATACTGCATATTTTGGTATCGATCCGATACCAAGTAAATACGGGCCAGTATTGCCGATATCGATACCGATTCAATAAATAAGGTGGATGCGTCATTGAACTGCTAAATCTCAATTAATTTTCATGACCTTAAGTGTTTTTTGTGATGTTTCCTTTTTTATTATTAAATAGTTAAAACCTAGGACAGAATGAGAACAAAGTTTATAATTAAATAGAAAATGCTTTATTATCAAGTTTTTTGCTTTGCGTCACGTGACTCACGTGATGGCACAACATCTAAACACAAGAGGGGGAGGGGGAGCAAAGTGTGCTGCCTGCTCTGTGCTGACACAGGAGCGGCGAGTCCGGTGACCTGGCTGTTTCCTCTTTGCCGAAACCGCAGCATTGCAAACAAGAGCGGAACTTAAAGTAAAGAATCGATCCCAACAGGCTAGTATCGATCAGATACCGATACCGACTTGGTATCGATACTATCGATATTTGGATCGATCCGCCCACCACTAGCAGAAACCCCTAGGCAGCGTATCCGGACAGATGCTAAGCTAAGGGGAGCTCCACGCGCGTGACTTTTACAATACCCCTCCATTTGCTTGATAGATTAATATAACTAAAGTTAAACAAATAAAGTGAGTTAAAGCGTTCCTGTGTCGGCAGCCTTCTTCCTCAAGAACACACCACAAATCTGGTGACCCCGACGTGATTCAGAGAGGAAAAGGCTTAGTCTGGAACTCGGGAAGCTTCGCCGCACGGCAGCGTACTAAAGGCCGCAGTATACTCGCCGTTCCCAAGCTGTCGCGCGACAATGTGACGTCACGGGAGCACGGTAACTATTTATACTCGCGCTGGTGGCCGCGACAGTAGTTGCAGTCTTCTCCTGAACAGAGGTGGCGCCACTGAGGAAAGGCGACCAACTCTGCTATTTCTACGCAGTAGAAGAAGAGATATGCTAATACTGGCACATGGAGTTAAGGTTTAGTTCACCGGGATGTCTCTCACTATACAGCATTATGTCTATTGCTTTACATTGCTATTATTCTACATCACTGCCACACCTGGTCAGCCATCAACAGTCCAGTGTATGGCAGCAGTTCTCATATGAATAGTGTTTGTAAGCATCCATCTTAATAACTTAGTGATTATCTTATATACTTTTATTTTATAACTTAATGCCGCTTTGAGATAGTTTTTCAGCCACGTAATTCCACTGGCTTTGACCACAACAACAGTAGACAGCACTTACGTAAAACCACGGTTTATTAGCGAAAAAATATAGGCCTACACCACACAATAAAATAGAACATATAAAGGAAGAAGCCTTAGCAATAAGGCGCATTAAAATGTTCCTTCGAACTCGTCCGTGTTTATGTTTCCGCTTTGTCGCGCGCCGCTGAAAAAAAAAGAGGTGCGCGACACGGCGCGAACGGGCCAAAATCCTGTCGCGCCGGCGAGATCTACGTCATTTTGACGTCATAATGTCGCGCGACAGCCTGCGGCCTTAACTCGCCACCTCTGTTACAAGGTGCCTATAACCAGGTAAGCAGTACCTATTGCCTGCGGCTGAAACTGCAAATAGTTAGCTATAGTGATATTAGGTGACAGAGGTGGCTAGTGTGCGTTGTTGTAAAGCTCTGTTTCTCCGGTCCATAGTCGTTACAGTTAAGCCGACGGGAAAAGACCAGGCGCTGATCACTTTGAACTAGTTAAATGATATTTTGTCGTCATTGTATGACTATATAGAACAAGCAAATGGCCAGTATTGTAATATAGGGTTCAAGTCCCAGAGTTCAAGTCTCTAAATTATTTTAATATCTACGGTTCAAGCCCCAGAGTTCAAGTCTCTAAATTCGTTTTATAAATCTGTTCGAGTCCCTAAAATTGTTTTATCTTGTTAGATTGGTTAAGGGTTTGCGGCCCAGTATGATACTGTGTTGAATTTGGATGTGGCGTGAGGAGGTCGATTGAGAACATATTGCGGGCAATATTTCATTCTCAAAGAGCTAAGCTAACTTGCATGAATCATAATACCTTTTGTGTGACTAACCCTGCATGTGCTAATGCTTGCTAGCTTTGCTACGGCGCATCTTCGTTTTGTCTGCAGATTATGGTACATGTGACTAAAGGAATCCCACCACGTGGGACTGTTTATGGGTCTTTGTTCTTCAGAGGGGGATGGTAGCATTCCTGTGCTATTAGCCATATGGCCCCCACGTGAGGCTAATGGTTATGCTAGGTGTAGAGAGAGACAAAGTAAACTCATCTTTCACTCTAACTTATAGACATATACTAAACAGTGCCAGTGGATTTGGAGCACTTGTACATATGGGCACACATAGTTGGACATATACACAATATTAACTAGGAGGATATAAAGTGTGCACACTTAGATAAGAGTAGTTCTATGCTATAGTAATATCACAGGGAGCATAGATAAGATTACAAATCCCTGTAAGCCATTTTGGGAGTTTACGCAGTAAACCCCCCACTGGCCAAGACCCCCCACCCCTACCCCCACCCCCACCCAGACTAAAACCCAACCTTTCCCCCTACCCCTCCCCCGACGACTGCCCATGAAGAATTCCCTCGTGGGGACAAAGGAAAATGGCGTTGGCCAGTCCATTACTTACTTCGCGAGACGCCATTACGTTGTGTAAGCAGGGCCGGATTATCCATAAGGGCACTTGGGCCAGTGCCCAGGGGCACCAAGCACTCGGGGGGCACCACAAAAAAAATTTTTGGCGTGCCCCCCCCCCCCCCCCCCCGCTCAACAATCGCGCAACCGAAATCTTCCGCTAGCACCCCCCCCCCCCCCCCCCCCCCCGCTCAGCCGGGCCTGGATAGTGGGGGGGGGGGGCACCTGTGAGTATAGTGCCCAGGGGCACCACATTGTCTTAATACGGGCCTGTGCGTAAGTGTGCTAAATAAGCGTGAATGAAGTTACGTGCGCTCCTAGAATGCAAGGGGAGAAGGCAGAATGAAGCCCAGTACAATAATTCGGTTTAATGTTATTATCTAGAATTTTAAATTCATAAATAACTATGTTAACAGACGTCATTACTGCGATAAAAAGTGTTTTTGTGTAAAAACTGATTATTCTTAAGCATCAACTTGTCAGAAATATGAAGCAAGGTGTTCAAATTGACATTAACTCTTTGTTTTATTCTTTCCTTTATTTACATTTACACAACAACCTTAAGAGAAGGAGGGGACCTCCATGGCCGGGAGGCTCCTTTCCAAAGAAAGATCTTGAACATCTCTTTTTGTTTTTATTAATGATAAGAAATTACAAGGTTAACAAAGGAGGAAAGGAAAGTTGGACATGACACAATGGGATGGGAAAGTAAGTGGTGATTCTTAAAACAGAAGGATTTATTTAGAAAGACAGAGGGAAGTAGACAGAAGGATAGAAGAAGAGAAAGTGTAAGAAAAGTTAGAGAAAGTGAAAGAAGGGAAAGAGAGAAATGTGGTCTAGAGAGAGAGAGGGACAGAGAGCAGAGATAAAGCATGGTGGCACTAGAGCTGCAAGTACTTTAGATAAGGAGATCTAACAAAGGAGGGAGGCAATACAGAGTTATGCAGGGGTTTACCCTATAATAGTAGTGGTAATAATAATAATGATGTTAATGATAATAATAATAACAATAATAATAATAGACATAATGAAACATAATAAAGAAAGCGCTGCGAACATTAGAACGGTTAAAGATCTGTTGGGACATAGAAAATACATATGTAGAGGTCAACTATGTATTTATGTCTGTTATTTGTTTTTTGTTTTCTGTTGATTTGTTTTCTTTGTGTATTTGTTTTATAAATATGGGTAACAGTGTTTTAAGTGTTTTGTGGGACAATTAGCAGACCAACAGCTCATTTAAGTTGGATAATATTCATCTAAATCAGAAGTTATCTCCTCTACCGCTCGTCCACAGAAGTCCAGGGGTCAACCAGCGCTGGGGACTGTTACGGTCCAGGGAAATTCCCCCCTCACCAAATGAGTAGGGGGACCCGCCCTAAACGACTCTGTGGGAGCGCGGTAGTTATTATGTCAAAACCTGATACACAGTGTTGGGGTGTAACAAGTACACAAGTCCATTTGTAGGTTGCTCAGTTTACCTCCATAATGTGGTGTCCATTGTCTTGTTTTTATGTACAATGTTTTGTTTTTGCTCAATGATGCTGACCGTTGCTAAGGCTATGATTCTTAGATGGACCAGAGGGTTTTCACCTGGGACACACACACAGGTGCCATTTGATTATTAGAGGTGACTTGGACGATGACAATGAGGAACTTGAGGTTGGTTTATTTGAGGTACACCCACTTTAAGTACTCAAAACTATTCAATGACTATGTGTGACTACATATATATTCAATTTTCACTTCATTCACCATATTCACCTATTGTTTGACTAACCTTTGTATGCACGTTTGTTTTGATATAACTTTCACATATGTTTGAACTACTTAGATTAGTAATGATATAAGATCATTTAGGATTTGGACACGCCTGATCTATAATTACACAATAGAAACAACTGTCTACATATTGTTTGTTGTATTGTGTTAGATGTTTTTCTGCAAAGATACTGGTTGGTTCTGGTCTCTCTTCCCCTCAGGACAATGGAGGGGGGTCCATTAGAGAGAGGACAGTTGATCTGGGGTTCCTGCCCTAAATGGACTCAGAGACTCATATCTGGACATTGAAATGGACTGCATACACGAAATGAACAGCAGGAACATTGCTTCCTGTTACCAGCGGTTGATAAGTTTCATATTAGGAGGCAACATGGCTGACAGTCTTATCTGAATGTGATGTGTTTTTACACTCTATATTTTCTATTTTCTTTTTGATTCTTTTAATGATTGATTATTCACAAGTGATTGGTGTTGAAAGATGTTAACACTCTGTAATGATGATTTGTTGTGCATTGACAGTGATTGGATTGCAGAGAAGTGCTTCATCCTGATGGGGGGTGAGATCTTCTCTAGATTAGGAAACCGTCATGATACTCTTTTTTCACCTCCTAGAGGTGGTTTTTGACTGGATGATGGTAACCCGACCTGGACAGACCTCTCTTCAGCTGCTGAAAGGGTAACTGGGAAGAGCTCTTCCGGTGGGGTGAGACTAGCTCATGAATTTGGCCTTATTAGAACAATTGAATAAGTTTACCTAGTCTAAAAGTAAATTAAAATAATGTGGGCATAAGATTCAAAGGTAACGCTAGAAGACTAAAATAGTTGTGCCAAAAAGCTTGATAAACTAGGACCCAGAATCACTGTCATATACATATATTTTATGTTATCATCAATATATAAAGGTCAATACAAGCGGGAAGAATGAATGCAACATGCTTAACTTTATGTTAATTTTGCGTGACTTTTTCAAAGTCACGAGGGGGGAATAAGTAGTGTATTTTATTTTCAAGGGGGGAATATTTTTGCATTTTATTTTCAAGGGGGGAATATTTTTGCATTTTGATTTTGATTTTTTTGTTTTATTTGTTTAATTGTCGAATTTGCATAAGTCAGACATATGTTCTTTGAACATTTGCAAGGACCTGGTTAAAGTAATCATTGGGAAATACTTCAGCAATCTGTTGGGAAAGGATCTAATGCACAAGCTAGATAGTTTATTGACATAGAAAATTGGGAATTACCTTGCAAACGCCAACGCCTAATGCTGTTATGCTGTGTTTAATACCTTAACTTGTTAGCTTTTTCCACCGCCGTGTCAAAACTACAGCGCCAACACCGGGTGGTGCAGCAGTTACCCATCAAACAGCGGTTAGGTTTCATTCTCAGTCACTAGGAATGGTGGAAAGAGTGAACGGGACATTCAAGAAACTGACATTTCTGAGAAACAGAGTTTCAGAGCCTAAGGACGAACCACCAACCAGGGTGGAGAAAGGTGACCAGGTGTACCCGAGAGTGTTCAGTGGACGGTGGAGCGCCCCGACTTGATCAGGCTGGGGTACATAGAGTGGTACCTGATTTCCTGGAGTTCGGCACCTGTGTCTAGGAGGACATTGCACCTGATTTACTTGAATGTTGAATTATTAAATGCACAGTATGGGTCATGGTTATCATTACAATGCATTTTAAGTTCGGAATGTGTTATGCTGTTTTCCTATGGTTGCTGTAATAATGAGACTGATGAATTTCTTTGAGGCTACTGGAATATGTTCTGACTACTGGTACGGCCGAGTTGATGAGTGGATCCGTGGGCAAGGCACACATGGGTTCATGCTAGTAACCTTGTCGTGTGGGCCTTGCCTATGGATGGCAAGATGGACATTGAATTCATGAACTGTCCGACCTGAGGTCGGCTACGGATACGGGGGATAACACTGTGATGATGTTTGAGAAACCTGTGTGCATGGAAACCACCTGAGCCATTGCATGCATGTCTACAGGGTGTTTTTTAAGTTCTATATAGGTTTACTGTTCCTTATACCTGGAGGTATTCGATTTTGGTTATACATGCATATAACTATTTGAAGGGATTTCTTATGATGAAATTACTATGCATTTATTACTGTGCCTTTGTGTCCTCAGGATACTGTGATGATGGTATGACATATTGATTGTATGATGTGATGATAATTTGTCTACTGTTTGTTGGCTACGGCCCATGTATTCTTTGAGACACACCAAGGTGAATGCCGTCCACTTTAGAGATGCGACAGGTTTTCCTCCTGTATAGTGGGGGGTTTTCCCGAACTAAGTCGGTTGGTGATGTTGATGTTGACCCACGGTAACCAATCCGTGGGGTTTTTTCTTTTCGCTTGAATTTATACTCACCATTTTTAGACCTTACATGATACATTGCACTAGTAATTTGTAGTATGGTCATCAGTGATGACCAAGGAGGGACTGTTGAGAATAAATAATAACATATGTATCAGCAGGCTGTAATATCTACACATAGCCACAAAGGAATAGAAATAAATATACAAGTTGTATTAACTGCACCTGAACACTAGATGGCGGCATACATAATACACTGGGGGCGGGCGCTCAACACTAGCCATTATGCGTCATAGAGGCCACGCCTGCCCGGATACTACCGGGCAATACATCCGGGGGGAGGGCAGAAACCCCTAGGCAGCGTATCCGGACAGATGCTAAGCTAAGGGGAGCTCCGCGCGCGTGACTTTTACAATACCCCTCCATTTGCTTGATAGATTAATATAACTAAAGTTAAACAAATAAAGTGAGTTAAAGCGTTCCTGTGTCGGCAGCCTTCTTCCTCAAGAACACACCACAAGTGGCCTATGGCATGTTATACCTTGTTGGAAAGCTCTAATTGTCCCGAGTCGAATGCAAATAAACACTTTGTTTGAAATAATTTCAGACATCTGTTATGTTTCAAGTGAGGACGTGGTTTGATGACATCATCAAACGCGCCGCGCCGTCTCAATAACAAGCCTGGGCATGTGCGGCTGTGTAGTGGGACGCTAGTTGTAGCTGCTTATGTCGGTGGTTTGGAATTATTTCAAAGTTTGGAATTATTTCAAAGTTTCCGCATATATCGGTATCGGAAATTAAGAGTTGAACAATATCGGTTATCGGTTATCGGTAAAAAAGCCAATATCGGACATCCCTAATCATTATCTATTGTTAAATGTATCACTACAGTGAAGAGGGCATCCAATCACTGTCTCCTTTGTCTCTCACCCTGAAATACTCAAAAGCTCTTCTTCGCTCTGACTATGACTGTGACTATGTCACGTATGTATGTCGTGGCCATACTACGTACATAGTGCTGGGTGATCTGGGCGCGCTCCCGTGTGTCGTCCAGCGGTGTGGCAGACAGGTCGGCGATGGAGAGGTGCAGGGAGGCGGTGAGGGTGACCAGGAGGACCACTGACCCGCGACAGTTCTCCAGGGCCATCTCCATGTGGTGGGTGTGCTCCTTGGCCAGCGTGGACAGATCCAGCTGGCACCTGGAGAGAGAGAAATAGGATAGGATAGGATAGGAATTTATTTATTTAAAACAGGGACAATGCACAAAAGACATTATTCTCGTGAAACAAGAAAAGATGTATTGGGCCAGGTTATAGCAAAACTGCTAATTTCCACCTGTAGTCCCTGGGCAGGTAAGAACAGATGAGGAGATAATAATGTTAAAATCGTTTAAATATGACAGAGTAAAAATGATATGATCGCCACGGTATTTTAAAAACAAACAAAACAATCTAACAGAACAGGGAACAAGAGCACCAAGTCATGAAAATGCCCAACAGAGCTTAGCCCAATAGTACACACTCTCTTACTCTCATCACACATTCAAACACAAGCACATACATAGGTAACAGTCCAACCATCACCATCCCCAACCTCACACACATATTAGTAACCATACATACATACATACATACATACACTCACATGTAACTCAAGCATGTGTGCAAGCTTGCTTGCTGAGTAACCAGCGCTTTGATAAGCATGAGAATGTGTGGGGATGAGTACATAAGATAAATTCTGTAGGAAGGGCATTCCACTGACTCATGGCCACACATGAAAAAGAGGAACTACCAAACTGAGTCTTACGTTTTGGAATGCTACACTCACCCCTCGTGACAGATCGAGTTACTCGTGCAGTGTTTTCAGAGCAGAGTGTAACAAACTTCTTCAGAGGGGGAGCAGAAGCATTGTAAATAGTTTTGTGGAGTAAACAGACATTTGAGTGTATGACCATGTTTTCAAAGCTCAAAATACCATATTTAGCAAGTACATGACAGTGATGGTAATGCCGTGTTTTTTTGGCATGGATCCATAAATACATCATGTACATCATAAATACACAAAATGTACAGTGTGTGTGTGCTGAGAGTGACTTTTGTGTGGAGTGTCAACAGGAAAACTTATGTATAATATGTATTATTCAGTTGAGAAAATAAATGCATTTCTCTCTCTCTCTCTAAATATGGATTTTATTTTTTTCATTTCATCATCACAGTCAGTCATTAAAAGTGGGAAGAGACGGATGGGGGGTTTCTAGGCAAAACAGAGTAAACAATGGTATGTGCAGGAAATGAGTTTGTGGTGAGTGTTGTTAGCAGGTGAGGAAACAGCAGCACTGTATTTGATTAGATTTCATAAGGGAGAGCTCCACAGCAATGTTCTGGCGCCCACTAGTGGTGTGTGCTGTGAAACTGTCTGTTTGTGGAAATACAAGTTGTTTCCCAATGACTGACTGTATGTTCCAAACATGGTAGAAAAAGTGTTTATTTAAATCCGCAGACGAGCTGAGCATCCAACAGCAAATCTCTCTCAGTGGTTAACCATCTTCAAGAATTCACCGAAGATTAAAGATTGTTTACCTATTTTGAGGCGTTTGAGGCCTCGGGCCATTTCGTCATTGCATTTATATAGCGCTTTTCAAGATACTCAAAGCGCTGACGTAGTGTGTGTGTGTGTGTGTGTGTGTGTGTGGGGGGGGGGGGGGGTATGACACCTCATCCACAACCAGAAGAATGAATGAATATAGTGATATAACTTTGAGAAAGTTTATTTACATTTTTTTTAAAATAATTTCCTCCATGTCTTGTGAAGATCCCATGATTTCTCAAAACATTAGGCCTATTAGTACTTTACTTAAGACGTTCATGTCACATAATGAAAACAAGTAGTTATGAGCAGTATGGATGATGGTTAACTTTATTTTATGCATTTGAATATTGTTGATTGCTGTGATTTTCCCTTATTTTAATACTATTGCTTGCTGTGGCTGTTTCCTTACTGATTGCTGTGGTTTTATATTGTTTGTTGTGGACTGTTGTATTGGACTTTCATCATTTTGTTTACCTCTCCCATGAACTGCATACACATCATGCCACTAATTGACACACCAGAACCTCGTCTCAATCAGCAATCTGATTTGCTAGTTGAGCAGATCCTTCCTTTAAAAGACATGAGGAACTGTCTGGTGTAAGGAACTCTCTGGTGTGAGGAAGCGCTGGTTGGAAAGGAAGCGCTGTTCAAAGGAATCTCTGTTCAAGGAACTCTCTGGTCGGAGGAACGTGCTGCTCGCTGTCGCGGACTGGATCGCCTCTTCTCTTCCCCCAGTGTTGCTGCTGGCTGGATTTCCCGTTGTCTCGGTGATTTCTAGTGATGGGCAGATGAAGCTTCTTTAGACTTTGAAGCTTTCCAGCCAAGTGGTTCGCAAATAGGTTCATTTCTCGAGGCTTCATGTGCACACAAACCCCCCTGCTGGTCAAAAAATGCTACAGGAGTAATTCATGCTATGAATGAGAATTACATTCACCTTCATATATATATTGCATGTATGGTTCATGTATTGATCCAAATAAATAACATGTAAAAAATGTGCATGTGTATTCGTGTGTAACATGAAAATAAGTGGAATTCTGTAAACAGTGTTTCAATATGTAATTTTCATCAATGTCTGATAAGACATTAACAAACATGACATTGCCAGGACAATTGTTGTTTTCTACTGTGTTTTAACACCCTCTTTGTCCAAGCCCAGCAACACTCAAGCACATATTGGTGGGATGCAAGACCAGCCTCACCCAAGGCCGTTACACCTGGCGGCACAACCAGGTGTTAAAGTGTCTTGCAGATGTGCTGGAAAGTCGACGGACAACTGTGAATGCCCTTCCTTCCTCGTCATGCCGTTGGCAGCCAACTTCCTTTGTTCGGGAGGGTGAGAGGCTAACCAGCCTCACCACCAGTAGACCAGACACCGGGCAGCTGGGCAGAGCACAGGACTGGAAGCTGTTGGCAGACCTGGGCAAGAGACTCTGCTTCCCAGCTGAGATCGCAGCAACCAACCTGCGACCAGACCTTGTTCTGTGGTCAGCTTCACTCAAGCTCGTCTATATCATTGAGCTCACCGTGCCCTGGGAGGGTGCAGTGGAGGAGGCCTACGAGCGAAAGAAGCTGAGGTACACCGAACTTGCAGCCGATGCGCAACAACAGGGATGGAATGCAAAGGTGCGCCCAGTGGAAGTCGGCTGCAGAGGGTTTGTAGCCTCCTCAACATCCAGGCTACTCCTAGAGATGGGAGTGAGAGGGAAGGCCCACCGGCAAGGCAGTCAAAGATCTCTCCACGGCAGCTGAAAAGGGGAGCCAGTGGCTGTGGATTAAGAGGAAGGACTCCACCTGGGCCTTCAAGTGAGTTCATGGCATCTAGGGAGTGAACCTGGGACGCTGGGATTCACTGCTGAACCCTCTGGAGGTGTCGTGGGTCAATCAGCGAAACACCCAAGAAGGAGGGCGCCCACTTGACAACCCAAAGGGTGCCATCACTCATTTGACCATCCCACGGAGTCTTATAGGTATGCATCGATAGAGGGATGTCAACATCCAGTCCTACACAACAGATCTGATCATCTGGGGAACCAGTGACTGCTGTGAAAGGGCAGCTGACAACAAGGGAAAGACCTTGTGACAGCTTGGAAAGACAGCTGGCAGGAGGGAATAGACCCCAACGGGGCTGCCATGGGCTAGCTACCCATGGTGGCGGGATCCAGCACGAAGGGTGTATGGGTCCCACCCAACATAGCTACGAAAAATCCTAACGAGAACACCCCCTGAGCCTGCGAGAGCGGGGGCGGAAGATGGCTCATCGGTAGACAACCCGGTAACGAACACAGGAACGGAACAGACTACTGAGATTGACGATCAGCATACCTGAGGCTCCGACAGCTACAGCAGGACTTAAGCTCCAGAACTGCATTTGTGGCTGGGCAAAGGTTACTTCCATCCAAGGCCTGAAAATACACCAGGGCAGGAAACAGTGCCTAAAGAAGGGGCAACAGGGAAATCGCATTGACAGCTACTTTCTGAGAAGCAGGTCGAGTCAGTCGAAAGAAGTTCAGCAGCAGGACACACACCACAGTCTGCAGGACATCAACACCCCTGCCCCAGAGGAGGAAGAGCAAGGCACGGGAGAGCAACCTGAACCCAACCCACCACGACCACCAGCAGAGAAGAAGATCCAGGGGCGAAGGCCATTGGTGAAGTGGCCAAAGGCCTGCGACAAGACGCTGTGGAAGGAGGTCAACACTGATCTTTGCAACATCCTGGAAGGGATCAGAGGCACCACCATGAAGAAGTTGGAAAGAATGGGTGATCTCATCTATGCCTATGGAGTGGAACGGTTCGGAGTGGTCGATTGCAAACAAGCTACTCCACTAATCCCCACTAAGTCCAGAAGGCAGACAGAAATAGACCGCCTAGTCAAGGAGAGGAGGCAGCTGAAGAAGCAGTGGAGGAAGGCCACAGAGGAGGAGAAGGAGGGTATAAACCTGCTGCAGGAAGAGATACAGAGTAGGCTTGCAACCGCAGGGCTGGGTTGGATCACCGGGTCTCGCTATATGCTGATGACCTTTTACTCTATATCTCAGATCCAGTCAACTGTATTGGTGACATTCTGCAACTCCTAAATAGTTTTGGGTCATTTTCAGGCTATAAGGTAAATTTTGACAAGAGTGAGTGTTTCCCTGTAAATGAAGTAGCTACTCGCATCCCAGCTCATGCCCTACCTTTCCACCTGGCTCCTACGAGTTTCCGGTATTTGGGTGTAACTATAACTCGCAGTCTTGCCTCCCTTCATGAAACAAACTTCTCTAAGCTAGTCACAGATATAAAGGCGGATTTACAACGATGGGGTACCCTCCCTCTTTCTTTGTTTGGTAGGATTCAAACTATTAAGATGAACATTTTACCAAGATTTCTTTTTCTTTTCCAATGTCTGCCAATTTTTTTACCAAAACGGTTTTTCAATAAGCTAGATGGGATGATCTCTGTTTTTATCTGGGCTGGTAAGACTCCAAGGGCACGCAGGACTACTCTTCAGAGACGTAACAAAGATGGTGGCTTATCTCTACCGAACCTCCTATTTCATTATTGGGCAGCCAACATCCAGAAATTACGTCTTTGGCATAGTTCCTCTGATGCTGATTGGTGCCTAATGGAAGCTCTTAGTTGTCATGCAACCTCTCTGTCTGCTCTGCTTTGTGCCCCCCTTGCATCTTGCCCCTCCAAATATACCTCAAACCCAATTGTTATATCGTCTTTAAAAATTTGGAAACAATTCAGGCAGCATTTTAAACTCTCCTCTCCCTCTCCCCATAGCCCCATCTCTAATAATCACTTGTTTACCCCATCCAAATTTGACACAACCTTTGCATTGTGGAAAAGAAAGGGCATAGTAGTTTTTTCTAACCTATACATTGACGGGACATTCGCAACTTTTGAGGATATTCGCAATAAGTTTGATCTGCCACATTCTAGTCTGTTTCGATATCTCCAAGCACGAGACTGTGCCCGTACTCACTTTGCTTCATTCCCACTATTGACTGCTAATTCCTTGATGGATGACATCCTCTCACTTAATAAGTTAAGTGGTAGTATAACTGTACTATATGACCTCATTATATCGGCTGGGACCTCTCCACTTACTGGGGCTGTGGGCAAGTGGGAGAGGGAACTTGGGCTTGACCTCACAGATGAATGGTGGGAAATTGCTTTTAAAAGAGTAAATTCTACGTCCTCTTGTGCCCGACTGACTCTGATTCAGTTCAAGGTTTTGCATCGAATACATTTCACCAAAGCAAAACTTTCTAAAT
The DNA here is from genome assembly GCA_030340625.1 of Merluccius polli. Taxonomy (NCBI): domain Eukaryota; kingdom Metazoa; phylum Chordata; class Actinopteri; order Gadiformes; family Merlucciidae; genus Merluccius; species Merluccius polli. Next base: position 229,144 of record JAOPHQ010005691.1, read on the forward strand.
TATTTCCAGGCTCAAGTGATATCTGTGATAGATGTTCTTCGTCAATTGCCGATCATACTCACATGTTTTACTCTTGCTCGAAATTGGCTGCATTTTGGTCTGTGTTTTTCGACACTGTATCTAAGGCTCTCAATATTTCATTGTCACCCAGTCCTCACATTGCTATTTTTGGTGTACCTGAAGATTTGACCATGCTGACTAGAAACCAGAGTGATGTTATAGCTTTCGCCTCTCTTATAGCCCGTAGACGTATATTGCTTCAGTGGAAAGACCCAAACCCACCCTCCGCATCTTCCTGGTTTGAAGATTTGTTGTCTTTTCTCCATCTAGAGAAAATCAAATATACACTACGAGGCTCGTCTGATAATTTCCTTAAAAGGTGGAATCCGGTACTCACTTACATTGACTCTCTCACCTCCCTGGAATGTAACTGATAGTCCTATCAACGATATTGTATGTTGAGCTGTGTGTGTCGAGCATCAAACAATTGTATCTGTGCTAAGTCTTTTTATTTATTTTTTTATTTTTTCTAAATGACTCTTGTCCAGTTTTGGGTGGGTTATTATTTGTATTTTATTTCCTTTATGTTTTCATTATCATTCCCTTATCCTGTTCCTGAAAAAAAAAAAAAAAAGGGGGGATTTCATGCATGTTTGACGACTGCTACATCATTGTTGTTTTTTTCTCATGTTTCCCAATAAAAATACATATGAAAAAAAAAAAAAAAGAGTAGGCTTGCAACACTGAGGAGAGCTGAAAACCTTCGAAAGAAGCGCAGAAGGAAGGAGCAAACAAGATCACGCTTCTATAAAGATCCCTTCAAATTTGCGAAGAGTCTCTTCACAAAGGAGAAGAGCGGAAGTCTATCAGTGTCAAAGGCCGAACTGGAAGAACATCTGAAAAATTCCTGCACAGACGAGCGACACCAGGAAGAAGTTAGGCTCCCACCTGACATGCCACCAGTCAATCCACCAGAGCACGAACTGGACATCAGTCCACCCAGGTGGAGTGAGGTAGACCAATCTGTGCGTAGAGCAAGGGCTGCATCATCTCCAGGTCCCAACGGAGTTCCATACAGGCTCTACAAAAATGCACCCGAGGTCCTGCGATTCCTCTGGAAACTGATGAGAGTTGTTTGGCAAAAGAAGGAGATACCAGCATCCTGGCGGAGAGCCGGAGGGATCCTTATCCCCAAGGAAAAGGACTCATCAGAGATCGGGCAGTTCCGACAGATCAGCCTTCTAAACGTTGAGGGAAAAATCTTCTTCACTGTGGTCGCTCACAGGCTGGCAGGATACCTGCGAAGAAACAACCTGATTGACACGTCAATCCAGAAAGCAGGCATCTCAGGCTTCTCCGGATGTTTAGAACATGCTAGTGTCATCTGGCACCAGATCCAGGTTGCCAAAAAGGAGGGAAGAGATCTTCACGTGGTGTTCCTGGATTTAGCGAACGCCTTTGGCTCAGTCCCTCACAACCTCCTGTTCACAGCCTTCGACTACTTCAAGGTCCCAGCAGCTCTCACAACCCTTGTCAGGGCCTATTTCCAGGATGTCCAGCTCTGCGTGACGACAGCAGAGTACACCACAGCATGGCAACACCTGGAAGTGGGAATCATGGCTGGTTGCACCATCTCCCCGCTGGCCTTCACCCTGGCCATGGAGGTCATCATCCGAGCCTCTCGATGGGTGGTTGGCGGGCAGCGACTAAGACCTGGGCTGAGGCTGCCGCCGGTCAGAGCCTACATGGATGACCTCACAACACTCACCACGACCAAGGCTTGTACTGTACGGCTGCTAGGAAAGCTCCAGGAAAACATCGAGCGGGCTCGCATGAAGATCAAGCCGAGCAAGTCCAGAAGCATCTCCATTGTCAAGGGGAAGCTGTCAGACCACTGCTTCCACATTGGCGAGGAACCAATTCCAATGGTCTCCGAAAAGCCGGTGAAGAGCCTAGGTCGTTGGTATGACTCCTCCCTCAAAGATAAAGAGCAAGTAGAGCAGCTCAGGAAGGAGGTAGCCAGCGGCCTGGAGAACATCGACAGAACCCTGCTTCCTGGCAAGCTGAAGCTCTGGTGCATGCAGTATGGACTACTTCCACGTCTCCTGTGGCCGCTAACCCTCTATGAAGTCCCACTCTCAAAGGTAGAAAAGCTGGAGAGACTGGTTAACTCATACGTGAAGAAGTGGCTTGGCCTTCCCAGGTGTCTCAGCAGTATTGGGCTCTACGGCAAAGGGATGTTACACCTGCCCATTTCCAGTCTGGCAGAGGAGTACAAGTGCGCCAAAGTTAGACTGGAGATGATGCTGCTGGATTCAAGCGACCCATTTGTTGCCCATGCAGCCCCAATCCTGGCCACCGGGAGGAAGTGGACCCCACTGGCTGCAACTGAACAGGCAAAGGCAGCACTAAGGCACAAGGACATCGTGGGCCGAGTGCAGGAGGGGAGGAGTGGTCTTGGCCTTGGCACCAGTACACCAGCGTGGAGCAAGGCCACTACATCTCAGAGACGCCAGCTAGTGGTCCAGGAGATACGTCACGAAGAGGAAGCAAGAAGGTGCGCCCAAGCTGTAGCGCAGGCAAAGCAAGGTCAGTGGATGGCATGGGAAGGAGTGGAGAAGAGGAAGATCACCTGGAAAGAGCTGTGGGAGATGGAGGCATTCAGGGCAAGCTTTACCATCAGAGCTGCATACGATGTCCTGCCTTCTCCAGCAAACCTTTGCCAGTGGTATGCCGAAGACCCCAAGTGCCCTCTTTGTCCAAGCCCAGCAACACTCAAGCACATATTGGTGGGATGCAAGACCAGCCTCACCCAAGGCCGTTACACCTGGCGGCACAACCAGGTGTTAAAGTGTCTTGCAGATGTGCTGGAAAGTCGACGGACAACTGTGAATGCCCTTCCTTCCTCGTCATGCCGTTGGCAGCCAACTTCCTTTGTTCGGGAGGGTGAGAGGCTAACCAGCCTCACCACCAGTAGACCAGACACCGGGCAGCTGGGCAGAGCACAGGACTGGAAGCTGTTGGCAGACCTGGGCAAGAGACTCTGCTTCCCAGCTGAGATCGCAGCAACCAACCTGCGACCAGACCTTGTTCTGTGGTCAGCTTCACTCAAGCTCGTCTATATCATTGAGCTCACCGTGCCCTGGGACGGGTGCAGTGGAGGAGGCCTACGAGCGAAAGAAGCTGAGGTACACCGAACTTGCAGCCGATGCGCAACAACAGGGATGGAATGCAAAGGTGCGCCCAGTGGAAGTCGGCTGCAGAGGGTTTGTAGCCTCCTCAACATCCAGGCTACTCCTAGAGATGGGAGTGAGAGGGAAGGCCCACCGGCAAGCAGTCAAAGATCTCTCCACGGCAGCTGAAAAGGGGAGCCAGTGGCTGTGGATTAAGAGGAAGGACTCCACCTGGGCCTTCAAGTGAGTTCATGGCATCTAGGGAGTGAACCTGGGACGCTGGGATTCACTGCTGAACCCTCTGGAGGTGTCGTGGGTCAATCAGCGAAACACCCAAGAAGGAGGGCGCCCACTTGACAACCCAAAGGGTGCCATCACTCATTTGACCATCCCACGGAGTCTTATAGGTATGCATCGATAGAGGGATATCAACATCCAGTCCTACACAACAGATCTAACAAGGAAGACTGTGGTGCTTATGGATGAAGATGATTTGAAGATGGTTGTGCTTGTGATTAGTTAGTGAATGGATGGATTTTTTTCATGGGTTTTTATTTAAGAACAATATTTGTTCTACTGTGCTTGGATTGAGTCGATTCCTCTTCTTGGAAATTACTTCTCCTGCTTTGGAGAACAGTCTTTCACAGGGAACAGATGAGGCTGGGGTGCACAAGCTTTATGCGTTAGTGAATCACGCCCACATTTCGAAACATCCGACGAGCCGACGAGGCTTCATTTGTCATCAATGACGTCACCGCCCCCAAATGGTACATGCCTCGATACGCGCTCCACTAAACACTTCCTGGATTACTCGACACACGCTCCAAAGCATCGGCACCCCACGTCCCATCACTAGTGTTCTATTTCATCCTTACTGACCGCCAGAGGCGGTGCTGAAAGCACTGGATATATCCACCTCGCGCATGCGCATTTCGAGTACCTAATACCAACATAGTCACCTGTGACCCCCACGTGACACCGGGAAGGCTATAACTTCCGGTGTTGTTAGAGGATCTGTTCCTTTTCATCTTCTCGCTAAGACGCATGTACCGCGGGAAAAGGATTGCATTGCAAACAAAAAAGTTTGTTGATTCAAAAAGCAAGCCACGTGCAGCCTCGCGACAACGGTCGGAGCCGCAGACAGTCCGTCCTCCAGAGGCTGTGGCTTGCCGGGTTACACCCGAAGAGGAGACAGGTAGGTGGCCGACGCTTGTTGGTGAAGGCAGTGTGTTCGCTCCCGCTCCCAGCACGCGTGGGCCCCACTGCTCCCTTATTATCTGTTTCTAACCATCTAATTTCAGGACTTACCAGTGGAGACAGCGCTCTCGCCTCACTCCCGGTAACGTTTAAATTTGGTTTGGTTTGGTTTCTTCCATTTAGCAGCAGCGCTTACGCTCAAGCTATTATTATTGGTCGTACTGGTGAAGGCAGTGTTCTCGCTCCCGCTCCCGGTAACGCTGCCTTGCTTTGGTTTTTCTGTTTACTTTTAGCAGCAGCGCTCACGCTCACGCTAATTGTTGTTCCGGTCACTGGGAAGGGCTTCCGGTGACGCGGACGGTGGGGTGCCCCGCAATGGCCCACTTATGTGCCGCCTGCGCGGCTCCCCTAGAGCCGGAGGACGGCCATGATAACTGCCCCCCTTGCCTCGGTCTCGAGCATCTGAGGGAGGGCCTCACTGACGGTGCCTGCATGAACTGCAGGCCCCTGCCGTGGGCACTCAGGCTGGATAGGCTGGCAGAGGTGGAGCAACGGGCGATAACTGGCGACCCCTCTCTCCTGACGGGGCTCCCCCAAAATCTGCCCGGTCGCTCTCGGCCCCGGCACGGCGGAGCGGCGGCTAAGGGTGCCCCCCCCAGAAAGAAGGCGAGGGGCGAGCTGTCCTCCAAGGTGGACCAACTAGCGGCGGACATGGAGCACATGAAGTCGCTCCTCCTGGCTCTTCAACCTGGGACTGGTCGGGGGCAGGCTGGATTACAGCCTGACCCTCCCTTGGAGGATGGGCCGCCACTGGACGACGCCCTGTCGCTCGCGGCTTCGGCTAGCTTCTTTAATGAAGCTAGCACAGAAGACGACGCCTCCCACACACTGGGAGAGGCCTCCTGCTCCTCTGCTCAGGGCTCTCTGCAGGGTGCAGCGGACACGTCCATGGCGGGCATTATGCGCGGGGCTCTGGCTCGCCTGGGGCTCGATGCCCCGCAGACGGACCCGGGTCAGACCAGCGCTTTTTTTTAGGCGCAACCCTGCTCCGTCCACGTTCACCGTTCCCCCTTCAGACGAGTATGTGAAGGAGCTCCACGCATGTTGGAGGGACTCCAGGGCCCTTTCCCACTCCACCACGGATGCCCGGACCTTGGCTGCCATGCAGGATGCGGCACAGGTGGGGCTGGGCCGTATGCCGCCGGTTGAGCCGGCCATTGCATCCCTCATCTTGGCCCCTGATGAGGCCCTGAGGCCGGATGCCAGGTGTCCCCGGCCGCAGTGCAGGGTCACGGACGACCTGCTGACTAAGGCCTACGACTCGGCAGCACGCATGGGCCGCATTGGAAATTCCCTCTCCCACCTGCTGCTGGGCCTCTCAACCTCCCTGCAGCAGGCTCAGGTCGAGCCGTCTCTGCAGTCTCTGAGCGACGCCTCACTGCAGGCTTTTGCCCTCATGGCAAGGGAGTTGGGGCGCACAATGTCCACCCTTGTCCAGACTCGCCGCCAAGTTTGGCTGGCTCAATCACCCCTGACGGAGACCTGCAGGAAGGTCCTCCGTGCGGTGCCAGTGGAACCAGGGGAGCTGTTTGGGGCAGCTGCCCTGGAGGCGCTAGAGAGGGCTGCCCGGGCAAGGCAGACCAGACAGGAGCTATCTGGGCTCCACAGGAGCATGTCCGCTCCTAGCAGGCCTAGGGGCCCCGTGGCTACTCCCCAGCGACGCGCCCAGCCTGTCTACCCTGGTGGCCTATGGAGGTCTCAGAGGCCGGTCCAACAGCCTGCGGAGGGGTTTCGGGCCCCCGAGCGCCCACCCCCTTGGCAGCCACGTGCCGCACGGCCTAACCAACGCCCCCCCAGAGCCTCAAGAGGCCGGGGGGGCGGGCGCTAGGCCCACGGGGCCGGTCGTCGGCTGTTTTTCCCAGCAGCAGCTCAGTTACTGGGCTGCCTGTACTTCAGACCCTTGGGTAGTGTCCACCTTAACCCAAGGGTACGAATTGCAGTTCCGACGCCGGCCCCTAGCCTGCAGCCAGGTCAAAATGACTATCGTCAGCGACCCGGCGAAGGCCTTAGCTCTGAGCCAGGAGTTGTCCGCCCTCCTGGCCAAGGGAGCCATCGAGCCAGTGGATCCTCTGCTCCACCCCAGAGGTTTCTACTCGAGGTACTTCCTCGTGGCAAAAAAAGATGGCGGATTCCGTCCCATTCTCGACCTGAGGGGACTCAACAAGTTCCTGAAGGTACTACCGTTCCACATGCTCACCGCATCAGACACACTGCGGGTGGTGGCCAGGGGCGAATGGTTCACCACCGTAGACCTGAAGGACGCATACTTCCACGTCCCCATTGCATCCCACCATCAGCGCTTCCTGAGGTTTGCCTTTCGCGGCCGGCACTTCCAGTTCAGGGTACTTCCCTTCGGCCTCTCCCTCTCTCCGAGGGTATTCACCAGGGTTGTTGCGGCAGCTCTCGCACCCCTGCAGAGGCAGGGCATGAAGGTCCTGCCATATCTGGACGACTGGCTGGTCTGCGCACCGTCCCAGTCTCAGGTGGCTGGGGATACGGCTCGGCTGCTTCAGCACACGGCCTGGCTGGGCCTGACAGTGAATCTGCTGAAGAGCCACCTGGACCCATCTCAGCAGGTCACATACCTGGGGATGGTGCTCGACTCAGACGCCATGAGGGCCTCTCTGTCACCACGGCGGGTGGACGACATCCTCCTCCGCCTCCCCCTCTTCGAGTGTGGCAGGATGGTGCCGTTCATTCTCGTCCTCCAGCTCCTGGGCAAACTTACAGCTGCCTCAGCTGTGGTGCCTCTCGGCTTGCTGTCCCTGCGGCCACTGCAGATGTGGCTGAACAGTCTCCATCTGGACCCCAAGTGGCACAGGCACCGGAAGGTCAGGGTGTCGCAGCGATGCCTCCTCTCTCTATCCCCATGGAGAAGGAGGCCATATCTGTCGGCCGGCGTACCCATGGGTGCCATCCCGTCCCGTCGGGAGTTGGTCACCACAGACGCTTGCCTCTCGGGATGGGGAGCGGTGTGGCAGGGCAGGACTGCCCAGGGGCTGTGGCCGGCCCAGGGCAACGCACATATCAACGTGCTAGAGCTCCGTGCGGTGCAACTGGCACTGAACCACTTTCTGCCTCAGCTAGAAGGCAAACACGCGCTGGTCCGATCGGACAACAAGTCCACCGTTGCCCAGATCAACCACCAAGGGGGCACTCGGTCTGCACGGCTACTCCGGGTATCTCGGAGCCTGCTGACCTGGGCGTATCCCCGCCTGGCCAGCGTGCTGGCGGTCTTCATCCCAGGCGACCGGAACCAGGTCGCGGACTTCCTGTCGCGACAGAAGCCCCCACCGGGGGAGTGGCGGCTTCACCCGGAGGTGGTGGAGAGGATATGGGGTCTCTTTGGCAGGGCGGAAGTGGACCTCTTTGCCTCAGAGGAATCCGCTCACTGCCCCCTCTGGTTCTCCTGGACGGAGGTGACCAGTCCCCTCGGGCAGGACACCTTGGCTCACGACTGGCCAATGAGTCCTCTGTACGCCTTCCCACCACTGCCGCTGATTCTTCCCACACTTCAGAGGGTGCTCCTGCGGGGTCACAGGCTACTTCTGGTGCCCCCCTGTTGGCCAGGGAGACTCTGGTTTCCACTGCTGCGCAGGCTCTGCTGCAGCTCTCCATGGCGCCTCCCCGACAGGAAGGACCTCCTGTCACAACTGGGGGGTCGAATTTGGCACCCAGACCCCCGCCGCCTCCAGCTCTGGGTGTGGCCACTGCAGGGCCCGACCCACTGCTGAGCTTTTGTACGGCGTCTGTCAGGAACACTATCCTGAACGCCAGGGCACCATCCACTAGGGCACAGTATGAGAACAGATGGAAGCTGTTCTCCGACTGGTGTAACGGGAAGGCAGCGGACCCAGTACGCTGCCCCGTGGCCATCGTGCTGGAGTTCCTGCAGTCCCTCCTCGATAGTGGTCGCTCCCACTCCACCCTGAGGGTCTATGTGGCTGCTATTTCTTCCCGGCATGAAGGGGTCGACGGAGCCACCGTGGGGTGCCACAGGCTGGTGTCCTCTTCCTTAGAGGGGCTCTGCGGCTGCGTCCCCCTAGGACCCTGAGAGCCCCAGCATGGGACCTGCCGCTGGTGTTGGAGGCCATGTCGCTACTGCCGTTTGAGCCCTTGACCCAGGTAGGGTTAAAGTGGCTGTCCATGAAGGTGGCTTTCCTGCTTGCCATTACATCCGCAAAGCGGGTCGGGGAGTTGCAGGCGCTGTCTGTGGCAGAGACGTGCCTGCGGTGGAACCCTGATGGCTCAGGGGTAGTCCTATGGCCGAATGTGGCTTTTCTACCCAAGGTGCTTTCACGCACCCATCTCAACCAGCCTATCCGGCTCGCTCGCTTCGACTCCCCATCGGAGGAGGGTAGATCTGAGCTGCTCTGCCCAGTACGGGCGCTTAGGGCCTACATTGCTGCTACTGCCGGCATCAGACAGTCAGAGCAATTGTTTGTGTGTCACGGCGGCCCTAACAGGGGTTGTGCTCTGTCGAAACAGCGACTGTCCCATTGGGTCGTCGACGCCATCACGCACGCCTATGGGGCCAGTGGCCGCCCTCCACCATCTGGGGTGAGGTGCCACTCCACCAGAAGCATTGCAACCTCATGGGCTGCACTAAGAGGGGTGCCCCTGGAGGCTATCTGTGCTGCAGCATCATGGGCAACGCCTGGCACTTTCACACGGTTTTATCGTATCAACGTCGCCGACCACTGTCCAATGGCGGCGGTCCTACGGCCAAGCTCGGCTGACTCCAAGGAGTGAGGTGGGTGTTGGCTTCTTTGTGACATTGTTGGTATGGTCATCCAGTGCTTTCAGCACCGCCTCTGGCGGTCAGTAAGGATGAAATAGAACGAGAGTTACGGATGTAACTACGGTTCTATGAATCCTGGATGACCGCCAGAGTGTCTAGTCACTCAGAATCCTTGTGTTTTCGCGAGAAGATTCTGGGAACAGATCCTCTAACGACACCGGAAGTTATAGCCTTCCCGGTGTCACGTGGGGGTCACAGGTGACTATGTTGGTATTAGGTACTCGAAATGCGCATGCGCGAGGTGGATATATCCAGTGCTTTCAGCACCGCCTCTGGCGGTCATCCAGGATTCATAGAACCGTAGTTACATCCGTAACTCTCGATTTCGTCTCCCAGACTCTGCAGTGTCAACGCTCGAAACACTCCAACTAAAGGAAAGTAGTATTTTCCTCCATTGGTGTGTGTGCTTTTTATATTCAGACACGAGAAGCTGTTGATTCCTGTTCCTGTTTTGATTTGTCGAGGTGCCAGATCCGGAGGGCGACGGCGGAGCGAGATGACGACTGTACTTGTTGATGGGCTCACATAAGATCAAGTAAAGGAAAGTGGTCACGCTACATCAGAGAGAATGTTTTGAATTTACCGCGCTGCAAGGCACGCACTGATATTTCCTCCTGTCTGTCTCTGACAGCGGCGAAGCAGCCCCACGGAATCCCTGGCGCTGGACTTCCGGATTGGAGCAATTATTGAGTTACTCGTAAGGCCCGGCACACACTCCCTTTGCGGCCACAAAGGGAAAACAAAGAGCCAACTCAAGACTGGACTGAACTTGGCATTTCCCCCTTGGTATAGAACATTGAGCAATCGGTAAGACTTTGCTTTTAAATAATTCTGTCCTCTTTTTTTGTGTTTTATAATATAGCAATAAAAGATTCTTTTTATAAGAATTCTTGTGTCGTTTTGGCTGGGAATCCGATCCTAAAATATATTGAAAGTAGCAGACTGCTCTGTTACTTTCACACCAACACCCTCATTAGCTTGCTTGAGTTCACCTGTGTCGCCCCGCAGATCTAAGCTATATATTAAGGTGCATCTGGCCTCTGTTCTTTTGACTCGGTGTCACATTTTGTTGAGTAATTTTGTGAAGTTTTGTTTTACATTGTTAACACTTGTGACGTGGAACTGAATACCGGCATTTGTTTGAGTTTTGTTATCATGTTGCGGATAAATAATAAGCATATGTATCAGCAGCTCAAAAGAGTAGTAATAAATATACAAGTTGTAGTAACTGCACCTCAACACATGATGGCGGCAAACAATATACTGGGGGCGGCGCTTAACGCTAGCCATTGTGCGTCATGGAGGCCACGCCTCCTGCCCAGTGACTACCGGTGGAAGTCGCCGGCTCAAGCCAGAACCCCAGGCAGAGCATAGGAAGGAAGCAAAGCGAGGGGTCTCTCCACGCGGCGTGACTTTTACATTACCTCTCCATTGTTACGTAGGTTAGATATAACTTAAACCTAAACAAATAAAGTGAGTTATAAGCGTTCCTGTTGTCGGCAGCCTTCTTCCCCGGGACACAAACCCCACATTCTGGTGACCCCCCGACGTGATTCGGGGAAAGAGAGGCTTTATTTGGAACCTTGGAACTTTGGCCGCACTGCAACCGTACGACTCAACAGCTCTGCCACAAGGCGCCATAACAGGAGGTAAGCAGTGCCCATTGCTCAGGCTAAAACTGCACATAGATAGATATAGGATTATTAGGTGACAGAGCTGCTAGCGTACGTTGTGGTAGAGCTTTGGTTCTTCGGTCCATAGTCGTTACAGTTAAGCCGACGTAAAATGAACAGGCGCTGAATACTCAAATTGGGATTGATTAAATTATATTAGTCGCCATTTTACGGCAAATAAGAAGTAACAAATGGCCAGTAATGTATGAGTGTACGGGTTTGAGGCCCATTTAGTAGTAAATCGGTTTGAGGCCGAATTAGTTTAAGAGCCGGGTTTGAGGCCCACATATGGCTTAAAATAAAATAAAAAAGACAAAAAAGAGGCGGGTTTGAGGCCCGATTAATGTTTTAAAATCGGTTTGAGGCCGAATTAGTTTAAGAGCCGGGTTTGAGGCCCACATATGGCTTAAAATAAAATAAAAAAAGACAAAAAAGAGGCGGGTTTGAGGCCCGATTAATGTTTTAAAATCGGTTTGGGGCCCCTAAATTGTTTTATCTTGTTTAATTGGTCAAAGATTGTGACCTAATATGATAACGTGGTGAATTAGGAGGTGGAGTGAGGAGATCGAGTGGTCATAGAACGCTACTAACATTACTACTAACATTGCATGCACAAAGAACTACGCTAACTTGCATGAAACACAATTGCCCGCATTCGTGTAGCTAACCCTGCATGTGTTGATGCTTGCTAACTTTGCTAAAGTGCATCTTAGTTAAGTCTGCAGAATGTAACTGGAGAACCCAACACGTGGGTTAGCCTTTTGTTCCTCATAGAAGCATGGTAGCATTCTGGTACTATTAGCCACATAAGCTAAACACGAGGGCCTAGCGGAAGATAGCCCACCACGGGGGGTGGTTTATGGCCTTTGTTCCAGGGGGGATGGTAGCATTCCGTCCGCGTGGAGGCTAACGGCTATGCTAGGTCTAGGGAGAGACAAAGTACTCATCTTTCACTCCAACCTATAGACATATACCTAACAGTGCAAGTGGAGTTGGAGCACTTGTACATATGGGCACACACATAGTTGGGCATATACACAATATTAACTGGTAGGCCTAGTAACACAGCAGGGAGCATAGATTACAAATCCCTGTCAGCCATTTTGGGAGTCCCCAAAATGGCCCCCAAGACCCCCTACCCCTCGACCACCCCTACCCCCACCCAGACTACCCAGACTTCCCCTACCCCTCCCCCGACGACTGACCATGAAGAAGGGGACAAAGGAATGGCGTTTGCCAGTCTGCGTTTGCAAGTATGAATGAAGTGTGAATGAAGTTGTGCACTCCTAGAATGCAAGGGGAGAAGGCAGAATGGAGCCCAATACAATAATTTGGTTTAATGTTATTATTTAGACATATACATTTATAAATAACTATGTTAACAGATGTCATTACTGCGATAAAAAGTGTTGTGTAAAAACTGATTATTCATAAGCATCAACTTGTCAGTAATAGGAAGGTGTTAAAATTGACATTAACTCTTTGTTTTATTCTTTCCTTTAACCTTAAGAGAAGGAGGGGACCTCCATGCCCCTTCCAAAGAAAGATCATGAACACCTATTTTTGTTTTTATTAATGATAAGAAATCATAAGGTTAACAAAGGAGGAAAGGACAGTTGGACAGGACACAATGAGATGGGGACAGTAAGTGGTGATTCTTAAAACAAAAGGATTTATTTAGAAAGACAGAGGGAAGTAAATAGAAGGATAGAAGAAGAGATAAGCGTAAGAAAAGTCAGAGAAAGTGAAAGAAAAGTCAGAGAAAGTGAAAGAAAAGTCAGAGAAAGTGAAAAGGGAAAGGAAGAAACGTGGTCAAGAGATAGAGGGAGGCATTATAGTTATAATAGTAGTGGTAATAATAATAATGATGTTAATGATAATAATAATAATAATAATAATAATAATAATAATAATAATAATAATAATAATAATAATAATAGACATGAAACATAATGAAGAAAGCGATGCGAATATTAGGACGGTTAAAGATCAGGTCAACTATGTATATATGTCTGTTATTTGTTTTGTTTCCTGTTTATTTGTTTTCTTTGTGTATTTGTTTTATACTTTTAACTGTTTGTGTGAGTGTTTTGTGCTTTATAGGACAAATAGCAGACCAACAGCTCAGTCACGTCACATGAAACCCCGAACCCCTGGTACCCCCTCATGAGTCTTTGTACATAAGATGGTTGATGGGCATAATACGGCCCTAGCTGATAGTTTCATTTAAATCAGAAGTTATCTCCTCTACCACTCGTCCACAGTAGTCCAGGGGTCAACCAGCGCTGGGGACTAACAGTCCAGGGACTTTGCTCCCGCCTCAAGCGACGATATGGGAGTGTGGTAGAGTCATAACCTGATACACAGTGTAGGGGTGTAACAATTAATCCAGTCAATTTTTGGGTTGCTCAGTTTACCTCCATAATGTGGTGTCCATTGTCTTGTTTTTATGTACGATGTTTTGTTTTTGCTCAATGATGCTGACCGTTGCTGAGGCTATGATTCTTAGATGGACCAGAGGGTTTTCACCTGGGACACACACACAGGTGCCATTTGATTATTAGAGGTGACTTGGGCGATGACAATGAGGAAATTGAGGTTGGTTTATTTGAGCCATATCCATTTTTAGTAAGCAAAACTATTCAATGATTGTGTGTGGCTATATATATATTCAATTGTAACTTCACTCACCATATTCACCTATTGTTTGACTCACCTTTGTATGCAAGTTTGTTTTGATATAACTTTCACATATGGTTTGAACTACTTAGATTAGTAACGATATAAGATCATTAAGATCATATAGGATTAAGACATGCCTGATCTATAATTACATAATAAGAAACCACTGTCTACATATTGTTTGTTGTATTGTGTTAGATGTTTTCTTTGCAAAGATACTGGTTGGTTTTGGTCTCTCTTCCCCCAGGACAATTGAGGGGGGTCCATTAGAGAGAGGACAGTTGATCTGGGGTTCCTGCCCTAAATGGACTCAAACTCATATTTGGACATTGAAATGGACCGCATACACAAAATGAACAGCAGGAACATTCCTGTTACCAGCGGTTGATAAGTTTCATATTAGGAGGCAACATGGCTGACAGTCTTATCTGAATGTGATGTGTTTTTATACACTATATTTTTAATTTTCTTTTGATTCTTTTAATGATTGATTATTCACAAGCGATTGATGTTGAAAGATGTTAACACTCTATAATTATGATTTGTTGTGCATTGGCAGTGACTGGATTGCAGAGAAGTGCTTCATCCTGATGGGGGGGTGAGTTCTTCTCTACCGTCATGATACTCTTTTTTTCATCTCCTAGAGGTGGTTTTCGACTGGATGATGGTAACCCGACCTGGAAAGACCTCTCTTCAGCTGCTGAAAGGGTAACTGGGAAGAGATCTTCCGGTGGGGTGAGACTAGCTCATGAATTTGGCCTTATTAGAACAATTGAATAAGTTTACCTAGTCTAAAAGTAAATTAAAATAATGTGGGCATAAGATTTAAAGGTAACGCTAGAAGACTAAAATAGTTGTTCCAAAAGGTTTGATAAACTAGGACCCAGAATCACTGTCATATGCATATATTTTAATGATATCATCAATATGGTCAATATAAGCAGGAAGAATGAATGCAACATGCTTAACTTTGTGTTAATTTTGCGTGACTTTTTCAAAGTCACGAGGGGGGAATAAGTAGTGCATTTTATTTTAAGTAGTGTATTTTATTTCAAGGAGGGACTATTGTTGCATTTTATTTTCAAGAGTATTTTATTTTCAAGGAGGGAAATATTTTTGCATTTTATTTACAAGGGGGGAATATTTGTGCATTCAGATTTTTTGTTTTTTGTTTTTTTTTCGTTTTATTTGTTTAAGTGTTGAATTTGCATAAGTCAGACATATGTTCTTTAAACATTTGCAAGGACCAGGTTAAAGTAATCATTGGGAAATACTTCAGCAATCTGTTGGGAAAGGATCTAATGCATAAGCTAAATAGTTTATTGACATAGAAAATTGGGAATTACTACGCCAACAACTAATGCTGTTATGCTGTGTTTAATACCGTAACTTGTTAGCTCTTTCCACTGCTGTGTCAAAACTACAGCGCCAACACAGGGTGGTGCAGCAGTTACTCATCAAACAAGCGGTTATGTTACATTCACTGGGTATGGTGGAAAGAGTGACCGGGACATTCAAGAAACTGACATTTCCGAGAAACAGAGTGCAGAGCCAAAGGATGGACCACCAACCAGGGTGGAGAAAGGTGACCAGGTGTACCCGAGAGTGTGCAGGGGACAGTGGAGCGCCCCGACTTGATCAGGCTGTGGTACCTGATATCCTGGAGTTCGGCACCTGTGTCTAGGAGGACATGGCACCTGTTTTACTTGAATGTTGAATTATTAAATACACAGTATGCTTCACGGTTGTCAATACAATGCATTATAAGTTCGGAATGTGTTATGCTGTAGTCCCATGATTGCTTTAATAATGAAACGGATGAATTTTTTGATGCTGCTAAAATGTTCTGACTACTGGTGAGGAGTGGATCCGTGGGGAAGGCACACATGGGTACGTGTTGGTAACCTTGGCGTGTGGGCCTTGCCTATGGATCACAAGATGAACATTGAATTCATGAACTGTCCGACTTGAGGTTGGCTACAGATACGGGGGATAACACTGTGATGATCTTTGAGTAACCTGCGTGCATGGAAACCATCTGAGCAATTGCATGCTAGTCTACAGGGCGTTTTTTAGATCTATATAGGGTTACTGCTAACTAACACGCTAATGTCTCTTCTGTGTTAGCCAGAGCTGCTAACACGATAATGTCTCTTCTGTGTTAGCCAGAGCTGCTAACACGGTAATGTCTGTTCTTATACCTGGAGGTATTCGATTTTGATTATACATGCATATAAGTATTTGAAGGGATTTCATATGGGGAAATTACAATGCATTAACTACTATGCCTTTCTGTCCTCAGGATACTGTGATAATGGTATGACATATGGATTGTATGATGTGATGATAATTTGTCTACTGTTGGCTACGGCCCATGTATTCTTTGAGACACACCAAGGTGAATGCCATCCAATTTAGAGATGCGACAGGTTTTCCACCTATTCAGAAGGGGTTTTCCCGAACTAAGTCGATTGGTGATGTTGATGTTTTTCTTTTCGCTTGAATTTATACTCACCATTTTTAGACCTTACATGATACATAGCATTATTAATTTATAGTATGGTCATCAGTGATGACCAAGGAGGGACTGTTGCGGATAAATAATAAGCATATGTATCAGCAGCTCAAAAGAGTAGTAATAAATATACAAGTTGTAGTAACTGCACCTCAACACATGATGGCGGCAAACAATATACTGGGGGCGGCGCTTAACGCTAGCCATTGTGCGTCATGGAGGCCACGCCTCCTGCCCAGTGACTACCGGTGGAAGTCGCCGGCTCAAGCCAGAACCCCAGGCAGCGCATAGGAAGGATGCAAAGCGAGGGGGCTCTCCACGCGGCGTGACTTTTACATTACCTCTCCATTGTTACGTAGGTTAGATATAACTTAAACCTAAACAAATAAAGTGAGTTATAAGCGTTCCTGTTGTCGGCAGCCTTCTTCCCCGGGACACAAACCCCACAATCACCGCACTCTTTAAACAACCTGGCCACTACAATATCAGTGCAACGGAAAAAGGACAAAACCATGAGTAACCACCTCCACCCGTAGGCCCAACTGTCCGACCACCTCCACCCAACCCACCTGAAGACCAGCCCGACTGACCACCTCCACCCGACCCACCTGAAGACCAGCCCGGCTGACTGACCACCTCCACCCGACCCACCTGAAGACCAGCCCGGCTGACTGACCACCTCCACCCGTAGACCGGCCCAACTGTCCGACCACCTCCACCTGAAGACCAGCCCGGCTGACTGACCACCTCCACCTGAAGACCAGCCCGGCTGACTGACCACCTCCACCTGAAGACCAGCCCGGCTGACTGACCACCTCCACCCGAAGACCACCCAAAGACGTGGGTCTCTACATCACTGCCATAGGCCACACGCCTCTGCTGCAGCATTGCTAGCCCATTTTGTGTTTCCTGCTATATTTTCCATGTATTGTCTAATTGAGCTGCCATAAATGAAAGAACCGCTGTAGAGACCTACGGCAGCCATTTGACGCAGAAGAGTTTTGAACTATGGTTCTCGACGATCTGTCTGAAGAACTCCTGCAGCCGGAGGATGTTGTCGCCATAGCACTTATTTCTTGAAGACTTCAGTGAGTTCATCCCAGCAAATCTTTTAACTTGCCTTAACTTAAGATTGTTTTTTATATTGAGTTATTTGGTATAACTATAGTCTATCAGTTCTTATTGGTGTATTTACAACAATTACACTCGCTAACTTATGTATATCATGATAAACCCAGCTAGGTTTACCTCATATCGCTGTTCCACGCAGCGCTTGAGTCCTTGATCGCCGCATAGCTGTTTTAATACTGAATTACTACTGGCAAAAGGTACCTTTTTGGTATGTCAGTTCTTGAAGAGTAACTGAATGCTAAATTTAAACCATAAAGATTACTATCTGGCATGTCCTCACTTGCACAATTTCAACAATCGCAGTAGTCTTTCTTCACCATAGATCTTTTTTTGCCACAGATCTTCCATTTTGAAAAATGCCTAATACCTAAACCCCCCCCCCAATTCTGGTGGTGGCTCAGGTACCAGTTAGCTTTTGCATATAGCCACAGAGCTGCTAAACGAGTTTGTTTAAGCTGAGCGAGTAAACTGACCGTCCAATGAAGTCGTCCCGTCTGCCAGTGTCTCTGTCCCAGACAGATATCTCCAGAACCCCCCCGGTCTCTTCATACAGGTGCAGGTCAAACTGCTCCCTCCACTGGGGGCTCAGTGTCTTGGGAATAGTCTGCACAGACACACATGCATGTAATGTATACAGAATGCAGTCAATCACATGGTCAATTAACTCCATAATGTATAGAAATATACCTGAATGACATGTATCTGAATTCACTGAAAGTTGGTTTTGATAAAAGTGGTAAATGACTAGATGGTAGTAGTATTGGTCACAGGGTTCGAGGCCAACCATTGCCATCATGAGGCCTTTCTGTGTGGCGTTTGCATGTTCTCCCAGTGTACATGTGGGTTTCCTCCGGGTGCTCCAGTTTCCCACACACGAGAATACTCGTGCTCTGCCCATAAAGTAAGGGAGTTGGTTTCCGGGCGCTACACTGTGGCAGTCCACTGCTCCTAGCAGTGTTAAATGCGAGACTGAATTTCCCCATGGGGATTTATACAAGTGCATCTCAATAATGCTTATCTAACCTCTGGACACGTGCTTTGACAGTTAAGGTCTCGCATTACTTAAACCATTCACAAATGTGTTCAATTCATATACATACATATTCATATATACATTCACGCTGACCAGCTTGTGGGAAGACTTTAAGGGGGCCCTATTTCACCACCAGGTGTGAGTGATTAGCCATTACAAGCCCTTTCAAAATTGTCATGTGACTACCCTCTAGTGACATCACAAGTGGGATTGTCCACAAAGCTGTATGATGGATAGATAAGCTTTACAAGTTGGTACAGTCCACTGGGTAGGCTGGTAGACTGATCATACTTCTGGGTGGACACTGCCAAATATGATGTCACTTGAGGGTAGTGACATCCCAATTTTGAAATGGCTTGTAGGCCCAATTCCAATCCGGCCCCTATACCCTCCCCCTACCCACTCTCACTCCGGACTCCGAGGGTCCGCCACGTTAAGTATCATTCCAAACCAATTAGCCTTAAGTAGGAGTGGGTTATAAAACCCTCCAACACCGATGTAGGCTTACAACCCAAACTTCTCTCAAGTGCAGCACCAATTATTGATTATTTCCAAAGGATCAAACAGACATTTGATAGACTATTTTTGTGCACACATGACGGAATAAGACGTTACATTGTATTTTGGAACGAACGTGCCGTTGTGTACCCGAGAAAACAGTACACGTGTTGATTTGATTTGACTTGATTCAGGGACTGCAAAAAATGTCAGGAAATTTCAGGGACTGCAAAAAACCAAGAACCTAATCCAATGAAGAATTGCAAATGAAAACATTTTCAACAAAAAAAGAAATACAGCTAAAGAAGGGTGGGATTTTTTATTTTTGTATTTTGTTATAGAATGTATTATTATTACTGTCAAGTGTTGTCACGGTACAAGCTTTCCCACACTTGAAAGGGAAGGGCCTCACTCTTTAAAACCAAACGCTGGACTTCACTCAGTGCTCTTTATTCATACTTGGCACAGGTGAAAAACCACACTTGCTTGTTTTATCTGATCGGATAGAGGTGAATCTCAGGTCCAGGGCCTATTTACATAGATTTGCATATTTAAATGGGGGCGTGGACAGGGAGGAGTTTGCCACATCTGCACGTGCGCTCAGTTCCACGTTGGTCGGGACGTACAAAAGAAACGTGCTCGGATCCATGCGTACGCACACTTTGATACATCCGAATTTATTTGTGCGTACGACATTTTCTGGATTTTGGCGTACGCCAAGTTTCAGTAGGAAATCCACGCAAGTCTTCGTACATGAGGCCCCAGGGGCCTCATGTACGAAGGTTGCGTACGCACAAAAACGTGGCGTACGCAAAAAAAATGGCGTTCCACGCTCACGTTCAGATAGCCTGGCTCCGCCCGCCTACGTACTTCCGCTCAATTTTCATTTCACTTCAGTACTAAGGTCTGGCCGTGCTGTATGTTAGAACGATTTCTTTTCCCTCAAATGTGCCTTCCAATCAGCGAACAGGAGGCGCGGCCTGAGAACAGTGACGTAGAGGTCGTGCGCGAATTTCAGTTATTGAGCGGAAGTACGGAGGCGGGCGGAACCAGGCTAATGCTAATGCTCACTGCATCTGCCGTTTGTATACTGCGCGCAACGTGGTTTCTGGCGCATGAAATACGTCACGACCAAACGTTAGCGATTGGTTAAGGCAGATCCAGATTGGCACTGGGCAGAGCCAATAGGTTTTAAACTTCAACAGCACCCGCCTTCAAGTGAGAAATCCACTTGAAGGCGGGGCCTCCTGTTCGCTGATTGGAAGGCACATTTGAGGGAAAAGACATTGTTCTAACATACAGCACTGCCAGACCTAGTACTGAAGTGAAATGAAAATTGAGCGGAAGTACGTAGGCGGGCGGAGCCAGGCTAACGTTCAGATGTATGAAACATGAAATGACCGTGGAAATGTGCGGTGCCTCACGTCAACTTCATGGCTGGCGTACGCACGTTTCTACAGCTATTGTTCCTTTGGCGACACTTATAGGTGACGCTGGGAAACTGTTAATAATGTCAAAAACAATTAGTCATCAGAGTGATGTGCACGTCAGAGACACACTTATGAACAATTAACACACCCACCGTGTTTGCAATTATACGGGTGGATATAAAAGCATGCGCAATGTGATGAAGAAAATGGTATTACCGATGGCAGCGTTAGCGTTGTTAGAGGACCTTGCAAATGGTGCAATCCGACGTGAGCGAGTATTTAGGGAACGCGAGGATTTACTTGCAAACGATGACAATTGGCTCAAGCCGATTTCGAATGTGCGACAAAGTATGCGGGAGTTATTAGCGTTACGGAATTTGCTCAAAAACAGCGCCACCTAGTGGTCTTCCAAGTGTGCAGCATGAAAGTGACGCATAGAATATATTGCTCCGCTTCACCTCCACCTTCAGATCCGACCACTTCTTTTTCACCTGTGTGTGTGCACTGCTCGGACCCCACGGCATGTACCGCCTCACACGCACGCTCCCACTCATTTCTTGTTCTCTTCATATTGATCCCTGCAGACAGGGACCAGAGAGAATCTCCCTCCGCGGCTCCACGTCATTCACCACAATCTCCAACTCGGACTCTGTGAAATGTCTTTTCTTTCCTTTGTTCATGCTTGTGTTACACCCATAGAGTGCAAGCTGACTCAAGGGTTGGCATATTTTAGAAAAGATGTTATTCTGAAAGAATCAATTAAACAAAAAGACAAGTGAGTCGGCTGGTCTTCAGTGGCTTTACTGGTCCCGGTTAACTGCCGACTGAAGAACGCAGCGCAGCCCACAGTTTATATAGCCGCGGGTGGTCTCGTGCCTTTAATAATAATAATAATAATAATAATAATAATGCTTAAAATTGAATGGGGGGTGTCTGTAAAAATGCAAAATAAAGTCCATACATATAAAATAACACATTTAAGTAAGTGGCAATAATATATAAATATCCTCTGTGCCACACTTGCTTGTTTTATCTGATCAGATAGAGGTGAATCTCAGGTCCAGGGCCTATTTAAATAGATTTGCATATTTAAATTGGGCGTGGACAGGGAGGAGTTTGCCACATCTGCATGTGCGCTCAATTCCACGTTGATTGGGATGTACAAAAGAAACGCGCTTGTACATGAGGCCCCAGGGGCCTCATTGTACAAAGACTTGTACGTGGATGTGTGTGGATTTCCTACTGAAACTTGGCGTACGCCAAAACCCAGAAACTGTCGTACGCACAAATAAATTCAGATGTATCAAAGTGTGCGTACGCATGGATCCGAGCACGTTTCTTTTGTACACCTTTTTGTTTAATTTATTCTTTCAGAATTAGTCTAGTCCTAACTAGACCTTGGTACTCATTACATTCATACTAAAGGTCTAGCAGTGCTGTAGAGACAAACGATGTCTCACTTGAAGGCGGGTGCTGTTGAAGGTGCTGTTGGATCTGCCTTAACCAATCGCTAACGTTTGGTCGTGACGTATTTAATGCGCCAGAAACCACGTTGCGCGCAGTATACAAACGGCAGATGCAGTGAGCGTTAGCATTAGCCTGGTTCCGCCCGCCTCCGTACGCTCAATAACTGAAATTCGCGCACGACCTCTACGTCACTGTTCTTAGGCCGCGCCTCCTGTTCGCTGATTGGAAGCCACATTTGAGGGAAAAGAAATCGGTCTGCCATACAGCACCGCCAGACCTTAGTGCTGAAGTGAAATGAAAATTGAGCGGAAGTACGTAGGTGGGCGGAGCCAGGCTATTTCAGAATAACATCTTTTCTAAAATATGCCAACCCTTGAGTCAGCTTGCACTCTATGGGTGTAACACAAGCATGAACAAAGGAAAGAAAAGAAATGTCACAGAGTCCAAGTTGGAGATTGTGGTGAACGACGTGGAGCCGCGGAGGGAGATTCTCTCTGGTCCGCTGTCAGCAGGGATCAATATGAAGAGGAAAGGAAATGAGTGGGAGCATGTGTGTGAGGGTGTAAATGTCGTGGGGTCCGAGCAGCGCACACACACACAGGTGAAAAAGAAGTGGTCGGATCTGAAGGTGGAGGTGAAGTGGCCCACCGACAAAGCGGTGGGCAGAATATATTCTATGCGTCACTTTCATGCCGCACACTTGGAAGACCACTAGGTGGCGCTGTTTTTGAGCAAATTCCGTAACGCTAATAACTCCTGCATACCGTATTTTCCGCACTATAAGGCGCACTTAAAAGCCTTTAATTTTCTCAAAAAACGACAGTGCGCCTTATAATCCGGAGCGCCTTATATATGGATTAATTCTGGTTGTTATGGCTACCATAGTCAGGAGTGTCGCAGAGTAATACACGTGCTTCACCATAATATTACAGTGTGTGAGTATAAAGACCCCAAAATGGCACCTGTCAAGAGACACGCTTACGACGCGGACTTCAAACTGAATACGCTAACGTTTGATTTAGCGATATCAGACTGTGTTTTTTTTACGTGTTACAACTGAACAAGGTTGGGAGTTATTGTGAATATGCTAATGTTTGATTTAGCGATATCAGACTGTGTTTTTTTTTTTTACGTGTTACAACCAGGGCCTGAAGTTAACTTTTTTGGCCACCTGTGGCAGGTGGATTTTGAAATCCACCTGCCACAGAGGTTTTTTACCAGCCAACATTTTTTTCTGCCTAAAATAAAGGTGAACGATTTAGAAAATGCATGCGCTTACGACGCCTTGACCGCAGCTGTCTGCTCTGGGGGAGCCGTCTTCCCAACTTTAAAAGTGAGTGTTTGTAAGTGGCTTTTGGAGGACTCGTGGTCCTTAATGGTCTCCAACTTTAAATGTTTCGTTCCAATTACAAATGGATTCGTTCTTGCTTTTTCTGAGCCATATCTCCGGTAATCCCTACAGTGCATCTCCTCTGTTTTATCGTCATACACCAGCCAGTCCCTTTCCAGTTTCCATTTCGAATTAAAACGTCTTTTTTAAATCTTTTTTTGAATCGTCCTCATCTTTTTTTCGGTCTGTAACAGCCAGTGGCCTCTTCACCCCAGCTATATGCCGCCACATTTTGTTTCGAAAATCCAAGAGAATAGGCGGGGCTTGCTGAACAAGAACAATAGGCTACGTGATTGGTCAACAACACAACACTTGCTCAGTGTTGTGTTGTCTTATTGGCTACCCGCCAACGTGGCAGGTAGATTGACAGTTTCACCCGCCAATCACAAAAGTTACCCGCATTTGGCGTGTGGGCGGGTGCCAATTTCATGCCCTGGTTACAACTGAACAAGGTTGGGAGTTATTGTGAATACGCTAACATTTGATTTAGCGATATCAGACTGTTTTTTTACGTGTTACAACTGAACAAGGTTGGGAGTTATTGTGAATACGCTTATTAACATTTGAACAATGTTGAGTTATTGTGAACGTGTTTAATAAAGTTTGACTGACTGACTTATCTGACTGTTTTGTTTCGCTTAACGCGCCTTACTGTGCGTTCACACCAAAAGCGCACAAAAAGGAAAATGATCCCGGAAGTAATTCATTGTGTATTGGGCGCCAGGCGGACAAAGAGGGAAAAGAGGAATAGGCGGACTCGGGTGGACTAGGCGACTTAGGAGGATAAAAAAAGTTAAAAATCCTCCAACTTTATGTAAATGAGCTATGACGCGACTAGGAGGGAAAGGTGGAAAATCCATCGATAGCCAATGGGGATATCTCGTTCTGCCGTCGTCCCTCGGTCAGATCTGTCCCAGAGAACAACCCGCGTAACTTAGTTCCTACCAAACATTCGTTCCGAGATGTCGCTGGAAATGCTGATTGCTGCCGTAGCAGAACACCTCTATGATGTCCTCTATGATTTGACAACATTACATTTGGCAAAATCGGTGTTTATTTGGGATGATCATTTCCGTAAATATGATTGGGGAGTAACCCGACAAGGTGTCCATTAACAGAAATGAATGGACGACGCGGAGGCGTGAACCGTCCGACGCGAAGCGGAGGGTTGCTTCCGCGAAGTACCATGGTCACTTACGAAAGAATGAAATATGTAATCAATTAATAATACTTTAATGTGTTTTAGAGTTGAAATCGTGAGGTTTTTTTATTTTTACAAGTCGAGCAGATTATTTAATATCTCCCGTATGCAGGCGTTGCCAAGCAACGTGGCCATAGCGTCTTCATAGCGTCAACGTCTTTCCTAGGTGTAAATCAAAGATGGTGTAAATAAACACTTTTTAACCTACACTCTCCAGCCAATCGGAGTAATTCTGTTTTTAATGACTTCATCGAGTAACTTTCCGTGATCAACGGTGTCGGTAAATGGGCTGTGCTACAGCAGTAGTTGCGTGGTGGTGTTTAGTGCGTGTGGCGTGCTGGCCCTTTAAATTAAAAAAAAAGCAAGAACGAACATTCTGAAGGGGGGACAGAAGCGACAAAAGCGACTTAGGTGGTGGACAAGGTGGATTCCTCTTTGTGCGCTTTCGGTGTGAACGCACAGTTATAGTCTGGTGCGCTTTATATATGAAAAAAGTTCGAAAATAGACCATTCATTGACAGTGCGCCCTATAGTGCGGAAAATACGGTACTTTGTCGCACATTCGAAATCGGCTTATGAGCCAATTGTCATCGTTTGCAAGTAAATCCTCACGTTTCCTAAAAACTCGCTGACGTCGGATTGCACCATTTGCAAGGTCCTCTAACAACGCTAACGCTGCCATCGTTAATACCATGTTCTTCATCACATTGCGCATGCTTTTATATCCACCCATATAATTGCAAACACGGTGGGTGTGTTAATTGTTTATAAGTGTGTCTCTGATGTGCACATCACTCTGATGACTAATTGTTGTTGACATTATTAACAGTTTCCCAGCATCACCTATAAGTGTCGCCAAAGGAACAATAGCTGTAGAAACATGCGTACGCCAGCCATGAAGTTGGCGTGGGGCACCGCACATTTCCACGGTCATTTCACGTTTCATACATCTGAACTTGAGTGTGGAAAAGGACGTACGCAACCTTTGTACATGAGGCCCCAGCTTCTTCAACTGCTCATGGCCAGTTCGTCAGTTCACCTTGTCAGGCTCCACCAGTACGTTTCTAGAGATTAGCTCAGCGTTCTGCTCGTTTTGTTTGGATTTTTGTCAAGTCTTGTATTTTTGCTCCCTGTCTCGCTCTGGCTAAGTTTTGTGTTTTTTCGCCATCTTTTTAGTGCCCACTGCCTCCACTCAGTTTCTGTGTTCCAGCCCAGCCCTTTATTCCCTTATCTCTGTTGGATTTCCCGATGTTTGGCTTTTTTTTACGTGTTTTTGTTATTAAATTGTTGAACTTTGACTTCAGGCTGTCAAGCAATTTTTGGGTCCAAATGTAATGGCTAATCGTACTCACACCTGGTGGTAAAATAGGGGCATTTTAAGTGGTTGAACATAATTCTCAGGGGAAACTCAATACCTAGCTAGAAAGAGCTGAGAATCGAAACCAGCAACCTGATGACCTGCGTAACTGGTGGCGCACCACATACATATACTCATAACACCCATGTATAGTATTGGCCAGGATATTCTAGTGGTGAGCATGTTTGATTGCTAGCCGGAAGGTTGTGGAATCAATCTCTAATGTCTGATGCCCACTAACCCCTACCTGCTCCTTAATGACATGTATCTGAATTCACTGCAAGTTGCTTAGGATAAAAGTGTCGGCTAAATGACTAGATAGTAAATAGTAGTAGTACTGAAGAGCCCAGGAACAAGGCACCTTGCTGCGGTACTTCTGGTGGCCCAGGCGGAACTTGACATAGGGGTCGCTTAGGCCGTTGGCGTCCATGGGGATGAGGTCGTGACCCTCGATGAGGGCGATGCTGACGATCCCTCGCCACAGCTGGGCCTTCTGGTGGACCTCAGAGAGACGCATCGACTGCTGCTGCTGTTACACGACACACACACATACACACACACACACAGGGATGTAGGTAGTGACCTTTTTATTTATAGCATAATAGGATATGGATAATGACAGTGGTATATTATAGCAAACATGAAAATACATTGATCTAAAAAAAATGTATCAAGCAACAGGAAAAAAAACATCTATCTTCAAGTGGCTGGGGGCACAGTCAGGGGTGATGGAGTACAAGGGGGATAGAGGGTACATGCACACAGGGACCGTCCAAAGAAGGTTTAAGGTCCTCAGGGTTTATGATCAACCATCATATTGAAGCTAAACGCTACCGCCCTAGTGTGTCAGGAGACGAACCTACTACTCAACACAACAGCCATCAATTATTCACTATCTAACCCATCAGAATCTACATGCACATCCACTGGAATCACTCACACAATACAGACCACAGGAACACACACATTGTGCATCAAATACAAGGGCAGAGAATAATAACAAGCGGTAACAGATGATAAACACAAGTGAAACAACAAGCACAACAGTAAACATGACAGAAAACATGACGCACTATAACCATGGCTGTGATGGACCAATGCACCTTCATGAGTAGGGGCACAGATTTTTAATGGAATATTAATATTAATCTGTGATCCACTTAAAAATGAGTTATTTACCTTTGTAGACCATTTCCAAGACCTTCTGAGCAGCATGGACTGAACATAGAATATTATATTGAATTAATTCAACTGAACCTGTGACTGCTGAGCATCCCTACAAATTAAACGCGTACAAATTCAGGCTGCAGGAGTGCGATGTTTACTCGGTATGAATTTTTTATAAGTTAATAATCTGTGAATTATTAATTCACCCAAGTTTAACCGTAAATTTTGTTTCTCTTTCCACCTGCATCTGAGTAGACTTCACAACACAATGTCTCTTTGCTGCCAAATATCAATGTTTTGATAATTGTTTTATAATCAAGTTTCCACCGAAAACTCTGATAAGACCACCCCCTCCCCCACTTTCATCATCCTATTGCTTCCTGTTGCTCCAGGATATGGAATTAAAAGATTGTCATTCAAACAAAACCATCCAGACACATAATGGAGCCTCCATTATGGAGCCTCCATTATGAAAAGTGTCCAGAGGGGTTTGTTCAGGTACTTAATAAATTAAGTTAAGTACCTGAAGTCACATTCTTAATGGGAAATGTTTGAGGATGCCAACAAGGAATGATAATCATTAAACATTTTTGATCGTTCGTGAGATTAATAATATAGAAAGAAAGATGAAACCACTGAATAAAGTGTATTATGTAGGTCTACGCAACATGGATACCAATAATAACATACCATAATAATACAATCCCATTCAAAATCAAATGTCTACAGAAAACAGAGGATCACAGGGACTATGGGGAGCACTAACGCTATTGCTATGCTAACGACAACTCACTTTATTTACATACGGCTTCCATCGAAAGAGCTTAGGATCCTTGGGCTGCTTGGAAGTGGGTGTAATCATCTTCTAAACAATCTAATTATCACTCTACACAATACTACTTCATACTGTTACTGCTGTCAGGGATTAATTTGTTTGGTTATGTGGGAAACAAGTTTGTAATGCGAGAGAGAGGGGAGAAAGAGAAAGAGACCTATGAACTTTTTGTACATATACATATGCTCATACCTATTGTTGTTCTAGGGATTCTTATTAGATTTTTTAAATTTCGAGCGCCCATACCTCAGCCTGTGACTTTTTTTTATTTGTATTTGTTTTAATTTTAGTGGTACAAAAGGTTTAGGTAAAAAGTTTGGTATCACTTCGCCCACAGGGGTCTCAGTCAAAGTCAAACGATCAGCTCGCCGCCCTGATTGACGGAAACAGGGCAGGAATTATACCACGGCCAAACGGACAGTGCCAAGGATGCCCCGGAGTGTGGCCGTAATGCCCCTTAATGCCCCAAAGTTAACTTTTCACACGGCCATTTTGGCATGCCCTGTTTTGAACTGGCCATTGTGCCCTTAAAAGAAAGTTGTGGATTTCCTCATTTAAAACCACATGCAACACAACAAATAAACAAACTTACTTTTCCCAGTATCTCGTCATCATGCTGGACATCTAAAGTAGCGTGAAATTCTCCCACTCTCGCAAATAAATGTGTAACGTTAACATAAACATAAACAGCTAAACCGCTAGCTTACATTAGCGCAAACTAAACACTGTACACAGTAAGTATTAATACACGTGTGTTTTAAAGTTTACCAGAGTTTCTGTAATTACCGATTTTGTTTTACCGGGAAAATCTGAAGTCTGACATAGAGCAGACGAAAACGTTAGCAGTGAAGTTGTCAATCTGGCAGTAACCTTAAAATTATATTTGGGGCTACACTCAAAACATTCGGGGCTTAAGCCCAGACTATGACCTGTGGCAATGCCGATAGTGCACTGCACAGACAGGAGGGGCTTTTCACAGACGGGTCCATTATGCTGGCTGACATTACACTCCATTTAAATAGTTTTCCCGGCCCTTGCCGTATGTGTTATAAGCGGTGCACCAGCGCACTAAAATGGAGCAGACCCAGAGAAGAGGGGGAGAGAAGGGGGTGAGCGAATCAATGTGCTGCGCGCAGCTCTACAATGAAATTAGATTTTACAAAAAAAGAAAAGCAATATGTGGCGGTATGGAAAACACTGAATTGGCCTTGAAGCTTTACATTTTGCCGTGATGCCCCAATACATTTGTATTTATCAAAGGCCAAAGTGGCCTTGCCCTAAAAATTCCAGGCCTGTGGAATTGTCCAAAAGTTGGTAAATAGCCCTTACTTTACATGCTGAACATTTTCCCTTCTTGGAGCTATAAGATAGCCTGGCAAGCCAGACCCATATCAGAAGTAGGGTCTGGCATTGCTCCATTGGCAGTGTGGGCGGGGTAAACGGTTGTCTTTCAAGTTGCCTCTGCACGCAATAGGATAGCGCTACAACCAATCAGAGCAACGAAGTAGGTGACGTAGTCAGAGCGACAGCTCTGACTACGTAATTAATCAAAACTCCAAATACATCTTTCTTTTCGAGGAAAGACTTTAGTGCCGTTCTTTGTTCTTTTCTCAAAGAAAATGTTAACTTCAAGTCTTGAAGAGTCGCGGCCAAAGCCGAGTCGAAAGACAGCTGTTCGCCAGCAGCAGCAGCCATTGTTTACCTCTAACACGGAACCGTCACAACTCTGCCGTCATGGTAGCCCGGCTTCTGATTCCGCCCCTCACGATGTGATTGGCCTGACAGATTTTCTGTTTCCAGCAGCGCAAAACGACGACAAAAGGCTAGACCCCCTGACTGCAAATTAAATTTGCTGCCGCTAGGGGCGTCTAGATTTCTAGGCTAGCTATAAGATCCATCAGGATAGATTTTTCTGTAAATGGAGTGTAGTTTTGGAAAACCTTCAAAAATCTTTTCAGAAACCACGTCCACAATAACACCAAATTTGGTACACATGCTCTAAGGACATGCCTGACAAAAGATATCATTTAGAATTTTGATAGAATACTAAATGACAGTTATGCGGACATAAAAATATTCATGCAAATACTTTCTAGCAATCACTCGTCCACTTCTGAAGGTCCCAGGGTCTTAAAACTAGATAGGCAAATAGAGGACATCCGCCTTAAGAAGTTTGCCATGTTTGGTGTCGATACCTTAAAAAAGGGGCGGTCACTGTGGTCAAAACTGCATATGTATATATTAATTAATTATAAAATCAAAATCCTCTATCTAACGCTGATATGTGTGAGGGCTAGTAGAAATTTTCTTGGGGCCAGTATGTTTTGCCACTGGCCCAGGTGATGAGAGGGCGAGAGAGTGTGTGCGAGAGAGCGAGAAAGACTACCCTGTAGTCTTACGGCTCCTCTAAAGGGCTGTCTTTAGAGCTGAGGGTGACAGACAGCTCAAGGCGAAAGAGAGGGCGAGAGAGAGAGAGAGGGCGAGAGGGAGAGAGAGAGAGACTACCCTGCAGTCTCACGGCTCCTCTAAAGGGCTGTCTTTAGAGCTGAGGGTGACAGACAGCTCAAGGCGAAAGAGAGGGCGAGAGAGAGAGAGGGCGAGAGGGAGAGAGAGAGAGACTACCCTGCAGTCTCGGGGCTCCTCTACAGGGCTGTCTTTAGGGCTGAGGGTGACAGACAGCTCAAGGCGAAAGAGAGGGCGAGAGAGAGAGAGGGGGCGAGAGGGAGAGAGAGAGAGACTACCCTGCAGTTTCACGGCTCCTCTAAAGGGCTGTCTTTAGAGCTGAGGGTGACAGACAGCTCAAGGCGAAAGAGAGGGCGAGAGAGAGAGAGGGAGAGAGAGAGAGACTACCCTGCAGTCTCGGGGCTCCTCTACAGGGCTGTCTTTAGGGCTGAGTGTGACAGACAGTTCCAGGGTTCCCAGGTCTTGATCTGGGTAGTGGGAGTCCTTCAGCTCCAGAGTCACCAGTACTGTTCTGTAACCAAAACACAGACAACAGTATCTGGATCACAATATGAATTATTATACCAGTTCATGGATGTTGAAAATCCTCCTCACGGATTAACCTTGACAATACTAGCCATAGAAGAGAAAGCCAGGTACCTCTGCTGTTCCAGAGAGTCCAGATAAAGATACGCAGAGCCCATGAAGTCATCTTGAAGACCAAAGTCATAGTCGAACACCTTCAACACAACAACAAAAACACAGAGTTCAAAATGTGGATGTGATCAAAGTATACACGTTTTGTGAAATAATACATTATTGAGTGGTTTCATGAAACCTCACCAAAAAAAACACAAGACAGGTATACAGCAGTTAAAATTAGGCCCAGGCTTACTTAAAAAAGAGTTATTTAGTCTGTTGAAGACACACTGTTGTGAGGTGTGTTGTGTTGTGTAAAGAAAGATGGTAAACCATGGTGTTACCTTGAAATACAAGGGCTCGCTCAGACTGTCCAGTATCAGAGTGATCTTCTCGTCCCACACAGGGTTCAGGTTTTTGTGGATGGTTTTACTCCTGAACACCTCCTTACCATTCAGCTTTAACTTCACATAGGGGTCGCTGGAACCTATGGAAGGGATCAGGCTGCTTTTAGAACAAAATTATTAAGAAAACATACTTTTTTTTTTTTTACTTCATATGATGCATATAACAAAGCATGCCAAAAACACTGGCCAATTCTGTTTGTATTTATTATTGTATATGATACACCTTAACTTCCTCTACAACAGACAAGTACGTTTGTGATTGCATCTGAGCGGGTGAGGCATATAACATTCCGACCAATAAGAACAGTTGGAGCTTGGCTGAACACTTGGCTGACCAGTGAAATCAGTTTGGTACCCCTCACCTCCTCTGTCTCTCACTGCCAGATTGTGTCCTCTCCTCAGCTCAACGTCTAGCTTATGCATCCCCAGACTGGGAAGCTCTTGGTCAAGGTTAGACACTAATGGACCAGACGCACCCATGGCCTGCAGTAATTAAAAGTGAAGATATAAGCATTAAGCACATTAACACACACAATATCCCATGCAAAATAGTGAAACCATCGTTGGTTGTACATGTAATGATTACAGTATGTCTCATTGTGGAAGGCAATACAGTATTCTGCATACATTTCAAGTCTAAAACACATACATTTCTGGTTAGATACTGGAAAACTTGAATTTCCATTAGGATCAGTCAAGTACTCATCTTCTGATCGATCTATCAATTCCGATTCTGCTATGAACACCAACATCAATAATAAAATACATTCTTGGTTGTATCAACATCTGAATGAAGACAATAGAAATATGCCTTACCTTCCGAATGCCAAACATTTTGCAAACTATATATCACAGAAAAAGTCCCAGTAAAAGTCCCAGTTATATTATCGTATATTATTCTAGTGCATCGAAGAGCTCTACCTCTCTTCATCGGCACAAACCACTTCTGCTTCCGAGCTTTGAACACCACTTTCTAAATCAACAGCATAAGCGATCCCTAGGGAAACCACTGACAGGAAGTTACACTAGAGTAGCTTCCACCCTAACTGAGAAGTGTTTTCTGCAAGCTGATCTCTGCTCTTTGTACTATGCTATTCTTGCAATATGCAAAAAATATTGAGTATCACAATATGCCAAAATATCACCGTTATGAACATGTTTGGACACAATGTTAAAATATCTTAAAAGATTTCATAAATGCATATCATCCATATGAAAATGGGATATCGTGACCACCCTACTCTGTACTTTCCCCATACAATATACAGTTCTCTCTGTTGCTCTGCGGCAGGAACACACTTTTAGTAAAATCTTTATCCTTATGTTATTGATTATGAACCTTGTTAGATCACTTATTGTTAATGTTGTTTATATGTGATATGAAGTTGAGATTGTGTTTATATTCATACATATCGTATGATTTTCAAGATGCTCAAACACACTTCAATCAATCAATGTCACAGGTCACAGTAGAAATTAAAAAAAAAATGCCATTGATCATAAAGCCAGTGAAAGCACTAGTACATAACACACACAATTGTACATAAATCGAGGATTTAGTTAAGTACTATTTTAGTGCCAGTAAAAAAAACAACAACATTCCAACAACAATAATAATACACACAGAGTAGGCACTATTCATCTACCTTTCTTCTCTCCCCTAGTGCATCCCCCTGAGTCCCTAACAGCAGTCATTAGACATAAAGCATTCAGACAAGACCTGTAACAAATCAATAGTATGTCAAAACAGCTAGAAGCAATAGCAGCCACTCAGCCTCACTGTCAACAACAAACTGTGGATCATTTCAACTTGCTGTGGAAGCACAGACAACCCTTGTGGGAGAAATTTACCTTTACATTTAATGATAATACATAATTATTGTCTTGCCATTATGCTATATGAATCTAATAAGTGTGGAGACATACAGAGAATCACAGATGCGGTAACTCTTATAAATAAACCTTTGATATTCAGCACCCCAATATAATTTAGATTTTCAGGGTGTTGCCCTGAAAAGAAACAGAGCCAGTGACCACGTGAACATCCTGCCTGGTCTGGGATGAACCTAGTCTATTGTGTTGATAAAGCGGCCCCCTTACAATTGTTAATTACGCAGCAAGATACTCACACATCTGCATTTGTCCCTTTTGGCCCCCGATCAGAGGGGGGTCAACCAACAACTCTGTGGAAAGTAGACTTGCCTAGTCTCTTTGTCTATATTCTACTTGCATATGGTTAATCAAGTTAAAGTTATCCTTAAAGTTAATAATTGCATACTCTGAGTGGATTCTACTATCATAAATTGTGGTATAGTCAATTGGTTAAAGGAATATTTATTGGGTGTGATTTTCATTGTGCTCATACAGAATGCAATACATCTTTATGTTGACTGATATTTTGTTACAGGTACAATTGTTTTCTTTGAATTATTACTTTACTCAAGATTGGTATTTATTATATGTAAACTATGTCAAATCAGTGATTTAGTTTATAGTTAATTTTATCTCACAAGGACATGTGCTGCAGAAGTGTAATAGTATGCCCAGCTGATGTGGAGCTGTGAACGGGCCACAGGGGAGGAGCCTAATCTTTAGGTTCGAATAGGTAAACACCGTATAGGTTGCTGTGATTGGGTGATTAATGCATGGAGGAGGAAACCACAAAGGTAACCTATATAACCTGAAGTGTGAAGCACAATACCAGTTCTTTGTCAAACAAACTCGGCTCTATTTGTGCTTGCTCTTGAGTACAAATAAAGTCTTTATCTTTCATACTCCAGATCTCCCAAACTCTCTTATTGTGTTAAGTTAAGTATTATGTTGTACTAGTTTTTTCCACAACATAAGCTTCCCTTAAGGATGCTGACACTAGCTTAGAAGATGGTGACATAAGTAGACGAAAAAGGGCGTATGCATCGGACCCGTTATGTATAAGGCGCGGAATGAAATAGCAGCAGGATTTGAAGCGATTATACCATCCATAGGGGTGTCTAAGAACGTAGAATGGATAAATTACATCTATTACAATCAACAGAGGTTCATTAACTACACAGATGATGCTTTAACTGCTTTGGGTGAACAGCTACAGGCCACAAGCACTATGACCTGGCAAAATAGACAAGCGTTAGATTGGTTGTTGGCAGAGAAAGGAGGAGTATGTGCTCTCATAGGGGACATGTGCTGCACCTTTATTCCGAATAATACCTCTCCCGAGGGGTCGTTCACTCTTGCTATGAATAAACTCAAAAGGCTAAGACAGGAGGTTAAGGATAATTCGGGATATGGGGCAGATTTATTTGGGTGGCTAGGATTAAATCTAGGGAAGTGGCAAGCAACAATGGCCAAAATAGGTATACTGATTGTGATAATATTAACGGAAGTGGGGCTGGTTTTATGCTGTTGCATTCCAATAGTAAGGTCCATGATAGCATCTAGGTTGAACACACAGATGATTGTCACAGTGGGAGGTCCAGTTGAGACAACACAGATAGAATGGGAATATATTGGGGACCACCGTCACAGCGATAATGACAGGATGGAAGGTGGACCCACTAGGGTCTAACCTAGTCTTAAGGAGGCTCACATGTGACCGTGCTGGTAACCTCTCCATGTGAAGCTTGACCTTGAACATAGGTCTGTGGAGAATTGCAGGACCTGAAGACAGCGATGACGAGCAGAAACAACAATGAATGCCCAAAACCCCCCACATGCATACAGCGCACCAATACATGAAGATCATTTCAATTATTCAAAATACATACATGCCCAGAAAGATTTTTAAAGTTTAAATTGTATTCATGTATTGTGATTTTTTCTTATATCATGTGTTTGTTTTTTATTTCTGATTTATACTGTGTGATTTTTTCGTATATTGTGTTTGTTTTTTTATTTCTGATTTATACTATGTGATTTTTTCTTATATCGTGTCAGTCTTTATTTCTGATTTATATTGTGTGATTTTTTCTTATATCGTGTCAGTCTTTATTTCTGATTTATATTGTGTGATTTTTCTTATATTGTGTGGTTATGTTTTACTTTTGATTTATACGGTGTGATTTTTGATTTATATGCATGAATTGAAGGGTCCGACACACTTAAAAGGTATATCACATTTGGTAATCTTTTTATCCTGAACATACTCACAGGTTGAGAGTCCTGTAGAACATTACAGGTTGAGAGCCCTGAACAACTTAACAGGTTGAGAGTCCTGATTAAGAGAAGTAAAGCAGGTTTTTCTGATAACCAAATGTGATGCTGAAGATTTATCTAGCAGTCCGGCAAGTAGTCTTGTATGATTCTCCAGGGAGAGGGGAAGTGATACTCAATTGGTAGTTTCTGGGACTTAATGAGTCCCAAAGGGGGGATATGTGGGAGAAATTTACCTTTACATTTAATGATAATACATAATTATTGTCTTGCCATTATGCTATATGAATCTAATAAGTGTGGAGACATACAGAGAATCACAGATGGGGTAACTCCTATAAATAAACCTTTGATATTCAGCGCCCCAATATAATTTAGATTTTCAGGGTGTTGCCCTGAAAAGAAACAGAGCCAGTGACCACGTGAACATCCTGCCTGGTCTGGGATGAACCTAGTCTATTGTGTTGATAAAGCGGCCCCCTTACAATTGTTAATTACGCAGCAAGATACTCACACATCTGCATTTGTCCCTTTTGGCCCCCGATCAGAGGGGGGTCAACCAACAACTCTGTGGAAAGTAGACTTGCCTAGTCTCTTTGTCTATATTCTACTTACATATGGTTAATCAAGTTAAAGTTATCCTTAAAGTTAATAATTGCATACTCTGAGTGGATTCTACTATCATAAATTGTGGTATAGTCAATTGGTTAAAGGAATATTTATTGGGTGTGATTTTCATTGTGCTCATACAGAATGCAATACATCTTTATGTTGACTGATATTTTGTTACAGGTACAATTGTTTTCTTTGAATTATTTCAAAGAAAACAATTACTCAAGATTTTTATTACTCAAGATTGGTATTTATTATATGTAAACTATGTCAAATCAGTGATTTAGTTTATAGTTAATTTTATCTCACAAGGACATGTGCTGCAGAAGTGTAATAGTATGCCCAGCTGATGTGGAGCTGTGAACGGGCCACAGGGGAGGAGCCTAATCTTTAGGTTCGAATAGGTAAACACCGTATAGGTTGCTGTGATTGGGTGATTAATGCATGGAGGAGGAAACCACAAAGGTAACCTATATAACCTGAAGTGTGAAGCACAATACCAGTTCTTTGTCAAACAAACTCGGCTCTATTTGTGCTTGCTCTTGAGTACAAATAAAGTCTTTATCTTTCATACTCCAGATCTCCCAAACTCTCTTATTGTGTTAAGTTAAGTATTATGTTGTACTAGTTTTTTCCACAACACCCTCCACACCTTATGAGTGACCGTATTTATTATAAGGTGTGGCCTTGAACGCCACACCTGTTTAAACAATAAAGACAAATCTGACTTTAACGTCACATTTCCTATCTAGTTTCACTATTCAAAAGTACCTCAACAGATGCCACAGGGTTAGAGTAAGGATACAACACAGGGATGTTTTTTAAAAACAGTTTTTTTCAGTGAGCAGTTAATATTAGTTATTTGCTTAAAGGAACCTATAGTAGTCTTTTCTGATATCGGTTGTTTCAACATTTACTGGCGTTACTGTTTAATGTGCTTTGTATGAAATGTGCTAGCTCTGAATAAATCCTTTTTTGACTAAACAGGTGCCCTAAATCTGCGCTATTTAACTTTTTCGCTGGAGCCATCACTTTTGTTCAAAACAATGTTTTTAAACTAATCTAGTGCTTCAAACCGCTTGGTTATTTAAGTGAGAACAGGTTCTTCATCCTCGGCAACAAAGCCTGCATCAAGATTTTCTCGCCTACTTCTTAACAGACCATATTTAGAGAATTCATTCCCTGGGGTGATTGAGCCATAGGTGAATGAGGTTTATCCTGTATAAATAATTTAAAATATTAATTATTTCCAAAAATGTTGTACTAATAGTATTTTTTAAATTAGTATTGGTATTGGTACACATGCTGTACTGATGGCTACAGTGTAACTATGATACAGTGCATGTAAGGTCACAATTACTAAAGGGTATTAAAGACATATAAATCGAGAGGAATGAAAATTATTAAAAGCCCCAGTCATGCAGCTTGGCTGGCTTAATTGGCAACATACAGTATATAAGGCAGTTTAAAAATAGCATCCAAAGGTTATATGTCATTATCTTGAAGCTGCTTACTGCAGATTGAGGCACTAAATTGGGAAGCAAATTTTGTCAGTGGAACAGGTTCAATCCAATCAGCTATAGTGAATCGTAGTGTAGCTCAGCTCAATCTCCTCACACCTTTCTGCACCTTCATTTGTATGCTTTTAAATGTTTTAATGTGACATTTTATTGATATTTTGTTTTGTTTTTACTCTAAGTACTGATTGTCACCGTGGGGATTGTTGCCCTAATAATTTGTGTTAAATTCAAATTACAAATAGTTTGATTAGGCAAGGCAAGGCAAGCTATTAAACTATTGACCTGGTTAAGGTTAGCATAAGGTCAGTCAAGCAATCGATGTTTAGCGGTAGACATGAATGTGCCGATAATTTTAAGGTTAAAATAAAATGAAGACAAAAAAAAAAGACCAAAAAACCCCCCAAAAAAGAGTGTAAATTAGGATAACTGTAGGGTTGACATTGCTTGTGTACACTTTACACTATGATAATTATGATGTACTGTATTCACATGCACTGTTTTAGGATGTTAGCTTTTTACCACATTAGTATTGCAGTATTGCCACCTAGCCTACTTTGAGTGTCTATGATTAAAATAGATTATAACCAAACGCAGCATTTCTGTCTTTACTTTAATTAAGAAAGGCTTAACTTATCAAATATCCACAACTGAATTGAAATGTTTGAAGCTACACAAGAAAGCAGCTTAGGCACATTGTGGTGTTTGAAATAGAAAGACGAATGAAAAGATTATAAATGTTTTGTTTTACAACCACCATACTCTGAATAGAACACACCAAGCTAAAATAAGGTAAGCTTTTCTAAACTAAGATAGGTTAAGTAAGCTAAGATACTCTTACACACAGGCTCAAACATGTAGCTTCTATCTGTTCCAACAGATAGAAGCTACATGCTACAAGCTACAGATAGAAACACTCCCACATATGTACACTTCTACATAGTCTAGATGAGGATGTTAGCCTGGAGCACAGAGCTCCATAAAAGACAGAGAGAGAGATCTCACCCATAGCGGACATCCACATGTGGCGACCAAGGAGAAGACTCAGTATATTGTATATACAGGAGGAGAACCCTAACCCTAGAGAGCAGTAGAGGCAACATGACAACCCCCATTCAGACGCTACGCACCACCACAATCTTCTCCTTGTGATTCTCAGTAGCTTCATCTGAAAGCCTTATTCCTACCTATCCTCCGATAAGAGGAAGCGAGACAGGAAAGCAAGAGACAGGTTAAATGGGGAGACAGATGAGGAGAGAGGCTAGTGATGAGAGAGACAGTTGAGGAGTGACAGATAAGAAGATAGACAGATGATGAGACAGGTAAGGAGAGAGATGTGAGAAGAGAGACAGGTAAGAAGATAGACAGGTGATAAGACAGGTAAAAGTGTTGTGGAAAATCCAAGTTAGCATAACATTTGATTAGACTCTAATGAGACTCTTGTATGCATACATTAAATACTTTTGGTTATGTAGCCCTGTGCTATATTTCCTTTTAATTTTCTTTAAGTTAAAAGGTGTTAATAAATGTTTAACATGGTTTTGAATGCATTGTGCAGAATGTTTTATTTTCCTATGGCCCGTATTTTATTTTCATTTGAATATGTACTGTGGCGCCCGCCGGGTACAGGTAAGGAGGAGGATATGTGGGAAGGTGGTAGATGGGGTGTATATTGCACCATGCCATCTGGTGGCCGCGGAGCACTTTTCACTCTCCCCTCTGTCTAAAGGAAACCCGACCATATATGGACGTCTAACGAGACCAGGAAGCGGAGCAGCTGCAGCCACTCACCCTAATGAGGGGAGAGAGGATAAAAGCAGCAGGAAGTGGACACAACGAGGAAGGAGTAGGAGACGAGAAGTATGGTGGTAGTGAGAAGCAAGAGAGAACCCAAAGCACTGTGTATGACCCTTTTCCCCAGGAGAACCCCGTTGGCCGATCGACCCTTGGTCCGTCTGAGAACCCGCCCGTGTACCGACCCCCGCCTGTCTGACAACCCTCTCTCCCGCCGAACCCTGGATCGTCTGCGAACCCGCCCCCGTGTACCGAACCCCACGCTTCGCCACCGACGACGATTCCAGAGCCTGAGCCCCCTCAGGACCGACCCCCCCCCCCCCCCCCCCCCCCCCCCTCCGCTGAGGCGGCGTCTTCCCCCCTCTTCCCCTCTCCTGAAACTCCAATAAATTGGATTACTTTTGAATTTCGTGTGGACAGTGAATTGTTATCCGATACTGGTTTGGTGGCACCTCTTCTCCTCCCCGAGGTCGCCACAGTACGTTGTTGATATCTTAATGTGACCTTTGAATCAGGACCGGGGAACCGTGACCTTTGAACCGGAGGGTTCAAAGGTCGGAAGCTGGGAGTTAATGGGGACGAGATGGGGAAAAGGGAGGGTGTGGACGGCTAGTCCAGGCTCGCAATTCTGTGTTCGTCATTACACGTGGCTCTGTCCAGAATATTGGGTTGGAGATAAATTGTTGTAGTTTTCAGTTAGAGAACTATCATATCAATGATCGTGTGATGCGCCGGAGGATTGTGGACGTTCCTCCGAGCTCCGAAGGGGAGTTCGCATCAGCGGAGAAGACAAGGACCCCGCGCCGTTTGGCTAAGACGGAGGCGTGGACCTGTTGGACCTGTCGAGAGGACTGTGATTTTTCTGTTTGTTTTGCACGCACACACATGCACAC
This sequence comes from Merluccius polli, assembly GCA_030340625.1. Taxonomy (NCBI): domain Eukaryota; kingdom Metazoa; phylum Chordata; class Actinopteri; order Gadiformes; family Merlucciidae; genus Merluccius; species Merluccius polli. Next base: position 269,204 of record JAOPHQ010005691.1, read on the forward strand.
GCACACAGCTCCCCTCCACGTGAGGTAAAGGTACATTTTTTGTTTGCTTGTGGGAGTGAAGCGGCTATTTTGTTTTGAGCCTCCACGTACCCAAGCGTCGACCCAGGCCTGCAAAGTGTGGTTATATTTCGTGAATGCCGGCCTAGAACTCTCTTGTTATAGTTTTATAGTATCTGGTTGAAATGTGTTGAATCAATGTGATTCCATGTGTGAATAGCAATGAACAATACTATTGGTCTATGATCTATTGTATTATTGATGACCATTTAATTTCATCTGTGCTACAGTAAACATTTGATATATTCAGACTAACAAGAATATGTGTGTTTGATTAGAATTTATTTTGCCAGTAATTCTTATTCAGGAGGAACTAGTTGAGAAGGGTACAGGTAATTTAACTCACTACAAACTAATAACTTAAATTGTGCAGATTTCCACACAGTGTGTGGTCAGTTAAATTGAACTCTGGAGCGTCCCAGGTTGACCAAATGGGATGGTCATGCCCATAGTCAGGGCATTGGGGCACTACAGTTATCCTACAACTATTGTGTTACTTTAACATTTAGAAGTCTGATCTGTCCTAGTAGACACATTATCTCAAAGAAATTGCCACGACAGGGGAGTGATCGGTAAAGAGAGTGGAGAGAGACAGGTGAGAAGAGAGCCACAGGTAAAGAGAGCCACAGGTAAGGACAGACAGGTAAGAAGATGGATGGATGGGTATGAATGTGAGACAGGTATGGAGAGAAAGGTATAGAGAGACAGATGAGGAGAGACAGGTAAAGAGAGACAGGTAAAGAGAGACAGGTAAGAAGGAGAGACAGGTAAAAATAAGAGACAGGTAAGAGATACAGCATGGGGTGTGAGGGTGGCTTTACTAATCTCTCAGCTCTAAGCTGATTGGCTGGAGTTAGTGAGGTCATGAAGACGCTGAATAACACTACATAGCTCTCACCAGGATATTGACAGAACAACCGACAACAACAACAACCTTTAATGTGTACTGTAAACAGTTGATAGTAAGATCTATTCTGATGATCAGCTCCACATTCACCTCCACGCATCACTACAAGAGATTTGTTGAGGAGCTATATTCACCTACTGAATAGATATACGAGGCGATAGCCACACAAACTTCTGTTTGAGTTTGACAAGACTGCTTAACTTTTCTTTTTAATATTCATTAAATACACACACACACACAGCAAGCTATTCAGGGCTGTTTAGGTTTGTTTTTCAATCTTCATGGAGTTATACATTTGAATAATGGCGAGATTAGATTAGAGATTAGGGCAGTTGGATGTAAAGTGTCTCCAAAGGCTCAGTTTAACCATAGCTTTAACGTAACACCCGGTGGTAAAACAGGGACCTTTTTGAAGTTAACTAGTTGAGTTAAGTTAACTACTCAGGGGGAATGTAGATTGGGGCAGGTGCTCCTGCCACACGCCACCTTAGTGGCTTTTGGTGAATGGAGGTTAATAGCGGAGGCACCCTGCCATCATGCAGGTTCAACATCACTATGGTCTGACATCATTATTATATCCATGTGCTGCTGCTTGTGTACACAAAACAAGTTAGTGGTGTGTTTGAAAAATGCGCTTTGAGAAATGCTGGTAGATTTGACTACACAATTTTGCATTCCAATCTTTAACCATGTTTAAGGGGAGTTTAAATGTAAAAACCTTCTAAATCAAATCCAGACATCCACCCTAAACACAATTTAACTCTGTTTTGACCAGTTTATTCAATGAATATTGCACATCAACATATGGAGCTGTGTGCTCGGTTAACCTACAGAAACTACCCCGGACCCTGCTTATGCTTAGGCCTGTCTTTTGACTAACTATTAGAAACAGGTATTCGGTCATTTGCAATGTAGTTGAATATCCTGACGAAATCGTATGTTTCGTTGGACAAAACAAAGACAGGAGGAGGGCGTGCGACCTTCTATCTTATGTCTCTGTTGGGGACGTGCCCAGGGGCGGAGCGTCAGGAGGGGCTGGGTGGGCGGCTCTAGGGTCTCTAGGGGCCCGGCTGTGGATGACTTTCGCTAACCACCCCCCCCCCCCCCCCCCGCGTCGACAATCGCGCACCCGCAACCCCCGCGGGTCGACAATCGCGCACCCGCACGCCCCCCCCGGCGACAAACTCGTACCGTAAAGGGCCCGGTCATTTGCCCCGCCCCCCGGCCCGCCTCTGACTTGTTCCGCTACTGGACGTGCCCACGGACGGACCCACTCTTTATTTCCTAAATGTTTGGACATTCACAGAAAAACGAAACGAAAAAGTACCAATTTTCCAGTGGCTTAAACGCACACTCACGCGCGCACACATAGCCTACATGCACGTGCGCACGCACACACAAAACGCGGTCCCTGCACGTTGACATGTCTCTCTCTCTTCCTCCCTCACCGTCTTTCGCGTCGACGACGGCGCTTCGCCTCCGCTGCGGACCGACGCCTCGATCAGCCTCTCCAGACACGCGGAGCCCAGGGAGGAGCTCTTGTGGTGGGACGGCTCACGCCGCCAAGCGGCGGCTTTCTTCGGGCTACGAGAGCCGCCGGCGGACGCCTGCTGCGACCCATCCGCCGCAGCTCCAAGTTGGCCGGAGCTGAGCTCGATTTTGCCGCAGAGCCGCGGGTCTCTCGCGTCCGCCGGAGAGGACACCAGGTCCGGTTGGGAGGAGGACAACAACGTGCCTCCGTCCAAATCATTGTTATCCTCACTTTTCTTCTTTCTTAACGCCCACATCCCCCGTTCCCGCTTGGCGCCAGGGTCCTTGGTGCCCAGTTTAGGGCTGAGAAGGGGCTTGGCTTTTGCCTGCAATTGTTTCCATATTGTGTTTTGGTGGGATGAGCTCTCGTTGGCGTTGTTTTCCTCCTCTCGTCTCTCCATGTCACTCAGCGCTTCGTGCTTCAGTGTCTGAGGCAAACGTGCTGCCACACGCGCGGGGGGAGGAAAGTCCATCTCAGAATAGGCATGCATGCACACGCCGACCGACCGGGAAGGTGGAGACAATCCGTGGAAATAAAAACAATAGCCTGGAGAGGACGGATACGTGAAGACCTTTTCTGCTTCTTCTGTCTCGTGTCTCTCTCGCACGCACGCACACGCACACACACACACACACACACACACACACACACACACACACGCAGCAATCTTAGCAGGCTCCGACAGCGAGCTCTTGGGAAAAAAGATTAAATCAACATGAATAGCGTGTCACGTGACACAGGGATAACGGAGCGTACCGATAATGCGTTTATTTTTTTATTCCCTTATGTCAAACGTACCTCGGTAAACTAATAAGTGGTACTAACACACACACACACACACACACGTTAGGGGGATGTGATTGGTCGATTAAATTAAAAAATTAAACAGTTAAAAAATGTATGTGCTGCTCAAACTTAGTCGAACGTGTACCTCAGCATGCCCTTAAACGTATACAAAATTTCAAACAAAACATTAATAACATACATAGGGTTATATGACAATAGCGCATCAGTAATATCAACAAAACAGTCTTAGCCAGTCGTACAAACCACCATACGGGCGAGGTGCCAAACTAATGTCTACATCGATATGGCTAAAGCAACTTTGAGTTTTGTTGAGTTAAAACACCACCAAATCCATACCCTGTTTACAAAGCATTCCATGTAATGTTTTTGTGACTTTTCATGGATTCCTACATGACAGCTGATTATGTGATACACTGTTTACAATATCAGTGTGTGTGTCATTCTTCAGTGGTGGGGCTGTTCTGTTGGGCTTCTCTTCAAGAGGGCGAATGAAGCGGTTCGTCTCACAGGTCCTGCTCATGCATCTGCTGCTGCATCTTCTGAAGCATTTGTTGCATTCTCCGCAACTGTTGAGAGAAAGGGGGGGTCGAGAGGGGAGATGGAGATAGAGGGACAGAGAGAGTGAGATAGGGTAGATAGACGGAGAGTGATATCAGGAGAGAGATAGAGTTGACAGAGTATGGAGAGGGAGGGAAACAGAAAAGAGAGATTTAAATTGGATTAGAAAACTTCATTGTCCAGTGACAGAAAATGGTCTTTGACGGAGCTCACAATAATTAAAGGCATGAAGACATTTAACAACCAGTTAAGAACAACAAAGAGATAAAGAACATAAATGGAGAAGGGTGAGTTGGAGTTTAGAGATACGTATGTAATGTGCTATACTGCATTATGTATAATGTATATTTCAATATATATTTATATTCATAACTCACTTCTTCATCCTTCATCTTGATTAGTTTATCTGTGTCAGCATCAGGTGTGGACAGGGGGAAGAGAGGGATGGGGCTTTCCACCCGGTTATCTGCGTTGACTTTGCTGCAATAATAATAATAATAATAATAATAATAATAAATCAGATTTATATAGCGCTTACTATGGTACTCTAAGACGCTTTACATATTGCCCTATCAAAACTACGCAACAGAACCTTATTAAGACAGACAAGGATTAAAAGCAAAACAGAGGTTAAACATGAAGAATAAGGTGGGAGTTAGGTTGGGAAGGCTAGTGTAAATAGGTGTGTTTTGAGTGCAGATTTGAAAGAAGAGAGGGTTGGGGAGACTTTGATGTGGGAGGGGAGTGAATTCCAAAGGGTGGGGGCAGCAACTGAGAAAGCCCGATCACCCCAAGTCCGGCGCTTAGTCCAGGGGACTTGCAGCAGGTTGGCAGAGATGGACCTGAGGGATCGGGAGGGGGCGTGGTGATGGAGGAGGTCGGCAAGGTAGGGGGGGGCTAGGTTGTTGAGGGCCTTGTAGGTGGTGAGTAAGATTTTGAAGTTGATTCGGTGTTTAATTGGAAGCCAATGGAGTTCACGGAGGACAGGTGTGATGTGTTCTCTGGAGCGGGTACCGGTGAGGAGGCGTGCAGCTGAGTTCTGGACATATTGGAGTTTATTGAGGACTTTGGTGGTGGTGCCATAGAGAAGACTATTGCAATAGTCGAGCCTGGATGAGATGAAAGCAGACAGGTTGGGGCGGAGGCGGGCGATGTTTCGGAGGTGGAAAAAGGCGGTTTTGGTGATATGGTTAACATGGGGGAGGAAGGAGAGAGTGGGGTCCAGGATAACTCCAAGGTTACGGATTTTGGTGGAGGGGGTGATGGTGGAGCCGTCAATGTTAAGGGTGAAGTTCTGAGTGGAGTGGGTGAGGGAGTCAGGACCAATGATGAGGACTTCGGATTTGTTGGAGTTGAGTTTGAGAAAGCTATCCAGGTCTTGATGTCAGTCAAACAGTTGGAGTTGGATCCACAATCATACACATTTGTATACACATATTTTAATGTATTACTTATCTTCATGATGCTTTAATATTACTTTTCATATCATATGTCTGTACATTGGAGACAAATTCCTTGCATGTGGCAGAAAATTGTTACTTTTTTATGGTTTACGTTTTTAATGTAAATCATGGGTGACAATGAAGCTATTTCTGGTTGTTGTGATTATCATACCCCATCATTTTCTGTATTTACACCAAAAAAAATGGATACTTCAAGTACACTACCACTACACATGCATGTGCAAACACACCTGGTCATGGTCTGGATGCACTGGGCCCTGTAGTTCTCGTAGTGCACGTCGCAGGTGACCTCCTTCAGGTCATTCATGTGGGTCCTGATCAGCATGGTCCTCAGCTTCACAAAGTCACAGTGGGCCGGGTTCTCCACTGAGATGCACACACACACACACACACACACACACACAAATACAAGCAAGTAACATTAAGGTCACTGGATTATTCAACACTTTGGCTTGAGTGTGAGAGACAGAAATGTGTGTGTGTGTGTGTGTGTGTGTGTGTGTGTGTGTGTGTCGTACCCTCCACGATGCCCCACGGGTAAAGCCGTCCTCTCACTCTCTGACCTTTCACCTCCACCACGGCATTGCTGCCGATCACTGCGAACGGAGTGCTCTCCTGTTCACACAGAAATGTTTATCAGTTTTTAACGATTTACAGATTTGTCTTGATAAGCCTTCTTTTTTTTAGCAAAGCAACTCGCAGTAAATTCCGATACAGGTAATTAAAGCTGTGATCATCATCATCATCATCATCAGTAGATAGAAGTTAGTTAGATAACTCAAACAGTGTAAGTGATTGGATTCCTTACCTTCAGCTCCTTATCCTTCTGTTTGAACTCATCGTCTTCATCCGAGTCACAGTCAGGGAACTGGTAGATCTTGATCCCATACTTGTCTATCTCCTCTCTCAGCTGGACGGGCAGCAGACAGGATCACAAGATGAAAGACATTATTGTGTTTAATATGAACGTATAATGATTTAAATCCTCTATGGCAAAAACCACTGGTATCAATGTTTCTGAGGTTGATATAGACTAATGGATAGGTATCATATAAGCAGCTAGAAAATCAAGCAAACTGAACAAGAATCAATAGGTATTAGCACTGGTTGCAGATACCTGGTTGATGTTAGCATTATGCTGTACTTATGGACCAGGAAGAGTGAGTCATGTTATGGGAGAAATGTACTATATGTTTATATGTTCATAAATGGGCCTAGAATTACTTGGGAATAAGATGGAGACATGGGGTGTCTTTTATATTGTATTTAATAGACAAATTGTGTAATTTATTGTATTGCATTTTAACTATATTTTCTCCTATCTCTATTTTCGCCTATCTTTCTGCTACTGTAAACACCCAAATTTCCCCGCCTAGAGTGAGTGGCTGTGTGCTGTCGTCTTTCCCCGCTTATTGTTTAATTTGCAACTCATTTACTACCTCAGTCCACAAAACGTACGAGAACAGTTTATTAATATAACTTGGAAAATGCCGAAATCTGTGAGGAAGACAAGCAACTCCGCGAGGTGGCAGAGGAGTCTAGCGATACTAACTCTGTGACTGACAACGAACATGGCGGCCATTTTCCTTCTCTACAAGCGGGACTCTCCTCTGATGCTTTGCTTAAACACATTGCAGAGGTGGCCGCCAAAGAGGGGCAGCGATCGCAAAAGATGTTCAATGATGTGTTCACCAAATTCAAGGCTAGATTGAACGAGAAAGTTGATACTGTTAATTGTGTGGAGGAGGTTGCCACAGCTTCCAATGCCCTTTGCTGAACGTCAGACAGGCGCGAAGGCTCGCATCTCCGCCTTGGAGGTCAACCCCTCCCCCATGAAGGAAAAACTGGATGTGATGGGGAAACTTATCACGGAGCTGACAGACAAGATTACGGATTTAGAAGGGCGTTCCAGGTGGGACAACATAACAATTCTTAAAGGGACACTAAGTAGTTTTTTCCCCCATCTAGTGGTCAAATTGTATTTTGCATTCAAACGAATTTATGCTCTCTAGCGCCTCGCGTTTTCGAACTACGGCAAGCGGTATTAGTCAAGATTCAAGAAGCTATGACAACATGATAACAACATGTCTTCAAACACCACTTCATCAAGTTTTGTTTCGGATGATGAGGTACGTTCAGTGCTCGAAGTGGAAAAAAATAAGTGCCGGTACGGTACTCCCTTATTCACATATAAGCGACGTGGGGGGGGGGGGGGGGGGGGCGGGCGCGTTATTAACCCACCCCCGGTGCGTACCGGCCCACTTCGAGCACTGGGTACGTTATTTCAAACAAACTTCAAACTGCATTGAATCATTAGTGTGAGCATGTATGAGTAATTACTCCTCGAGCAAGATAGTGAATTATGTTCTCATGTTTATATCGTTTTTTAAGTGACAAGCGCGTCTCGCTAAGCTCCTTCTCTGTTCCACAGTCACGCTGTCTCTGAGTGAAAACTACTTAGTGTCCCTTTAACCCTTAGGAGTCAGCTGAGGGAAGTACGCCTTTTACAATTCTTCAAGGAATTTATCCCCAAACTACTGGGATTGCCAGTCGTCTTTATTGCTTGACCGCGTACACCAGGTACTGGGTACTCATGTCGCCATGATTTTGTCCACAGCCAGACGTGAAGGAACTTTCCAATACGAGGGTCAGTCTATCCGCATTTCTCCAGACCTTCCGCCGGCCGCCCGGATGGCTCGAAGAGCCTTCAACCTAATATGCACAGAGCTCATCCAGAGGGGTATTCGTTTCCAAATGAGTTTCCCTGCCATCTTATCTTTTAAAGTGAATGGTGTTCAGAAGTCATTCAGATCCACAAAGGATGCCAAGGCCTTTTTGGAGGAGAACCATTGATCTTTGAACTTGTTCTACTTTACGCATTTCTTGTTCTGTCGGACTGAGGGTGAGTGAAATATAATTTACTGTCCCCTAACTGGAACTCAATACGTTTATTCAGTATTACTTATCTCTTTAACTATTTTTTAATTTTTTAATTTTATTTTCAGTATTATTATTAGGTTACTTTGTTATTATTATTGTGATTATTGTGTAGCCTAACATTCAATATATGGGGGTGATATTCTTTTGTTTCACAAATGATCGTAATAGGATTGAGACAAGGATATTTGTTTTATTTTTCTGCCACTAAACTGAGCTCTCCTTTTATATATCTGGATTTATTTATTTTAGTAGTTAGTTTGTGTCTTCGTGTAGACCTACTGGGTAGGCCACTAGTGTACAAAAATGATTTTGGCTAAACACACGTGAATAGGCCTATCACTTTTCACTGTATGCACGTACATATACTGTATATACTGTATAGATATAATTCTTTTTTTCCTTTTTTTCGAATTACTATTTAGTCTATTTTTCTTGTGATTGGATTCCTCTGTGGGGGTCTACTGTTTATTCCTACCTGTCTTAGTCTTTTCGAGGAGGGGCGGGGGGAGACAAATATTTTTGGTTTAGAAGTCTCTTTTTTCACTAAGCTAGGTTAAAGGGACACTAAGTAGTTTTTTCCCCCATCTAGTGGTCAAATTGTAGCCTAGAACTCTAGACACCCCCTAGCGGCAGCACATTTATTTGGCAGCTAGGTAGATCTAGCACGGCTCCGTCGGCTTTTTGGTGCTGGAAACACCAAGTATGTCAGACCAATCACAGCGTGAGGGGCGGAGTCGAAAGCCGGGCTACCATGACGACAGAGTTGCGACGGTTCTGTGTTAGAGGTAAACAATGGCTGCTGCTGCTGGCGAACGGCTGTCTTTCGACTCGGCTTTGGCCGCGACTCTTCAAGACTTTAAGTTAACATTTTATTTGAGAAAAGAACAAAGAACGGCACTGAAGTCTTTCCTCGAAAATAAATATGTATTCGGAGTTTTGATTAATTACGTAGTCAGAGCCATCGCTCTGACTACATCACCTTCTTCGTTGCTCTGATTGGTTGTAGCGCTATCCTATTGCGTGCAGAGGGAACTTGAAAGACAACCGTTTATCCCGCCCACACTGCCAATGGAGATATTAACCCACCCCGGACCTACGACCGACGGGGGGGGGGGGGGGGGGGGGGGGGGGGGGGCGCGATCGTAACCCACCGCGGACCTACGACCGCAGCCTGTGACAAGTGCCGGTATGCAAGAAAAAGTGCCGGTACGCTAAAGGGTAAAATGTAGAAGTGCCGGTACTGCGTACCGGTGCGTACCGGCCCACTTTGAGCACTGGGTACGTTATTTCAAACAAACTTCAAACTGCATTGAATCATTAGTGTGAGCATGTATGAGTAATTACTCCTCGAGCAAGATAGTGAATTATGTTCTCATGTTTATATCGTTTTTTAAGTGACAAGCGCGTCTCGCTAAGCTCCTTCTCTGTTCCACAGTCACGCTGGCTCTGAGTGAAAACGCGTTTAGCCTTACCTGTACCACGTAGTGCTTTTTGTCCCTCTCGGCAGTTCATAGACCGGAAGGACATGGAAGCCTCCATAGAGCTTGCCCGTCCTATGTATACTTACATTTAATTTGGCCTATTCATTTACATTGGCCTACGCACCGGTCACGTGACGGTCAAGTTTCCCCCTGCGAAAACAAAAAAAATGGCGGACACTCCTTACATTTTCCGTGGAAAATGCAATAATTTGAGCTACCATCCACATTTACATGCATTTAGATGACATTTCTGGCAAGAAGTATGCGTTATATTTTCATAATCTTCTATCAGAGAATGTAGACGACCTTCCGTTTATTAGTTTCTACGACGATTTGAGTGTCTCTTTAGAAAATCGTTGGAATGCAGTGCTTTGTACCGTTGTTATGGTGGTTGCTATGGACGCTACTATCGCGCGACCATGGCTCTAATGGATGATGTGGGCATCCATCCTATTGGTTAGTTATTACTCCTGTATCAGAGCTATAGAGTAAACAACTCTATAAGCAACTGTTTACTCTATAGCTCTGATTCCTGCACCATGTTTCAATGACGTCAGGTTGCTAGGGGCTACGGCTGAAAGACGCCACCTGTCCCATTGGGAGGACCTATCAGCCGGAAGTACTGTCCTTACTGTACTATTGTTTATGTTGTAATGTCATAATATTGTTGACAGTAAATTTGTTAAAAAAACAACAACAACTATTATTGTCCGACACCACAATGTATGTCCCACAATGTGAACTCCAAACAATTCATGTTTGTCCAATTCATGGACAAACAAAGCAGCTGCAGAAACACATCTAAAAAAAACACTTGAAATAAAATGTAGCCTATATTTATATTTTTACAACATCAATCTCCCTATAATATAAACAAAATATGTTCAGGTTATACTTTCTCTCTTGAAAAACGGGCAAAACGCTAACCCTAACCCTGAAAATGAATCAAAAGAACTACAAACGTTCGGAAAATGCAATACACTTAAGTGTGTGGCGCCATGTTTTTTGGAGTTCTAAAGCCCCTTGCATGTTACTATGGCACAGGCCTACTTTCTTTCAAAAGCTCATATCTTGGTCAATTAAAAACAACTGTGTATTATATACTATTGGTTCATCCAGGGCAATCCTGTCAGCCTTGGGGAAGGGAACACAATGGCTATAAATGGTCATATTATGTAATATGGAAATATTTATATGAAACATTAAGTAGTTTAAGGGGTAAATGGGGTCTAAACTGCTCCAAATTGAAAAGCATGACTAAGGATAAGGTCACCATCAATATGTTGAACACATTTTGCCACTAAATATCCCTTAAAATATGTTTTAGTGATTTTATCCATCTTGGCTCTATATAGGCTGTGAGAAAGTACACATCAAAGTGCCTTGGCAGTGAGCAAGATAAAAATGATATGCCACTGAGAACATTCTGGGTGGTTCCTGCTCCGCATGAATGCCCTTTGAACCTTGAACCTAAGGCACTTTTAAAGGCTTACAGAAAAGCAACACAATGTGATACAAACATGGGGAAAACATTTTTGGAAAGCTCTTGACTTCTTCTATCATGGCCTTTGTCAAACCAACAGGGAGCGCTACTGGGTAGGGTCAAAACCAGATTTCACCCAATTAACAATAGTAAAAATGAAATCTGACCAAATAAATGTGCTCCCCAGTCCCTAAAACATATAATACACTTGCGAAGTTCCTTGACACATTTTCACATAATAGGGAAAACTTTAACTAAATACTTTAGAACTACAAAAAACATGGTGCTGCACACTTAAGTGTATTGCATTTTGAACATACCTGAACATATTTTGTTCATATTATAGGGAGATTGATGTTGTAAAAATATAAATATAGGCTACATTTAATTTCAAGTGTTTTTTTTAGACGTGTTTCCAGCTGCTTTGTTTGTCCATGAATTGGACAAACATGAATTGTTTGGAGTTCACATTGTGGGACATACATTGTGGTGTGGGACAATAACAGTTGTTGTTGTTGTTTTTTTTTATTGTCAACAATATTGACATTACAACATAAACAATAGTACAGTAAGGACAGTACTTCCGGCTGATAGGTCCTCCCAATGGGACAGGTGGTCACGGCGTCTTTCAGCCATAGCCCCTAGCAACCTGACGTCATTGAAACATGGTGCAGGAATCAGAGCTATAGAGTGAACATAGAGTTGTTTATAGAGTTGTTTACTCTATAGCTCTGATACAGGAGTAATAACTAACCAATAGGACGGATGCCCACATCGTCCATTAGAGCCGTGGTCGTGCGATAGTAGCGTCCATAGCAACCACCATAACAACGGTACAAAGCACTGCATTCCAATGATTTTCTAAAGAGACACTCTCGTAGAAACAAATAAACGGAACGTCGTCTACATTCTCTGATAGACGATTATGAAAATATAACGCATACTTCTCGCCAGAAATGTCATCTAAATGCATGTAAATGTGGATGGTAGCTCAAAATATTGCATTTTCCATGGAAAATGTAAGGAGTGTCCGCCATTTTTTTTGTTTTCGCAGGGGGAAACTTGACCGTCACGTGACCGGTGCGTAGGCCAATGTAAATGAATAGGCCAAATTAAATGTAAGTATATCACGATTTTAGAGCCTTTATTGTGAATATACCACGTTATCCCCCGTGGACCAACGTAGGTATTACACAATTTGTTGTGAGACTGGGTTGGTTAAGAAGACAGGTAAGGTAACCTGTATTATCCCTATTAGGGGCAACTTGTTGCACAGCCAGCAGTAATACAATCATCATCACCACTCAAACAACACACAAACAATTTACACAGAAAATATACATTTACATGTTATTTAAAAGGCCAATAGCAGCAGGGACACATGAGTTTTTAAATCTGTTGGTCCTGTATGGGGGTATTATTGAGACAATATTATTTGTGTGTGCGTATCTCAATCTGTGTGTGTGTAATAAGATTTGTGTGTATTCACATTTGTGTGTATTCACATTTGTGTGTGCGTAATAAGATTTGTCTGTCTGTATTCTCATTTGTGTGTGTGTAAAAAAATCTGTGTGTCTGTATTCACATTTGTGTGTTTGTGATAAGATTTGTGTGTCTGTATTCACATTACGTGTGTGTAAAAAAATCGGTGTCTGTATTCGTTTTGCAAGTGAAGACAAATCTGCAAATGTGTACAGAGATCTGTAAGTGTACACACATCTGTGAATGTGTAAACAGATCTGTACATGCGTACTGAGATCTGTAAATGTCTGTCATCAGTTATAACTCAGGTGGGAGCTCTGATTGGCCGTCTTTTTACACGTGGATTTTGGCACACTTCTGCCGTGCAGATCTGCAAATGCGATCCGTGTGTAAAAACGATTTGTCTGTAACTTCACGCAATACAGTCTACACACCACTAGTCGGCGCGTAGCACCCAGTGATGTTAAGCATGTCATTGTCATGGGTAAGATGGCTGCCGTTAATGAGACTGGCCGGTCGTCGGAAACTTCGAACAACTCATGGGCTTTACAATGCGTTTATTTATGAGGAAAACAAACATTAACTTACGGAGCCCCTCTGGTGACATAGGTGGGAAAAAAAATATTCCGTGGCCACGAATTAATAACGCGTGGGAACGAGATCCTATTCCGTGGCCACGACTTGTTTAATGCGTGGGAACGAATTGGCCACGAATTAATAATAACACGTGGCCACAAGAAATGTTAGTCATATCATCAGTTAGACTGTTGACTTTCTGGCATCAGTAGCTTCAGCCGACATGGACAAGTTTGATCTGATTTCGTTTTATTTTAATCTAGGGATGAATTATTGTGATATCCTTCAGTCACTTGCGGTTAGACATGGAGTAATTGTGAGCAAGAGACACTCGTGGCCACGCGTTATTCATTTGTGGCCACCTAATATTCATCTCGTTCCCACGCATTAAACAAGTCGTGGCCACGGAATAGGATCTCGTTCCCACGCGTTATTAATTCGTGGCCACGGAATATTTTTTTTCCCACCTATGTTACCAGAGGGGCTCCGTAAGTTAATGTTTGTTTTCCTCATAAATAAACGCATTGTAAAGCCCATGAGTTGTTCGAAGTTTCCGACGACCGGCCAGTCTCATTAACGGCAGCCATCTTACCCATGACAATGACACGCTTAACATCACTGGGTGCTACGCGCCGACTAGTGGTGTGTAGACTGTATTGCGTGAAGTTACAGACAAATCGTTTTTACACACGGATCGCATTTGCAGATCTGCACGGCAGAAGTGTGCCAAAATCCACGTGTAAAAAGACGGCCAATCAGAGCTCCCGCCTGAGTTATAACTGATGACAGACATTTACAGATCTCAGTACGCATGTACAGATCTGTTTACACATTCACAGATGTGTGTACACTTACAGATCTCTGTACACATTTGCAGATTTGTCTTCACTTGCAAAACGAATACAGACACACCGATTTTTTTACACACACGCAAATGTGAATACAGACACACAAATCTTATCACAAACACACAAATGTGAATACAGACACACAGATTTTTTTACACACACAAATGAGAATACAGACAGACAAATCTTATTACGCACACACAAATGTGAATACACACAAATGTGAATACACACAAATCTTATTACACACACACAGATTGAGATACGCACACACAAATAATATTGTCTCAATAATACCCCCATAGTCCTGCATCTTGGAAGATAATATCTGTGACCAGATGGAAGCAACCTGAACTCACTGAACAAGGGGTGACTAGGGTCAGAAAGGATCGACTGGGCCTTCTTTGTGCTTTTGGGAGAGGTCATTTAGATTTGTACCTGCAATTTTACTGCACAGTCTAAACAATTCCTTCTAACCTGTTCCTGTTTTTCAAGGTAAGTGACCCAAACCAGCAAATAAAAGAGAAGGTTAAAACAGACTTGATAAAACAAGAATAAACCATTCTCATATAAGTGGTGTCAACATTAAAGAGGACATATTATACCTTTTTTTAACAAGTTAGATTGGTCTATGGGCTATACAAAACATGTTTATGAAGTTCTTTGCACAAAATCACTCTCACATAAAGAGACTTCATCAGCTCTATTTTTGCCAGTTGCAGTCCCTCTCAGATTGAGCCGTTTTGGGCTCTGTCACTTTTATGCAAATAAGCTGTTGCTGGCCACACCCCATCCATTACACCAAAGCTCCGCCCTTAACAATCTTTGTTTACACTGCTCGTTTATCACACGTGAAACGACCGCTAACCATGGGCGGCGGTGCACTGCTTTGCTTTATGGAATGGAGAGAAACATTCTAAGCAGGTGCAGGGTTAGCAGTAGCTGCTAACGTTAGCTTTGGCTAAATGGCAAAATAAGAATATGCTAGTTCATGCGACAGAATGCGACAGAAACACTTCTTTTTTTTTTTAAGTACTTACATCTCCATCTGCTGAATTGACACGGACAGTAGGTACAGAGACCACTGTCAGACGAAGTGTGCTGGCGAATCCAGCTGTGTACTGTCCAAGGTTTTCAAAGCAGTCTGCTGTAAATTGGTTTGCACAAGCCGCAAGCTTCTTGCCTATTGTTGCAGGGACATGGCCATCAAAAATGAAATCGAGCCACGCAGTTCTTCTATTTTCCTTGGTTGGGAGAAAATGGAAGGATTTGTGTGGCTGTTTGCAGCCAACAAAACAACACTTCATGTGTGATTTGCCTGTAGCCATAGTGCTAGCGCTCTTGCACTCGATGCTTGTAAGAAAACCAGCTGATCAAAGATGGCGGATCTTCAACTAATTTAGAGGGTGTGGGCTTGACAGGTGGGAGTGGTTCTATGCAAATTTCCTGACCGTGACGTGAGGATAGGGGAGTCAACCAAACGGCTCACACTAGCATTGTGTTTCTTGACACAAAAGTCTTGCTACTGACTCAGAAAACGGATGGATGTTTTTTTTTCACGCTTGGAGTGTTTATACGAACAGTAGAGACCCAAATATGAACACAAAAGCCCGCAAAAAGTGAGTTTTGCATAATATGTCCCCTTTAAAACTTCTGAGCTTCCAATAAAAGTACATACGCTGATGGGCCTTTGCACAAACAACATCAGTATTTTGTTCAAAGGTTAACTTGTCATCAATTATTGTCCCCAGATACTTGTACTGTTGAACAACATCAACAGCCTGGCCACAAATAACAGCAGGAAGAATAGGGGGAGGCTTCTTCCTAAAGTCAATAATCATTTCCTTTGTTTTAGACACATTTATGTCCAAGAAGGAGCATTTGCACCAGTCACTAAATTCATCCACCACTGGACCATGGTTAATTTCATCATTACTGAGCAGGAACACAATGACGGAATTGTCCGCGAACATAGTAACACTGACACTCATTTGTATATAAAACAAATAAAAGTGGTGAGAGGACACACCCCTGGGGGGAGCCGATGGAAGATAAAAGTGTGTCAGATAAAACACCATTGACTTTCACCTTTTGAGACCTGTCAGTTAAAAAGTCAACCAGCCAATGTATTAGACCAGGGTGAATGTTGTGGATACTGGTAAGTCCATCTGCTAAAATGTGAGGTTGCATACAGTTCAAAGCTGAAGTCAATAAAAAGCAAGCGTACAAAATTCTTTGCACCATCCAGGTTGATCCAGGACCATATTAAGTAGGGTGCCAGCAGCCTCCTCAACACCCCTACCTGCCCTATAAGCAAATTGGAGTGGACCCAAAATCTCTTTTATAATATTCTCAAAGGTTTTCATAACAAAATAAGTAAGTGCCACAGGCCGATAGTTATTGAGTGATTTTGGTGTTTTAATCTTGGGCACAGGTACAATCACTGAATCCTTCCAGAGACAAGGAACCCTAAGGAGTTGAAGTGATGTCGTGAAGATGAAGGAAAAAATGAAGTCGACCGCCAATATTATCTGGACTGGGACTTTTTCTCTCCTTCACTCCCCTGAAGAGTTTACAGACCTTGTCCCTATCAACATCAGTGTTTGGAATAACGCTGTTTAAAAGAACGGCATTATGTAACGCCATTATTTTTTCAGTAAAGGGGTAATCTAACTAATTACTGTTTCCGTCGTTACAACGCCGTTATTGTTACTGAACGTTAAATGCGGTGCGTTATTATGAATTGATTGAATAAATTGCGTAATCCGAACGCACCCCTGGCTCCATACACAAACTGCTAGTGAGGAGACTGGATGGGTTAACAACGAGATAAGCGATTATGATTGGCTAAGGCAGAGTCATGTTTCATGGTAGCCAATCGGAGCCAGTGTTTTTACACACAAGCCAGGCCACGTGCACCACACACACACACCAAACAGATTTGAAGAAGCAGCACAGATGGCGAGTCTGTTGTGAAAACTGCTCAGAAAAATCCAAATTCTTTGACATATAGCAACTTTTATTTTTACAGTAAAGCAAATAGTTACTTTCCCTAGTAACTAGTTACTTTTATTATAAAGTAATTCAATTACTAACTCAGTTACTTTTTGGAACAAGTAGTGAGTAACTATAACTAATTACTTTTTTAAAGTAACGTCCCAACACTGATCAACATGCATCTCATTCTGCTCTGGGCGAGCATTTCTATACACAGACAGTTCCTTGCTAAAATCATCAAAAGTATTAAAACGATTATAGAAAATGTTCAGGTCATTAGCAAGTTCAGAGACACTCTTGCCAGCAAGAGAAATGGGACACTTCTTAGACTGCATGCCTATCAAAGACTTCACACCCTCCCATGCTGGGCGTGAGTTACCAGTACTCAGCAGGGTTTCTACTTTGTTCTTATAATTAAGTTAAGCAAGTTTAGGTTCCTTCTTAACTTGCCTCTGCAACTCCCTGCAACGAGTATCATCCCCCTGGTTAAAACTAATGTTTCTCTGAGTAATTATGTTCTTAACAGATTTAGACACCCATGGTTTATTATTACGAAAAATAGAAATTGATTTCTTGGAGATTACAAAAGTTTATATATGCAGAGACAGTCTCCGTAAGTTAATTCAAATCGGAGCAAACATCTTTAAATCAATCCCAGTCTGTGCAACTGAAACAGTCCTGGAGACACTGAATAGACTCATCTGACCAGACCGGAACCAAGCGTCGCTCAGGTTTTGTTCTCTTCAGGACAGGTTTGTAGATCGGATCTAAATATACAACATTGTGATCGGACATGTCAAGAGGAGCTCTGCACAAAGATTTGTAAGCTCCCTTAAAGGTCTCACTCATCATTTTTTCGTTAATTTTGCAGTGGTCTCTAGTATTATTGAATGCCCTGTGAGCCGGTTTTGGTGAAAAAAATGCTCTGGTGCGCCTGTTTCAGGCTGTTCTAGTTTGGAGGAGGAGGTGGGGGGGAAGAACGAGAGGTTTTCGGCTCTTACTCATGAATATTCATGACATTTAAATTACTTGCCTCTGATTGGCTAACAGCACTGTCCGTCACAGTGATGTTAGCCAATCTGAGGCGAGTGATCTCTAGTGCGTTATCAACACTTTACCTGGCTCAGTTCTGTCAAATTTACCGTGCTACAAATTGATGCACAAAAGGTCTTCGGAGATACAGCCTTATGTGTTTGAACGTGGAGAATATGAACATGCTATTTTGTAACAGAAACCTTAGGTGTAAAAGTGTATTACTTACAGACAGTGGCGGTCGATCGCCGCGACGGTACAGAATCAGTTTTTAGGGACTTCCCATACCCGTATGAATTAATGAGACGTCATGTAGCACCCGCAAGAAGAAAATCATTCATTCAAGCCATGTACTGTTTTCTCGATCGCTTTGCCCTGTCAAATGATATGGAGGGGTTTGTTTACTAGTTCTGCCATCGGAGAACGCTTCGTCTTTTGCCACCCGGAAGAACATATATTGTTGTTGTGACGTCATGGTGATTTGTCGTATACTGTTTTCCTGAGGGCGGTCTCAAGCCAAGGTAGGCGAGGTCATGAATATTCATGAACATTCACACGTCAGAGTGTTAGGCTTTTTCTTACTTCCTCGTTTCTTACTTCCTCGTTTGTCTATGTTCTTACATTGGCTAATGCATGCAATGGGGGTAGAAGAACGTTTTCCACGTGCAGCATGCATATGCAACTAGGAGTGAGTCTATCATTTCAAAAGGAGCAAGTAAAAACGGTTTACCAGAGAAGTACACCTTTAATTGAACCATAACAAAGGTTCAAATATTTCAAGTGCCTAGTAGGACAAGTGACATATTGATAAAAGTTACTAAGCGACTTTCTAGGCTTACAGTGATTAAAGTCACCCATAACAAAGTTAGGCACGTCCGGTGCGATACTCTGTAGCCTATACACTGTTTTCGCAATAGCCCGAGTTACGGTGCCAACATTAGCCGTCGGGTGAATATACAAGTGTTTGTCTGTTTGTTTTTTTCAGTTATTGGGGAACCTAGCTCTTGGGCTTTTACCATTGGAGTTATAGATATGGGTTTATCCTTGTTTTATGTTCGTTTGTTCTTGTGGTTTGGGGATGGGTTTTCTCATTTTCGATGACAGTCCTCATCGCTGGGCCTGTGGCATGATCCTTACTATCAATGTTCATGGCTGAGGGTGCTCTATTTAAATTTCTCAGCTTTAACGCAAGAGGTTTCAATATTTCCATGAAATGCGTTGCTGTCTTGGACCTCCTTCATAAAAGGGGAGTACAAATAGCTCTGCTGCAAGAAACTCATATAGTCAGACGGACTATATCGGACTCATCGCCTATCTAACAAATTCTTCCAGGTGATTGCATACTCCTCGGCCATGAATAAATCTAAAGGGGTGGCTATCGTTTGTCATTGTAACCTGCATTTTGAGTTATTGGGTACGTGGTCGGACAACGAGGGCAGAATAGCCATTGCAAAAATTTGTATAAATTGTTTCAATTTATGATGGCGGCGATGCGGAGACGCGGTGTGGCAGGCGCTGCTGACCCGCACTTCTTATTACACCTAGAAGACCGCTTATCTTATGGTAAAACACGTTTGTCAGCTACCACATCAACTTTTTCCAGTCGTGTTAAACGTCTTAAATACATGACCTCCAAAGATATCCGCAGTGCACTTTTTACTTTGTTACTGCTGATCATCATCACACTACCCCTAAGAATCTACCTGTGTGGACCAACACATTTTGGATATTTAAACCTCGGGAATCTGTGGCAATGTCGGATGAACTGGGTTTTTGCAAACCATGCTCCCTCCAACTACAAAATGAGCAATGACTCCGTAAACCCACACTACAATCCGCTGGGCCTCTACACAGTTTATTCCTCCGTGCTGCACCAAGGACAGGCCATGGCAGGCCGTGACAAACAAACCACCAAACGACAGAGACTTACCGCTTCGTCTCGAGGGACTCGTGGTGTTTTTCTGCTGATACTGCTGCTGTCTGGGGACGTTCATCTAAATCCAGGACCAACTACTCCAGAGGCACCGCGAAACATCGGTGCTGAGCAAACGTTGTCGTTAAAATCCGAGATAACATCTTCCCTGGAGGTGAGTGATCATGAAATGACTATTGGCCTGTTCGGTGCCCCCTCAAACAGCGCGGTCTCGACTGCCACCGGAAACTGTGACTTGTTCAATAACGCTACTGGAGCAACCAGCGTAAATAAGGTTATGGACCTCAAACCTGCACTTGTGCTGACCTGTCGGAATCCTGCAGTAGTAAAGCAGCGATCTTCTTACTTATTTCAGACTGTTCATCACGCAAAGGTCATATGGGATCCAAAACTTAAACCCAAAGGACTCTTTGGCGGACACTTGAACGCCAGAAGTGTTGTTTCCAAGACTGAACAGCTGACTCACTTATTATCAAACTCCAATCTGGACTATTTATGCTTGTCTGAGACGTGGCTACAACAATCAACCCCTGTAAATATCTTCTCTGTACCCGGATATCAATGTTTCAGACGAGACTGAGTTGGGGCGAGAGGAGGTGGGGTTATGATATATGTCAAAGACGGCATTAAATGTGAGCACATATTTTTTCATGCAGCAGGCACATTAGAATATGTTGCCTTAAAAATTGTATTATCCCAACAGATGTCTTTCACTTTAATAGTATTTTACAGACCTCCATCTGCAAATGACTCTTTTTACAATTAACTCACTGATATGTTAAAAGAGTGTAACCAAAACAAAGAGCTTGTTCTTATGGGTGATTTCAATTTAAACTGGGAAGAAAAGGGGAAGAGGAGAAAATTAAAAACAATTACAGATAAATTTAACCTACAGCAAATGATCAAAGGGCCAACAAGGATTGCAAAAAACTCAAGTACAACGCTAGATCTTGTCTTCTCTAATAAATCAGAGAGGATAACAAAATGTTACAATTTGATCACTGGGCTGTCTGATCACAATCTAACATTAGTAGCAAGAAAATTAACTAAAAACAGATTTCAGAACACATCACACCACACAAAAACCATGTCTCACATACCTAAAAATAAACAACCTGCTTTTGAAAGTGAGATAAATAGTTTGGATTGGGAAAATGTACTGTCCACAAACAATCTAGAACATGGCTGTATTTGGGAGAAGTGCTAAAACATAATTATGGTCTTGCCATTATGCTATACATCTAATAAGTGTGGAGAAATACAGAGAACCACAAATTTAATGTTTTTAAGGTGTAGCAGAATTTCCAAATTTGATATTTTATGGGCTCAGTTTTTTGAGCCCAAGAGAAGGAGTACAATTTTTCCAAATTTTCATATGTGGTCTCAGTTTAGATGAGACCAAGAGAGGGATTAAAGGTATGGTTATATTTTATATCTACCATATGACCAATAACTAGGGTTACACTAACCTCGGTGCCTGTCTGCAGACGAAGGACAGAGTCATGAGCTATGAGCAGAGGCATGTAAGCATGGGGGGAGCTCCTCAGGATCGGAATGAGTGCGTTGTTTGTTACATGTGTGGAGTAGATAGTGAGGTCAGATGATGGCGAAAAGCAGGCAGGATCGTTGCTGCACGTGTAAAGAATCTTTTAGAGAAATACCTGGAGGCGACAATCTGGCGCTGGAGCCAGACACCACAAGGACGAGGGGGGAAGACGTCAACAGCCAGCCCTTTATGACGTTTTCACTGTTTGTGTATATAACTTCCTGGGCTAGAGATAGCTGGGCTCAGACTTCGTGAACTGACACACACACACTTTGTTGTTCGGTCAGGGAAACGTAGTCGGACCCAGATATATCTGTAAAACTCTGCACATTATACTGGTGTTAACAATAAAACTGATTATTTCTTAAAGTTAAACAACTTCTTCTATCGCTTCATTAACGAACACGCGTGAGTGACAGTTTCAAGAGAAACTGCTTCTCACTTCAATTGGTGACCCCGACGTGATGAAGACGAAGAAGTGACACAATGGACGAGAGGACTGAGTGACAGCGAAACGTGGCCACATAAAAAAGGTAAGCAGAAGCCTGTTATAACAAAATTCTGCAATTGGGCATTGTCAAAACTGTTTTGAAGTCACTTGGGATACTCGTCCTAGACATAGTTTAAACCAGTATAGTGTGCAATTAGGGGACCTGCCGTGTAAGCGCACGAGCAAGAGACCGCCCGAGGGTTGGAATCCTGTTGGGGAGGAAGAGCCCCACAAAGAGCCAGGGACGCTCCTTTTTAGGACGTTGCCAATTAGGGGACCTGCCCATGAAAACGTACGAGCAAGAGACCGCCCGAGGGTTGGAATCCTTATTGGGGAGGAAGAGCCCCACAAAGCGCCAGCGGTTTAAATTCCGCCCCGTCCTCGCCATAAGTACATCAATCGGCGGAGGAGAAAAGAGGGTCCATACGACCCCAAGGTAGCTGGTTCCTTTCAAGACCAGAAGAGGGAACTCTGAGAGGGTAGCCAGAGTAGCCCAAGGGTATCATTTCCCGTTGACCGTTAGAGTCGGTGCGAAACTCATGATTATGTAAATATTGTATATTGTGTGGGTGGTTCCAGGGGTTAGACTTTTCGTGAGATTCTCATAAGTCTCGTCTAACGCCTGTTCTGTGGGGTAAAAAAATATATATATATTTTCTGTGGGGAAAACGGGTGGTTGGATACGGGGAAAGTGTGTCTAAAAGTTTCTGCATGAAGCTCGGGTGAGACCGGACTGATATTATCAGCCTAGAAGCTTGTCTCACTCGGCAATATTTCGTGCAGAGAGCAGACCGTGAGTCATTCACACCGACCCTGTATGTGTATCAAAATTTGTGTCGTTAAAGTGTGTACTGGTTAAGATAGTGGGTAAAAAATGGACGGAGAATTCAACAGAGAGTGTGAAGAATATGGGGGGTGTCCTGAGGACACCATAGGAGAGCAATGGAAACAAATCACGCTCCAATTGGTTAGTGGGTGTACACCGAATACACAGGGAAAGATAATGGAGGGTCACGAGGTGACCTGGATGTGGCTCCAGGAGAAGGGACAGATACCTGGAGATGAGAAGCAGGGCAAATTGTTGCCCTATCTGGCGGAGGCCGAGAGGACTGTGTTAAGAGAGTTAGAAAGGCACAAGGCAGAAGAGGGAAAGCAAAATTGGGGAACAAAGAAGAAGTGGAGAGCAGAGTAGAAGAGAAAGAGGAGAGGAGAGCGTCAGTGCGTACAGTAGCATTAGCATGTGTAGCATTAGAAGCTAAAAAAGAGAAAAACAACAACGCAGGCGCCGGCGCTCCCGTAGCCATAACAACCCGCGAGAGCGACGGTAAGAGCCAGCCGTCTGACCCTGACCGAGCAGGGAGCAGGGAGAGGGCTGATATGTCACCATTTAAAGTAAAGAATAAAGTTAATAAAAAATAATAAACATCGTTTAATAAAGTAAGAGTAAAAGTAATCAGAAATACATATTGCTTAAAAATAGAGTGTTAGTACACTTATAAATATGTCGTTAACAGCAGCGGACATTTTGGGTAGGGTTTATCTACGTAAAAATGAGATCAATAAGATCTCTGAAAAATGTAAGAAAAGAATATCTAAAACAGGCATTAAAATTAGTATTAGTCATGTATCAAAGAGAGAGAGAGGGACAGAGAGCAGAGAGAAAAGGAGGGGGCCTGGCCCTGAGAAGAGGACAGCACTAGAGAAGTACTTAGATAAGGAGATCTAAAAAAATTAAAAATTAAAAAAAAAAGAGAGAGAGGGGCAATAAAGAGTTATGCACTTTCCAAAACACAAGGTTGCCTTACAAAACAAAGTGGTAAAGGGACAACCAGATCAGTATGTCCAGGGGGATAACAGACACAGAGGGGTTAGAATAAAAGCGTAATAAAGAAAGCGCTGTGATCATTAAAACATTTAAGGATATGTTGGGACATAGAAAGTGCACATATAGAGATCAATTATGTATTAGTGTCTGTGATTTGTTTCTGTGTTTTAAGTTGATTTGGTTTCTCTGTGTATTTGTTTTATAAAAGGGTGTATAAAAGGGTTTTAGTATTTTGTGGGACAATTAGCAGACCAACAGCTCAGTTAAGTTGGGCACTATTCATTTAAATCAAAAGTTATCTCCTCTACCGCTCGTCCACAGAAGTCCAGGGGTCAACCAGCGCTGGGGACTCGGTCAAGAGTTCAGGGAATTCCCCCCTCACCAAACTGAGGTATAGTGGGACCCGCCCCAACGGGCTGTGCGGGAGTGCGGTAGTTATTACAAAATAAAAAACTGATACGCAATGTTGCGTATGTAGCAATAAAATAAGTCCATCATTTGGTTGCTTAGAATACCTCCATAGTGTGGTGTTGAAATAGTTAAAAGAAAGTTTGTTCTGGGTTGCCAGAGTCTACCGGGAGGTGTGGCCCCAAGGGGGGGAGAGTGGACTGTGTGGTATAAGTCCCGCCTCTGTTGTCATGGCGAGCCATATCTTGCTTTCCATGTGTTTTGTTGAAATAGATTGCAGGTTGTTTAGTCTTTGTTTTAGTGGTTTGTGTTTTATTTGTTTAATTGACAAATTCTTTGGGTCAGATAAATGTTCTCTGGACATTTGCAATGACCTGCTGGTTAAATGGTTAAAGTGATAATTAAAAAGTACTTAAGCAATCTGTTGGGAAGGGATCTAATGCACAAGCTAGATTGTTTATTGACATTGGGAAGAATTGGGTTTACCTTGCAAACGCCAACGCGTAATGCTGTTATGCTATGTTGAATATTTTTATTTGTTAGCTCCGTCCACCACCGCGTCATAATTACAGCATCAACACCGCGTGGTGTCTCCATTACGCATACACAGGACTGCATGGATAGCTGTCATAGATATCTGTCTCTACTCCTCCACAGCCACCTATCCTATGGGCTGAACATAAGAATCAGAAGGGATTTATCCCCACACATGGCATCCTGCAACAGGCCAGTAGGGAAGGCTGGTTAGCCTATGACGGGTAAGATCCCACCTTGAAACCTGGGGACAACCTAAGGCAGGCACAGTCACGATTACTTGGCCAAGTCACACTGACTCACTTGATCATAGAGTGACGAGAAGATGAAACCATCCAAGGAGAAACCATTTGGGTTGAAAGGTGGAGGATAGGATAGATTCCAGACATATCGGCTTAAGCAGTGAATATGTGGCAATAACTAGGACAGGTCATTTGTTTAAACTCTTAAGAGAAGGTATAAGGATTTGCGTTTTGTTTTTCGGTATAGTGCATGATTTGGTAAAATTGGTAACAGCGTGGTTTAAAAGCGGTTGATGGTAAACCCATATAGTATCAAAATTTAGGTTTAGGATTTACAGCTTGCAATTTCCCTTTCTACTAGATTGGCTGTAGTTGAGGTTAAAGGGCATAGCACCTTAAAGGCAGAAGGTAATTATTTAGCTAACTTAAGTCTCAAATGAGGTGTTGGAAAATCATAATCAGGCATTGATAGAGGTGCATGGCGTGGTGCGCATGGACATTTTGTTGCACCTACCTGGTTGTTACAAGGCTCATTAAAGATGCGCATGGTTTTGACCATGGCGCAAGGGGGGTGGTAATGAAGGGAATCAGTAAACAAGGTTTAAAATCAGAAAACAAGATTGTTGGTCACCATACTTGCAAACAATGATTGATAATTAGCTCTATGATTGTGAAGCATGTGCAGAAAACAACGGAAAAAAAACAATCCTACTTGGCAATAAACTTGATTCAAATTCGAAATTCAGGTCTTAGACTATGTTGATATGATCAAAAGTGTATATGGTAAAAGGTACATGCTAGTAGTCAATGACAGATTCAGCAATTGGAGAGAAACAGCCCCAATAAAAGATCAAAGTGTGACTATTGTAATCAAGTTTTATCTAGAAAAACCATGCCAAGGTGTAAAATTCAATTAGAAAATAGATCAGACAATAGATCAGCTTTCATTCGGAAAACTGTGAAAAGTGTGGTGCAGCAGTCACACATCAAACAGTGATTAGGTTATGTCTACCATCCTCAGTCTCAAGGCAAGGTCGAAAGGATGAATCAGACACTGAAGGGAAAGATTGGTGAAATATGTGCACACAGTAAACTCAGCTAGAAGCCCTTCCACTAGCTTTAATGTCAACAAGGAGTTCAGTGAACTCAAGCCATACTACGATCAACTAACGGCACTGGTTGCAGCCTTTTCCAAACAGGTGGCAGTAATCCAAGGAGGTGCAGAGCAGGCACCGGCCCGAAGGACACTGAGTGGGTGTTGTTGAAGGTCATCAAGAGGAAATGGTCAGAGCAAAGGTGACACTTGGTATCATTGGTCACTATGTGGAGCATCTGACCCACCGGCAAGGACCCGGGGAGACGTAAAAGGGAGTGTAAGAGAGCAGCCTTAGACTGACAGGAAGAAGAGTGATACATTTTTACTTTATTAGCTTTGCTAACACACGAGTGTACAGTCAGAGGCTATTCAGCGTATTTACATTTACATTTTTCGTATATAATCATTTTATCTTGGTAGTATTATAATGATAAATAATGATGTGCCGCCCAGAAAACAAGATGGGGTGGCTTGGTGTAGTTGTATGTTTTGCTTTGATTGTTATAGCCCCTACAGTTGTGTGGAAACAATTCCATGACAGAGGATCTGCCACGACCAGAGCTAGAGAAACACCCACCAAGGGGGGTGGAGCCAGGTGACCAGTTGTACCTGAGGTGTGAAGGACCATACAAGGTCACCAATGCGACACCAACCATCACCAAGGTGGAAGGGAGTTCCACCTGGTACCACCTCAACCACTGCACCAAAGCCGCTTAACCAAAGACGAGGGAGGACCACAAGGAGGAGCTGGGTGCAGGTGTACCCAGCATAGACCAACCATCCCAGGCACAGACCCAGCCCAGCCAGGGGCAGCAGCCTCATGACAAGCGGAGGACATCTTTGGAGGAGTGCAGGGCCTGAAGATGGCGACGACGAACAGAAACAACAATGAATGCCCAAAACCCCCCACATGCTTGCAGCCCACCAATACATGAAGATCATTTCAATCATTCGAGATACATCCTCGCCCGGAAGGAGTTTTTAAGTTTAAATTGGTTGATTTATATTGTGTGATTTTTTGTTTGATTTAATATTGCGTGAATTTTAATTTGATATGCATGAATTGAAGGGTTCAACACGGAGAAAGTATTTCGCATTTAGTAATCTTTTTATCCTAACATACTTACTTAACAGGTTGAGTCTCATATGATTCTCCAGGGAGAGGGGAACATTATACTAAATTGGTCGTTTTTTGGGACTTTGGAAGTCCCAAAGGGGGGATATTTGGGAGAAGTTTACATTAAATGTACCCTTACATTTAATGCTAAAACATAATTATGGTCTTGCCATTATGCTATACATCTAATAAGTGTGGAGAAATACAGAGAACCACAAATTTAATGTTTTTAAGGTGTAGCAGAATTTCCAAATTTGATATTTTATGGGCTCAGTTTTTTGAGCCCAAGAGAAGGAGTACAATTTTTCCAAATTTTCATATGTGGTCTCAGTTTAGATGAGACCAAGAGAGGGATTAAAGGTATGGTTATATTTTATATCTACCATATGACCAATAACTAGGGTTACACTAACCTCGGTGCCTGTCTGCAGACGAAGGACAGAGTCATGAGCTATGAGCAGAGGCATGTAAGCATGGGGGCAGCTCCTCAGGATCGGAATGAGTGCGTTGTTTGTTACATGTGTGGAGTAGATAGTGAGGTCAGATGATGGCGAAAAGCAGGCAGGATCGTTGCTGCACGTGTAAAGAATCTTTTAGAGAAATACCTGGAGGCGACAATCTGGCGCTGGAGCCAGACACCACAAGGACGAGGGGGGAAGACGTCAACAGCCAGCCCTTTATGACGTTTTCACTGTTTGTGTATATAACTTCCTGGGCTAGAGATAGCTGGGCTCAGACTTCGTGAACTGACACACACACACTTTGTTGTTCGGTCAGGGAAACGTAGTCGGACCCAGATATATCTGTAAAACTCTGCACATTATACTGGTGTTAACAATAAAACTGATTATTTCTTAAAGTTAAACAACTTCTTCTATCGCTTCATTAACGAACACGCATGAGTGACAGTTTCAAGAGAAACTGCTTCTCACTTCACTGTGAATTGTTCACTGCAAAAATTAAAACTGTTAAAGATAAGTTCATTGTAGAGGCCAAGAGAAAACACAGAAAGAGAGCAAATCTGCCCTGGTTTAGTGATCACTTGTGGCAGCTAATGAAACGTAGAGATCTAGCCTTAAAGACAGCACTTAAATCTAGAAGGGATACAGATATCTTAATTTTTAAAGGTTTGAGGAATAAAGTGGTTAATGAACTGAGAATAGCAAAATCACGCTTTTATCTTCAGGTAATAACTGAGGCTAAAGGAAATAGTAAAGACATTTGGAAAAACATCAATAACCTCATAGGACGAGAGCAACATCACACAGGAGACATACAGCTCAGATCTGAGGGCAAGATAAGCAATGATAATATTGCCATTGCAACTATTTTTAATTCATTTTTTATTGAGTCGGTCCATGAGTTAGGAAATCAATTTAAGAAAAGGGACGTTACACTCCACACAGGAGATGACCAAGATCTTAATCTGACAACACTTAATACAGCACAAGCACACACGGGAGCTGACCAGGGCTTCAATTTGGCTACAGTAAATGAAGCACATGTTAAAAAGATTATTAGTTCCTTAAAAAAATCTAAAAGTAGAGATGCTTTTCATATGGACAGCATGTTCATTGAGAAACATCTTGACACACTAACTCCTCCAATCACACATTTAATCAATCTTTCAATTATGCATAGTTCATTTCCTGACCATTGGAAGTGTGCAGTTATTTCACCCATTTTCAAGTTTGGAGATCACTGTGAGGCAAATAACTATAGACCAATAAGTATATTACCATTACTCTCAAAGGTTGCTGAGAAAGTTGTCATAGAGCAGCTAACAACACATCTAAATAACTGCAACCCTGGCTTACATTTAATGCAATTTGGCTTTAGAAAGAACTACAGTACAGAAACAGCTGTTTTGTACCTCACAGAAAAAGTTAGAGCACAGCTTGAAAAGGGAGGAGTTGTTGCAGCCGTTTTCTTGGACTTAAGCAAAGCCTTCGATACAGTGAATCATGATGTCCTCCTCTCCAAGCTCTCTTTTTTTAATTTTTCAACACATACATTAGCATGGTTGTCATCATATCTGTTGAATAGGATGCAGTGTGTCAGGATTAAAGATGCTTTCTCTAGCTATATGAGGAACACTATGGGCGTACCTCAGGGATCTGTGTTAGGCCCTTTTCTTTTTAGTTTATACATTAATGATCTTCCACAACACTGTCCTGGAGTGAACATACAGTTATATGCAGATGATACTGTCTTGTATGTACATGGTAAAAATGCTCAGATAGCAGCTGAGAAATTAACTCTTGCCATGCAAGGTGTGGCTGAGTGGCTTGAGCAATCCTGCCTTACTCTAAATATCAGTAAGACAAAGGGTATGTTCTTTTGTAAAACTAGGGGTCAGATGCCAACTGCAGACATTCAAATTAGAAATGAGTCTATTGATATAGTCACTGAATTTAAGTATCTGGGTGTCATCATAGATTCAAATCTAAACTTTAAGAAACATATTAAAAAAATGACAAAAACTATTAAATATCACCTGGCAAATTTTAGACAAATAAGATCGTCACTCCCTATGGATGTAGCCAAAATATTTATGCATGCTTTAATTTTCTCACATATATCATACTGTATCACCTGTTGGGGGCAGGCCAGTGTATCTACCATTAGACCTCTAGAATCTTTGTATAAACAAGCTGTAAAGATTCTTGATAAAAAAAAACATCTCAGTACCATCACTGCAATATCCTAGAGAAACACAAATTGTTAAGTTTAGAAAACTTCAGACTGTTTTCAAATTTGTGTCTAGTGTATAAGATCCTACATGGCCTGGCCCCAGCATGTTTATTGGATTTCGTCTGCTACCGCCCTACCAATTCTATAAGATCCACTAGAATAGCTTCTGTGTATGACTGTAATAAGCCCTTCTACCGCACAACCTTTGGACAATCCTCTTTTTCCTTTACAGCCATCACACAGTGGAATGCAATAACACGCGATATAAGGAGCTGCAATTCCATCAGCAACTTTAAAACACAATTGAAATGCTCCTTGAAAACTACTCAAACCTGCAATCACTGATTTCTTTTTTCTTTTCTTTTCTTTTTTCCATGGTGCTGACAAAATGTGTTTTTGGCGTGTGTGTTTGTATGAGTGTGAGTGTGTGTGTGTGTGTGTGTGTGGGAGAGAGAGTGTAGGTGTAATAGGGGGTTGGACTTTTGTATGTATGTATGTTTTTATATTACTTTTATTATGTCCTGCCAGGGACTGCAGATGTAAATTAGCCCCAGGCTAACTCTGGTACAATACATGAAATGGCAACATTTATGTTTGAAATTGTACATGGTCCCTAATAAAAACTAAATAAAATAAATAAAATAAAAAAATAAAAAAATGTACCAAATGCCTTCGATAAGAAGTGTTATGATCTTGCAACTAAATCTCTTTTAGACCTTACAGGCTTTAAACTCATCATTGGTGCTGACTTTAATGCGGTAATGGAACACTCTATTGATAGATCTGGACAGAGTGAATGCTTGGATCAGAGTCTGGCTTCAGATGCCTTACATGCATGGGCAACTAACACAGGTGTTGTTGACCCCTCTGCCAAGGATTTTACCCACCTATCAGCAAGACATAAAAGCTTTTCACGAATTGACTTCATTCTTGCCTCTAAAGACATGTTCCATAAAATCAAGGATGTGGGCCTGCTGCCTGTTGCCCTCTCTGATCATAAGGCAGTGGTTTGCCTGGCTTCATTGCGCGCCGCCCCATCACGGGCCCCCACGTAAGTCCCAGTTTACGGCCCAACTAAAAGACTTCCTTAACATAAATAAAGGCTCAGTTGATGACCCAAGGATACTTTGGGACGCTACAAAGGGTTTCATCCGAAACAATGCTTCACTTTATGCGTCCACCCTTAAGAAAATTAGATCATTCAGGCTTCAGACGCTGGAGTCTGAGTTTGAGAATTTGAACAGTTCGTTACAATGTAATTTTGATGGTGTTGCACTTCAGTGTGAGCTAGAAAAAAAGAGATAAATGATATCTTTAAACGACGTGCAGAATTTTTAATACACAAAATTATTACTTTAATGGAGCCAGGCCTAGCCACTTACTTGCTTTGAGGCTGAGGGCCAATGAACATCTATCAGACATCACCATCATTAGATCAAGTAATGGTTGTATTCTTTCTGATCCAACGCAGGTTAACTCAACGTTCTGTGGCTTCTACGCTGACCTATATAGCTCGGAGGTCATCCATGATAAGAGCACATGTGATGACCTTCTGGGCAACATTCGATTGCCTAAGCTGTCAGAGGAAGATTCATCTTCACTGAACTTGCCTATCACCATTAAAGAGCTTAGGGAGGCAGCACAGGACATGTGTAGGGGTAAATACCCCGATGTGGATGGTATCCCCCCCAGAATTTGACACCACCTTCTGGGATAGTCTAGGCCCACTACTTTTGGACATGATTCAATTCTCACTAGATAAGGGATCATTCTCAGGAGATGTAAATATTGCCATAATTTCACTCCTGCTTAAAGACCAGACAGAATGCGCTGCTCTATGTTTTTGAAAAATTCAGTAACATATCGGGTTATAAGATGTTATAAGATGTTATTGACATTACCCTCTGTGATACCAGTGGTCAACCACTTTAAATATCTGGGTATTGAGATTTTTTCATCACTGCAGTCTATTGCTAACTATGAGGACTCCCTGACTAAAGGCGGTGATTTTGATAGACGGGCTGCGTTGCCGAACACTCTCAGATCTCGGGTTTCAATCATTAAATTTAACGTGCTTCCCCGGATCAATTATGTTAGCTCAATTATGTTGCCCCTGCCACCTCCAACTATGAAATTTGTTTGGAGAGGTAAGCGCCCTCGTCTCAAACTATCTACAACACAGCATGACAGATTGACAGGGGGGCTTTCCCTCCCAAATTTTAAGTTGTATTACTGGGCCTTCACACTCCGTCCTCTGGCCTTCTGGTACAATAACAACAGTTGAGGTTGCATGACGAGCTGTAGAGAAGAACTTGGTACTCCCGTTAAAATGGGAAGTGGAAGTGTCGTTCTCCAACACAACTGTAAGCCAATGCAAACATCGCTTTGGCCCAATTATATTTCTGCTGATTGTGGTTTGGAAGCCAGCAGCGAAGGTGTGTGGTTTGTCATCTGGCTGAAATCCAGGTTCTCCTATCTTCAATAACGATGGGTTGTTGATTGGTAAGCGGCCCATTAAAATTGGTCAATATCGTCAGCGGTATGGTAGGGGGACTCACAAATTTAAACACATTTTTGGAGACGATGGCCTGCATTGTTTTGAGGATTTGTCTATTCAGTTTAATTTACAGCATTCCACTTTTAACTAAGAACTGCCATGAAGACCTACGGGGTTCCTTGGCGTGCTCCGCTTAAAGCGCATCCACTGCTTGAAGTATTATGTGGGGTTGTGGGCACAAGAGGGCTAGTCTCTAAAGTCTATGGTTACATATTAGAGAAAATGTGTTTTCCCTTGTCACTAGACTCGATTTGGCGTGCTGACATCAATGATCTGGAGCCAGATTTTGACTGGGAGGTTGTTTGGGCCCATGTAAGGCAGTCATCCAAGTGCCCTGATCACCAACAAATCCATTTCAATTTCATCCACAGGACATATATGACTCCGAGCAAGCTTAATATTATGAAGGTCAAGGTTGATCCAAATTGCACACTGTGTTCTGGGTGTGATTGGTACCTTTAACCACATGAGTTGGGAATGCCTGGGGGTGGCTTTGTTCTGGGAGCTGGTAGCAGATAAGCTCTCCACTATGTTGCAAGTGACTGTTCCCTTAGCTCCGTCTATGCTGATCTTAAATGAGCTCTCTCAACTTAACTTCACAAGAGAGTGTGCTTTTGGCCGGTCTTACGGCCGCTAAGAAGATGGTGGCGAGGAGATGGAAACCGCCTCACATGCTAACTCTGCGACAGTGGGTGCTAACTTTTCTAGATGTAGTCTATCTCGAGCTGTCTACGGCGTGCATCCATGGGGCAAAGGAGGGAACCATAAGGCTTTTTTCCTTATTGATCTTTTCTCTTTTCTGGTTTTGTTTCTTTAGTTTGTTTTTGTTACTCTTGTATTTGCAGACATTTTTCAGCATACTGATGGGTGAAGAGTATGGCTTATCATTTTGAAATTTTGACCTAATTTATTACTATATACATACCTGGGCAGTGAAGGTATATGTGTTTATGTATGTAGTTTCTGTATATATGGATTTGCACTGCAGTTTGCCAATATTTTTATTGTATATATATATAGTCCCTGACAAAAGTCTTGTCACTTATCCATTTTGTAGAAACAACAGCTTATAACCTGACTTTTAATTAATCCATTGGTTTTAGAAATGGCTCAAATGAAAGCTAAAACCCTCCCAAATTATGTTTAATATACTAAAATAAATTTGCTTCACTGAAGAAAGATTGATCATTGATCAAATTTTGCAGCAGGATGGTGCTCCATCGCATACTTCCATCTCTACGAAGGCGAAGAAGATCAAGGTGCTCCAGGACTGGCCAGCCCAGTCACCAGACATGAACATCATTGAGCATGTCTGGGGTAGAATGAAAGAGGGAGCATGGAAGACGAAACCAAAGAATCTTGATGAACTCTGGGACGCATGTAAAACTGCTTTCTTTGCTATTCCTGATGACTTCATCAATAAATTGTATGAATCATTGTCGAACCGCATGGAGTCAAACCGCATGGAGATGCAGTCCTTCAAGCTCATGGAAGTCATACAAGATATTAAATATGGATCTCACAGCACCACTACTTTATTCACTGATGTTATGCAACATATTTTTGTATTTGAAGTAAATTATTTGTTCAATTTTCACATTACTCTCTGTAGGCGACAAAACTTTTGTCTTGCCAAAATCTGACCTTTCTGTGTTCATTAAATGATCAATCTTTCTTCAGTGAAGCAAATTTATTTTAGTATATTAAACATAATTTGGGAGGGTTTTAGCTTTCATTTGAGCCATTTCTAAAACCAATGGATTAATTAAAAGTCAGGTTATAAGCTGTTGTTTCTACAAAATGGATAAGTGACATGACTTTTGTCAGGGGCGTATACAGTATATATATATATATATATATATATATATATATTTATACCATGGTCTGGGTGAATACTCGATTCTGATTGGCTGGCGGGTGTAGGTTAAAAAGTGTTAATGTACACCTAGGAAAGACGATCGGGTCAAATTGCCTGATTACAGTTAGATTACTGCGCTGGCTCAAACGCTAGATGGTAACCATGGCAACGGAGAGGGAATACTCGATTCTGATTGGCTGCTGCAGGGTGGCCATTAATCCCTGCTATATGTAGAGCTAGCTCTGGCTATATGGACACCTACTAAGTACTTCCAGTCAAATTGTCTGTTCAGCCTTCAAAACGAGAGCTGGTAAATTGTGAAAAATGCATTAAACTGTAATCAGAAAACGTGGTTATATGCTATAGACCCTATAGTATCTGTGGTATAAAGGCTGGGACACATTTCAAATTATAAATATGTACACTTTATGTTGAAATTATAGACCGTCGGATTCCCATTGAAACGAATGGCGCGGTGATTAGTCGTCAAAACGACAGCTGGTAAATTGTGAAAAATGCATTAAACTGTAATCAGAAAACGCGGTTATATGCTATAGACCCTATAGTATCTGTGGTGTAAAGGCTGGGACACATTTCAAATTATAAATATGTACACTTTATGTTGAAAGTATAGACCGTCGCGATTCCCATTGAAACGAATGGCGCGGTGATTAGTCGTCAAAATGACAACTGGTAAATTGTGAAAAATGCATTAAACTGTAATCAGAAAACGCGGTTATATGCTATAGACCCTATAGTATCTGTGGTGTAAAGGCTGGGACACATTTCAAATTATAAATATGTACACTTTATGTTGAAGTATATTCCCGATGTACAATGCATTACGTCAGCTCTGTGTCTCATAGCTGAGCGGACTAGAATACCTCCCGTTGCTGAGTCGTATCTAAGGTCCGTCCTATTTACTGGAGGAGTGAACAACGTTTCCGTTGCATACGAACCTTACGGGAGGGTAATGATTGTTCCAGGTATTAGTCAGACCCTCAGGCGTTACTAGGGAAGCCAAATTATGGCTTGTGAACAACTTTATATTTTGATTGTAAAACGCATGCAAATATTAATTAATGGTCTTAATTTATTTTCTTTGGCAAGTGACCATGGTATAAGCGGGATAATGCCCTTCGAGGTGTCCATTATCAGAAGTTAATGGACTTCGCGGAAGCAACCGTCCGACGCGCCTCCGCGTC
Organism: Merluccius polli; assembly: GCA_030340625.1. Classification (NCBI taxonomy): domain Eukaryota; kingdom Metazoa; phylum Chordata; class Actinopteri; order Gadiformes; family Merlucciidae; genus Merluccius; species Merluccius polli. The sequence continues at coordinate 304,871 of JAOPHQ010005691.1, forward strand.
GTCCATTAACTTCTGATAATGGACACCTCGTCGGGCATTATCCCTTACATATATATATATATACCTGTATATGTGTGTGTGTGTGTGTGTGTGTGTGTGTGTATGTGTGTATATATATATATATATATATATATATATATATATATTAGGGATGTCCGATATTATCGGCCCACCGATATTATCGGCCGATATTGGCATAAAAAAATCAATATCGGAAAATATCGGTTTTTTAACCGATACCGAAATCGATTTTGAAATAATTTCAGACATCTGTTATGTTTCAAATGAGGACGTGGTTTGATGACATCATCAAACGCGCCGCGCCGTCTCAATAACAAGCCTGGGCGTGTGCGGCCGTGTAGCGGGACACTAGTTGTAGCTGTGGTTATGTCGGTGGTTTGGAATTATTTCAAAGTTTCTACGTTGAATAGTAAAATAGGGGTTATGCGCAACATACTAACGCATTCTGCGAAACAGGTCTCATCACAACCGGTTCAGGTCCGCTGTACCGCTCACATTATTTTATTTATTAATCCGCACTTCCAGACCGTCACCGGGGCTTCAGAGTAATGTGTCCGAGGAGAGTAGCCCTCTCCTGGACACACACGCTAGCTTTTACCGCTGTTTTATTTATTTATTTATTTTTTTAATCCGCACTTCCAGACCGTCACCGGGGCGCGTGTATGCTTTTTCCAACCCAGTTTAGACAAGTCCACGCCCACTTCCGCAGTACAGAAGCCTAGTCGGTTACGCGTTACCATAGAGACTGACCCCAATAGAAACTAGTACTACTACGCTTATCAGTCGTTTGCAAATCGCCACACATGTGAGTTGGTGCTATTGACATTAAAGATCGTAAAAATGTTTCAAGTATTTTCACCAATCTAGTACACGCAATTAATATGAAAGATGCGCAGCCGAGAAGCAAAGTTGTTCGCACCAACTGACTAACCCTAACCCTAACCCTAACCCTTAATGCTTGCCTTTAATATCTTTTAATTGCCTCCCAAAACGAATTCAAGAATATAAAAAAATATGATGGGAGACAATCGCGTCTTAGAATCTTTAACAGAGAGTGGCGTAGTACACCAAACAACGCTGTCTGTCATGACAATTTATTAACATTACTAAAATGTTTGGGTATGATAGGAGATAATCGCTACAATATTCAACAGAAAGTGACCAGTCAAGCACACGAAACAACACTGACAATAAATTAACATTACTAAACTGACTGCTTTACACACTAAAGATATGCGATAGCCGATAGCCTCGCACATAGGCGAGCTACGACTTTTCGCATTTGTGATCAGAATGCCATATGCACTCACAACAATATAAACATTACTAAATGACTGCTTTTACACAGTAAAGTATGGGTAGCTGCTGCTTCGCGTCGGCATACGCGGCTTCCGTACTAGCAAGGGGGCGTGGTTTTGTCTAAACTGGGTTGGAAAAAGGATACACGCCACCGGGGCTTCAGAGTAATATGTCCGAGGAGAGTAGCCCTCTCCCGGACACGCACGCTAGCTTTTACCGCTGTTTTGTTTTTATTTATTAATCCATACTTTCCGCTCGGCTTAAAGCCTATTGCGGTTTGCAATGAGTGTAAAGCGGAGGTTTCACATATATCGGTATCGGTTGATATCGGTATCGGAAATTAAGAGTTGAACAATATCGGTTATCGGTAAAAAAGCCAATATCGGACATCCCTAATATATATATATATATATATATATATATATATATATATATATATATATATATATAAAAGGAATGGTTATATTTTATATTTACCATATGACCAATAACTAGGGTCACATTAACCTCGGTGCCTTTCTGCAGATGAAGGACAGAGTCATGAGCTATGAGCAGAGGCATGTAAGCATGGGGGCAGCTCCTCAGGATCGGAATGAGTGCGTTGTTGGTTACATGTGTGGAGTAGATAGTGAGGTCAGATGATGGCGAAAAACAGGCAGGATTGTCGCTGTACGTGTAAAGAATCTTTTAGAGAATACCCAGAGGCGACAGTCTGGCGCTGTGGCCAGACACCACAAGGACGAGGGGGGAAGGCGTCAACAGCCAGCCCTTAATGACGTTTTCACTGTTTGTGTATATAACTTCCTGGGTCAGGGATAGGTGGTGCTCAGACTTCGTGAACTGACACACACTTTGTTGTTCTGTCAGGGAAACGTAGTGGGACCCAGATATCTGTAAAACTCTGCACATTCTACTGGTGTTAAGAATAAAACTGATTATTGAGTAAACTTAAACTTCTTCTATTGCTTCATTAAAGAACACGCGTGAGTAAGAGTTTCAAGAGAAACTGCTTTTCACAACAATATATGTATATTTATTTATTTATTTTTAATTATTCTAAGCAGTACCTAAAATGTCCACCTACTTTGTGCATCATATTTCTGCTATGTTATGTTAACCTCTTTAACTGACAACTTATATAACAACTTATATAATCATACACAAATGTTAGCATGGCCAAATATTACCATTTACTTGTTTTGCTTCAAATGCTTGCCACTTGCCTTCCGTAAAAATCCCTTAAGAAAAGCAGCAACAACAACTACACTCCCTTTTTTCTCCCTTTGCAAAGGAATAGATTAAGAATGTAGGTTAAATCATTTTCAACATCAGCACTGCTGAAATGTGTTCTGTATTCATGTTTTCAGTTCTTGGAAACAAGGGACCAGAGCTCTGGGTTTCAGCACATGGACTTGGACCTGTGTACCATGTCCCAACAACCGATCCAAGTACTGAGACCCAAGACCCTACCCCTTTGTTGTTTCCCGAATAATTCAGTAGGGTAGCCTAGGAGTGGTACAGAATAACACAGGGGGGGGGACCAGACCACAACATCCAGCCTTTGCCAAGTTGTGGGGGGAATGTTCACGTCACAAGATTAACTTATTATGTTTATATAAAAGATTTAGTTGGGGGTGGCACTTGGGGTGGCCAATAAAATGTTTTGTGGGGGCACGTGCCACCCCAGCATTTCCCCCCATGGGTCACCCCTGTCCTACCCGCTCTTTGAGTTTCTTGATTTCCCCAGGCGTCAGGCAGTCGGCCTTGGAGATGAGAGGAACCACGTTCACCTTCTCTTGCAGGGCCTTCATGAACTCAATATCCACCGGACGAAGCCTGTAAGGTCGGAAATGCACTTTAGCACGTGCTTGTTTAGCTTCTATCGTCTCCAAGCATATGTGTATTATTTTACTATTGACTGTTTAGTCATTTATCAGCAGCTTTAAGTAATACTTACTAATTTATGGAAAGTAGCAGCAGAAAGAATTTACTATATACTACTATTTAGTCATTTAGCAGACGCTGTTATCCAAAAGAAACAGTGAATTCAGGTACATGTCATTAAGAAGAAGGTAGGCATCTTGCTCAAAAATGTCTACAGGCAGACTGCTGACCACTAAACTATCCTGGCTGTAAGGGTGTATTACCCATGACCAAAGGGGGGTATGAAGTAGAGGCAGCAGTGGACTCGGTTGTCCTGGATGTTTTTCCGGTTGAGTCCACTCTCGTCTCTGAAGTACTGCTCAAACTGGTGGTCGATGTATCCCTCGATGGACCTCCAGCTGGGAGGGATAATTGTTTAAACGTACAAGTGTTACAATTGTTTACTAATATGTGTGTCTCCATTATCGTATTAAACCCAAAAATATACTGTATTATACTGTATCACATTAAGGCACACACATACACGTCACACACACACACTAACACAAACACACCACTCAGTGTTGTTGACGGCGTCTCCGAAGCCGGGTGTGTCTACAATGGTGAGCTTCAGCTTGACCCCTTTCTCCTCGATGTCCACCGTGTGCTTGGTGATCTCCACTGTCTGGCTGATGCGCTCTGCAAGACAGCATCAATCAAACCCAGATATGGATCTCTTATCTTTGCTCTGTCAGGTCAGAGAACAGATCTGTTGTGTTTTGTGATGGTGTCACAGAGTGAGACAGAGCAAGGCGCCCGAGACATTTCCAACCAGGATTCATTCTGATAATTGATCACCGTCGAGACCAGTGTTGGTAATAACGGCGTTAGAGTATAACGGCGTTACTAACGGCGTTACTTTTTTCAGTACCGAGTAATCTAATTAATTACTTTTTACCTCGTTGCAACGCCGTTACCGTTACTGAGCATGTGAAGTGGCGCGTTACTTAGGGTGGCCATTCGTCCGGCTTTATGCCGGACTGTCCGGTTTTTCAAAGCCCTGTCCGGTATTTGTCCTCCTTTTTGAGACAACCCCGCCGGTCATAGGTCCGTGGTGTGTTACGATAACGCCACAGTTACTTTGCTGATTAACTAATTACTCTTACAATTAGGTTACTCAATTACTAACTCAATTACTTTTTGGGAGGAGTAATTTGTAACTGTAACTAATTACTTTTTTTAAGTAAGATGACCAACACTGGTCGAGACATCCTCAAAATTATTCCCGCTATCGCAAATCAAATCCAAAAGGGTCAATACACATTCCTAGCATGGCCCAATATCCTGTTTTACTTGGAAATGCATCATGTTACACAGGCCACAGGTCAGAAATTATTCCATCTTTAAAGGGCCACAAGGTGTGAGGGTGGAGCCATTACAATGCTTACAAGCCATTTCAAAATCTGTACATCTGGGAGTGTCCCCCCAGATGTACCTCCCTTGTGGATAGTACCAACTGGTAGGCTGGAGTTGGATCTATCCATCATACAGCTAGGTGGACACTCCCACTTGTGATGTCACCAGTTAATAGAATAATTAAATAATAATAATTAAATGTAATGACCCTTTAAGGGTCATTACAAGGGTCAATTGTCCCTTAAAGGGTCCCTTAACTAATGGTTAAACTTGTTTTAATAACGATAACGAATGATAACCATATGTTATACATACACATGTTATATATGTGTGTATATAGTCGGAGTCTCACCTTCTGCATTCAGCAGCTTCCTGTCCTTGTGGAGGTCGGTGAGGAACAGACTGTTAACTAGTGTGGATTTACCCAGACCAGACTCCCCTGTAACACACACACACAGGTGTGTGTGTGTGTGTGTCAACATGAATGACAGTGAACACAGTTTTATTAGACAGGAAGCTAATAAAAACCTTTAACTATGCACATAACCTTTGTTGTCAAACTGTGATTCATGATCATTACTGTAATTACCAGTAATGATCATGAATTAAAACATTAAATTTAACATTAAAACAACACCCAATAGTATGGGTGTATATAAGGTCTGTTTCTTGTGTTTTTATAATGATTATTTTCAACACCAGCTCTCACCTGCCACCAGGAGTGTGAAATCAAATCCTTTCTTCACCGACTTCCGGTGCACTTGGTTGGGCAACGTTGCAAAACCAACATACTCCTTCTCCTGGAACACAATACAAAACACACAGACACGCACACACGCACACACACACACACACACACATTAAAGGGACACGAATAAAGGGCCTGCACCACTGTACTCAATCAACATCCATCCTCCACTACAGAGGCAGTAAGAACACACACACACTCCTGCAGTCATGTTACCGGGTGTATCCCTCTTCTTCTCATGCTTGAAGAGGAGGAGAGGGAGAACGGGGGTGAGAAGGAGGAGGGGGGTGAGAAGGGGGAGGGGAGGAGCAGAAAGAAAAACCGGGTCTGAAGTGGTTCATGCATTCATGATAGATGTGGCAGGCGACCACGGACCCCAGAGGGGCATGGCAGGGAGTCTGCAGAACATGCATTACATTATAAAGCTCAGTGATGTGAAGAGAGGAGTAAGTGTTGTTTAGATGCTGGAATTAGAATGTGCACTCGAATAGAGAAAATGAAAAAAGGAATAGAAGAAAAAAGTAAAAATCAACCAACAATAACGGTTGTCAGCCCCTGTGGTGCTTAACTCCTATAAAGAAATGTAACACAATACATCCATATTTTTGCTGTTGATCTTTCTCACAAAACACCTACAACATGCTAAGGCATGTGTGGGAGGCAGAGAGGAAGCAGTAGAAACTACATACAAGACAGGGAACCTGCCTGCCTCCCACAGAATATCCTGAAACAACCTGGATTCTTCAGGAATCTGGAAGCATCAGTGCTGCTTTATAACCAGGCTTTAGCTGCAAGAAAATTTGACACTGGATGCAGACGGACAGACGGACAGTCATGCCGACAGACAGACAGACAGGAGAAAGTAGCCTAGGGTTGGGATGCTAGCCTGCATGCACCCGCCCTCTACTGGACAGACAGACAGACAGACTGCACTGCATCAAAGTTCTGTTCTTGATATGGGGGTGTATGGAAGGGGGGGGGGGGGGGGGGGGGGGAGTACCATCTGGTTGCTATGGTGACGATGAGTAAGAAGATGGTGATGATGCAGAAGCAGAGAAGGTTTCTGTTTTTAACGATAACTGGTAGGCATATAATAACTGATTACACAGTTGATTGATTAAGGATTTGCCTTTGGCATCTATAGTGTACAGTAGCCTACTTAAATCGTATAATTAGGTCAATTGTTTGGGGTTAATAATACCACAGGACTAGAAATTCAAACTGTCTTTCTGTTGATTACAGCAGAGATAATGCGCCGATGCGCGGGTAGCTTGGTGTGATGCAACCACAAGCGGTGTAACGAAACCAAACAGGAGAAGCCCTTCTGTAGCAGTACGGCGAATAAGTCATTGGTCATATGCATGAGGCAAAGCCTTGCTTTTAATTAACATTATAAATACCAGCATGGTCAGAAAGAGAGTGTCTTTAATTGTAGGCTATAGCGCGGGCCTATAAACACAAGATAATTGTATCTTCTTTGTTTGGTTGCAGCTGCCCGCTATGAGCCTATTCTGTCCCCATACCTCCACATCATCTGTATGAGAACAGTCCCAGTCCAGACGATGTTGGTTTCAATGGTGTTGGTCGGTGACAGACGTTACCACCCAACATCCAGTGGTTCCAGAGGAGAGGAGAAAATAAATAGGCCTATAATCATCCATGGTTCAACGTTCATATAGCCTAATATCCATCAATAATACCGTATAGGCCTAGATATGATCACGCTTACCCGAGCGGAGAACGCGGCTCCTGTATCTTGTGTTCGCAGTCATCTTTTAATAAAAAACCGCTGGTTATTCCGGACGACCAAACTAGGTTATTGTGGGGACAAGTCCATAGCAATACAGTGGGGTGTTTTTAAATTAGGTTATTCAATGTCTCCGTTTGCACACAAAATCCCTATCTGTTACTCTCTATATTTTTTGCATTGATTATTATTATGTACTTTATTTGATGTAGCCTCATAATATATGAGAGGGAGTAGACAGTGATTTAAACAAAGATGAGGTGTGGGGTTGTAGTTTCTGGGATCAACCAGAGGGGGGCTGTGTAACCTTGTTCATAAAACACAAACAACGTATCCAACTGACTGCACGCTTTGTGTTGAGGATTTTAATTGTAAACACTCATGTGTAAGCTGCAGAGGCCGAAAGAAAATCGATCGTTAAGATCGATTAATATTGATTAATATCGAAGTTTGAAGAAGTTTGGTTGTATGCTGTAGCCTACATTAGGCGGCCATTATCACCTTAATTGTTGATTGAATTAGCCTAAAAACATTAGTCTATTGTTTAAAATACATTGATGCAGACAGCATTCCAGGATAATAAATAACCTCAGCTAATGATCCCCCTCCCCAAAGAGGTAGCCTATTTATTTGACATTAGTAGGCCTATTTCCTATGAATATGGTGAGGGCGATACACCATCAAATCGGATTTTCTTTTATGCGTGTGTGTGTGTGGGGGGGTAATATAATAATCCCGATAATATTATATTATATTATCGGGATTATAATTATAATGATTAGTCCTACTAATTTTGTACTCACTTAATTATTTACTTGTGCAATACATTTCAATTTACACATTCAAGATAGAGCTGGGGGGTATACTACGAAGCTCGCTGAACATATCCAGGCTTTCTTGGGAAAACCTCGATTGCTAAATACGAAACTCGCAATCAGAGTTAAACGGTTCCACGAAGCTCACTTAAAGTAAATTTGTCAAGCCAGGTTTTCCGCTTTAGTTTCAATGCGCGTTCATATAAAAAGGGCGTAACCCAACGTCATTCACCTTGACGCAATGGATCCGACGGAGCGAACACGGGCTATGTATGTCACTCAGGAGGAGCAAGTAGTGATTATGAACTCATACGAGGAGTTTAAAAAGCAAATAACGGCAAGGGGCGATACAGTTGCCCATGCTGGCAAAAAACAGCAGATTCTGTGAATGCGTAGGATTGTTCGCCATTAATCCCAATACTCTATTGGGATTAATGTCGAACAATTCTTACGCATATGATTGCAAAATGCAAAAGCAACCTCCAACTTGCTTTTTTGTGTAATTTAGGGAATTCCTTTCAAATACATCCTATAGGCCTATGTAAGAAACGTATTGCATGTGCTGGAAGGTAGCGACGGCGGTGTGGTGGATTAGTATGCGAGCTGAACGCCAGCGACCGGGGTTCATATGTTGCCTGTCCATCATCATGCCTTTTACCCCATCTAGATTACCAAACTGGATAATTCCATAACATTAATGAATAAGTATTCCATATGACATAAGAAATATAACTCTTTTTTTTATAAACTTCACATACCCACTTAACTTGGGAATCGAACCCAGCACGCAGAATCTCAAGACTGACGCGCTACCGCCACTCTACCGCTCATTTACGTACAAAAGTGTTTTCTTTTACCTGCAAGTTGATAACTTGCAACTTGACAGTTTGTGTTGGCAAAAAGTTGGGAAACACCACGAACATATTTAGCAGTGTATTTAGGGCAGCAGCTACAACCTCGCGTATCGCACGGCACCTTTTTGCTTATATTTTCGGCATCACCAACTGTATGCAAATATGTAGTAGGCCTACCCGTGGCAACAAATCGCAGTGAAACACAGACACACTGCGCACGGCTTCTTTTTGTAGCATTGCCTACATAAGGTCCAACAAGGACGACCAAATAGCGAATACCCTCTGATGAGAACCTGTATCTCTCATAAAGGGATCGGATCTGTCCCGAAAGCGGCGCTCAGCTTTAAGAAGCCGATCTAATCGGAAAGTCTGAGCTGAAAACCTCCTCCCGACCAGGTTTGGTTGCCAGCATAAGTTACCATGGTGATATAGTCCTTGGGCCAGTCCAGATATCGGTATCACTTGAGTGGGCAAAACCTTACCTGTACTAAATTGTTTTTAGGGTCAATATAAGTAAATTAAAATATGATAGACTTTTCACAGGAGCAGCTTTTTATATTTTTTTGACATTTTGTCATTTTCCTCTATAGGCGGATTTTCATTAATTCCAAAAAGAACATAGACAGCTAATAGCACATTAAAAGTCATATAACACTCTTTTTGGACATCACACTGCTCCTTTTTTATAAATAAAACAAAATTGTGTCTAATTAAATGAGTTGATCATTTCATTTTTACACTATTACATGTAAAAACACAATATTCATTCGTCTATTTAAGAGACTTACGTCGTTGCGTAATAATGAATCCAACTTAAGTTGAAGGCAGCAGCAACCTGTTGCGGAAACAGGTATCATCCACTGTTCTTGCTGAGGGCAGCAGAAAGCAGACAACATCTCCCAAATCTAGACTTAGCCAAAGACTTGTATGAGGGAGAAATTCCACCAGTGCAGTATCATCGCTGTTGATGAAGTGAGTGTGGCCTATTACTTGGTGATGGAGCAGTTCTTTCAGGAATCAAAGCTGAATGGGACACAGCTGTCACAGCTGACTGGTAAGAACTAACTTTTTATTGCATGTTAAGGGTTATGAAAATGCATACAATATATATATGCATGTGCATGAGTATTTAAAGAAGCATTTTACATTGTTTAGTGACTTCTTTCGAGACAACTATATTTTTTTCATTGCATGAAGGCAGTGACTTAAGGTATTATGCAGGGGTGTAGCGCTACTATTAGAAGTGGGGGGAGCACATCTATACCATTTTTACACTTTTAATTACATGTAAAAATAAAATATTCATTTGTCTATTTCAGAGACTCACGTCATTGCGTAAAAATGAATCCAACTTCAGTTGAAGGCAGCAGCAACCTGTTGCGGAAACAGGCATGTATCATCCACTGCTCTGATGGGGATTCCGACTCGAAACTGGTGTCACCCCAACATCTGGACTCATGGAAAACCTTGCTGAGGGCAGCAGAAATCAGACAACATCTCCCAATTTTGGACTTAGCCAAAGATTTGTGTGAGGGAGAAATTCCACCAGTGCAGTATCATCGCCGATGCCGTAGTATTTTCACATTGAAGAAATCCCTGGACTCTATCACTCAAAAAAATGCATCTGCATCTGAAGCAGCAGAAGAAAGTTCAAGAAGACCTTCTAGAGATGCACCAAGCAAATCAGTAGTGTATGATGAGAAGTGTATCTTCTGTGAAAAATCAAGCAAGTATATGAAGGGCCAAAATTCGAGGGAACCTCTTATACAATGTTCAGAGTTGCGCGCAGATGACAGGATCAGAAAAGCAGCAGCCACCAAACTGGACCAGAGGATGCTTGCTATCACTAGTAGAGAGCTTGTTGCTGCTGAGGGCCATTATCATAGGTCCTGCTACCGTGCGTACACACGTGGGCAACCTGCTGCCTGCTCTAAGTCAAGGGAAGAAAGTGAAGATGCAGAAAACCAGTATGAGGTAGCAGAAAAAAAAGCATATGAGGAACTGTTTTCATACATTAGGAATGAACTTTTTCCCAATCCAGAAGTACTACGCATGACAAACCTCTCATCAAGACTACAATCATCCATGAAGTCTCTTGGTGTCAGCCAGATCAAGGACTCAACCAAGAAAAATATACAACGTAGGATGGAAACTGAGCTTGGTGGATCCATCCATATATTTCCTGATGAAAATGGAAAGCTTCTTCTATACCCAGACAGCCTATCAATGACTGAGCTTGCCAAAACAGTATTCTCACTGAAAAACGAACTACAACAAACCAGATCTGTGAACTCTGATGATGCTGTAACAAAGGCAGCTTTGTGGATGAGAAATGATATAATAAAACAAGACACCAAACAAGTGTGGCCACCTGATGTAGAACAAGATGGATTCTTAATTCCTGAATCAATCACTCAGTTCTTGCAAACACTACTGAGTGGAAACTGCAACAGTCCATCTGAAAGAGTAAAACGACTTGTCACCTCCTTTGGCAGTGACTTGGTCTTTGCAGTCACCCATGGCAGAATCAAACCACCAAAACATGTACTTCTACCCTTTGCTGTGAAGTCCTTAACAGGAAACACGGAATTGGTGCAAACTCTGAACCGGCTTGGACATAGTGTGTCCTATTCCCAGTTTGAAGAGATTGACACAGCGCTGTGTCTGCAGAAGTTGGAACTGTCAAGAGATGATCTACCACTGCCAGCAAACATTTACCAAAATGTTTTTACCACCCTGGCTTATGACAACATAGACCGGCTAGAGGAAACATGTAGTGGAGCAGGAACCTCTCACCGAGTCAACGGCATAGCTGTCCAGGCAAAAATCATTGGACCTGCACCTCAAAGGATCATGCCTACAGTCACCAAGTCAAAGAAGAGGAGTGTCAGCCCCAAAACATTGCTACTACCTACCTACAATTCTGGACAGAGAGTGGGGCCACCAAACACCGCAAGTGTAGATGCTGACACTACCGCACAAGTCCAGGATGCAAAGGCAAAGAACCTTGTCTGGCTGCTTGCTCGAATGTCTTCCCCAGAAGCTCAGTCCGTGAGCAGCTGGACTGGTTTCAACATTCAGGTCCGCAACAATGTCACAGTGGTCCAGGACACGGTAGGCTACCTGCCAACAATCAATGCTCCTGCTACAGAACTGTCTACTGTGTATGAGATGCTAAACCAAGCAATAGGCATCATGGAGTCCCTGCAGTTAAAGACAATCGTCTGTGTGTTTGACCAAGCACTGTATGCTAAGGCAGCAGAAATCATGTGGAAGCATGAGAAGTTCAAAAATATTATCATCAGGATGGGGGTCTTCCACACCATTTGTATTCTGCTTTCCATTCTGGGAAAACGATTCCAAGATGGAGGGTTAAGGGACCTCTGTGTGGAGTCTGGTGTTATTGCGGAAGGGTCAATAGCTGGAGTGATGGAAGGCAGAAAATACAATCGAGCTGTCAGGTTGCATAAGCTTGTCTATGAAGCATTGATGAGGCTCGCCTGGAAAAGCTTCCTTCTGTGGCTAAAGGAGAAACATCCAACAGAGATGTCCCACATGGAAGAAGCCCTGAGGAGAATTGATAGCTTCCAAGGTGATATCTGTCAGGCATCACTCACAGAGCTTCTTGAAAATGATTCATTCACCCTCACCCAACAGCTATTCCAGGTCTACCTGGACTCGCTCCGAAACCAACAAGGTCTTTCAGCTTTCTGGATGTCCTACCTGGATATGACAGATATCATGTTGGGCTTAATTCGCGCTTCTAGAGAAGGGAACTGGATGTTGCACCTTGCATGCATCCGAGAGATGATCCCTTGGTGTTTTGCGTATGACAAGCTTAACTACGCCCGCTACCTGTCATACTATTATGCCACAATGACACAGCTGCCAGCAAATCACCCGGAAGTGCATGCCCACTTCCTGCAAGGAGGCTTCTCCGTCCAACTTGGCAGCAGAAATCCTTTTGGACGAATTCCTGTTGACCAGACCATTGAGGAGACTGTCAACAAGGACACACAAACATCTGGCGGAACAAAAGGCTTCAGCCTCAAGACCGCGGCTGTCTACAAGTACTACTTAACCTCAGAGTACCGCAGTGCCTACCTGAGGCAGCTGAGGGAGATGGTAGGTCAAGGAGATTCTCAATTTAATCACCCAGACTTACAGCTGCCCAGGATCAGAAGAGATGAGGCTGGTGTTCAGTCCATTGTTGATATCCTGGACAACTGCTGGCTGAATCCATTTAGTCCAGACCAATGTGAGTTTGTCAGCTTGTCAACAGCAACTGTTGCCCCACCACATGTGGTCAATGACCTACTTGATGCTCATAAGATAGGAGAGCAAGCCTATCAAGCTTTCAAACATGAACGTCTTGAGACAACTCCACCAATTAAAACGTTTTATGACACAATCACAAAGAAGAAGCTGAAAACATTCTCAGATATTGGGAAAAAAACACGCAACAAAGGGCAAGCCAAGGATGTAGTTCTGAAGGCTGATAGGAATCTGTTTGGCCACATGATTTTGGTGGCCCAGAGCCAGGAACTACACATGAGAGATGTGTTAGCACATCCCCTGGGACCAGTGCCATGGACCCTAGCTAATGCGGATGGATCTCTTCGTAAAACGAACAAAGCAGCTCTTGCCAGAGAGTTGGAGAAGAGTGTTGCCCCAGCAGAAGTAATCCCCAAACCATCAACAACCATCATCGATGGAATGAGCCTGGTGCAAAAAATGAAAGGGAACGACAAGACATTTGCACAGCTGGCAGAATCAACCTTAGCCAAGGTCTTGCATGAAGGTGGCGATAGTGAACGGATTGATGTTGTCTTTGATGTTTACAAGGACATGTCAATCAAACATTCAGAAAGGGCAAACAGAGGTGCAGACATTGGGATCCAGTTTAAAAACATAGTTTCTGGCCACAATATCCAGCAGTGGAGGAAACTTCTCTGCAGCGCTGCCAACAAAACCAGTCTCATCAAGTTCTTGGTGGAGGAATGGAAACGGCCTGAGCACAGAGATAAACTACAGGTCAAGACACTGTATGTTACTTGTGAAGAAGTCTGCTTCAAAATCACTAAGGACCAGTGGGAGGAGGTAACACAATTGAGATCTTCTCAGGAGGAAGCTGACACCCTGCATGCTATTGCATGCTCTCCATGCAGCAGAGTCTGGCTACAAGGCAGCGATCATCATAGCTGATGACACAGATGTTCTGGTGCTGTCTCTTGGTTTCAGCAAGGACATCCCATGCCCTGTGTACCAAAAATGTGGCACACAGAACAGGACAAGATTTCTGGACATCACTAAACTTTGTCAATCACTCGGTGAAAGTGTGGCTGGTGCCTTGATTGGCATGCATGCATTCACCGGTTGTGACACGGTAAGTGCATTTGCAGGACGTGGGAAAATGGGCACCTTCAAACGATTGAAATCAGACAGGACATACCAGGAAGCCTTCCTTGAGCTGGGCCGTGCTTGGACTGTCTCCGATGAGCTCTTCAAGAAGCTGGAGGAAATCACTTGCCACATGTATGTACCCTCTACGCAGACTACAGATGTCAATCTTCTTCGCTACCAACTTTTCTGCACCAGACGCGGGGAGGTAGAGTCCAGCCAGCTTCCACCATGTCAGGATTGCTTATTTATGCATTCAGTTCGTGCCAACTATCAGGCTGCTATCTGGAGACGGTCTCTTCAAACCCAGCCATCTGTACCAAGCCCCAAGCACCATGGATGGACCACAAATGATGAAGGGCAGCTGGATATACAGTGGATGCGTGGTTCCCCAGCACCAGATGCTGTCTTGCAGTTGCTATCTTGCAAGTGTGTGAGGTCATGCAAACTACCTGAGTGCACATGTCTCAACAATGGGCTGAAGTGCACAAACCTGTGCAAATTACAAACCTGTGCCAACCAATGCAGTGAGGAAGAGCCCCCTGCACACCTGACAGACTCAGATGTAGATGAAGATACTGATGTTGATTAAAAAATGATGATCTTAAGGGGCCAATCATAATTGACCCTCTGTGACTCAGTGGCACTATGATGTTAACTGACATTGTAACATTTTTTCTGTTCTCATCTGTTATGTTGTTATACTTTGTTTTCATCTGATCTCATAATAAAGTAGTCTTGTTATGCTGCTTTTATGTCCTGTGTCTGTATGCTGTGCCGTCAATGCTGAATTTCCCCCGATCTGTCTGTCTGTCTGTCTGTCTGTCTGTCTGTCTGTCTGTCTGTCTGTCTGTCTGTCTGTCTGTCTGTCTGTCTGTCCTCTGCACTTATTGAATAAGGTATTGGGAAGAAATATAATTTGTCAAAAAGTATCCTTAATTAGCAACTACATTGCAATGATTTAGAACCTAAAATCGGCTAATTTAAGCTTATATATTTACACCTGTATTAGATAAATTACTTGAAAGACTACTTAAGGGTTTATTACAAGTCTCTATGGCTGGCCAATAGTTCAAACACACCCAAAGAAGAGGATATAATGAAAGAAAGATGATTTCCAGGGAATGCAATTTTTCGTTTTTGAACAGCAGCAGTCTATTACTTTAAGAGGTGATAAATACTATAAAGCTGCCAGTCAGCAAGGTCTATCATATCAAAACTTAATCTAGGGATGTATAGGAATAAAAAAATCACAACTAGAATTTGCCCACCCAGGTGATACCGATATGTGAAATTTTGGGTCTTGGCCCAAGGACTAATAGCGACGCTAAAAGAGAGCGACTTTCGTAGGACAGCTAACCCAGGCTTTGAGCGCAACATACCTCGCTAACCCACTAATCGAGCTTCGTAGTATACCCCCCTGGTGTGTGTTTTTTTTAAATTTATTTAAGTGACCTCGTTGAAATGAGTCTTGTATTCAGAATTGTATTGTCCAAAAGTAATTTGTATAAGAAAAAATGTGCTTCTTCTCTGCTCCCTCCCTATGTTTATCTGCCATTTGATAACGCTGTGTGCGTGCATATGAATAAGAATAACAACTTGCTTGGTCAGTGTCATTCTAGAAGTTTTGGTCAAGAAGTACCAAGACAGATTTTATCATGGGACTTGATTGGACATCACAAGATTGAAACCATCCTATTGGTGTCTTTTGTAACGAACTGAACAAAGTTTGAATGAATGAATGAATTGATCTTTATTGTCTCTGTACAGAGAAATTTGTCTTGGGCTTACAGGGCATTGGCAGCACATATAACATCCATTAACATAACAAAGTACCTCCCATACAGCCCCCCCCCCCCCCCCCCCCCCCACCACACACACCACACACACCACACACACACACACACACAGTAGTTATTGCACAGTTCTCCAAATGTTAGACATCATAAAATACCCTCCCATCATAGCAGCACTCATATATACCTCCACATATTGCACACTTTCCCTATATGGCACATTCCTCTAGATATTGCACATCCCGCTAATAAATAGATAAATACCCCACACAAGCCCATTACCCTGTTATCTAATCCACACTATGCACTCACTCTATCTGTTCCTGCTTAACTTGTTGTTAATTAGTTTGATGGACATGGGCACAAAGGAGAATTTGTATCTGTTTAGCCTACATGCTGGCATCCTATACCTTCTGCCAGAGGGCAGAAGCTCGTACTCATTGTTTAAGACATGTGTTGTGTCAGCAGAAATTTTGAGGCCCTGTCTCCTAACCGTCTCTTCAAAAATTTCTTGCAGAGAACATGGGGACTGTGTGCCCATTATTTTCCCCGCCCTCTTAACAAGAGTCTGCAGTTGAGTTCTTCCTTTTACAGTTAAGTTCCCAAACCATGTTGTAATGCCATAACGGATGACAGATTCAATAGTTGCCCTATAAAACAAGAGCATGACGCCTTCATCAACGCCATGCACCCTAAGTCTTCTTAGGAAGTGCAGCCGTTGACAAATCTTTGAGCAGACAGACTCAACATGTGTGGCCCACTGTAACTGACAATCAAAGTATATGCCCAAGTATTTAAAATTTGATACTTGTTGAACCATCTCTCCCTTAATAAACACAGGACTATGATCCCCCACACCCTTTGGGTCAAAAATCATTTCTTTCGTCTTGTCCACATTTAAAATTAGGTTGTGGTCCTCGCACCACAGCACTTTATCCTGCACCTCTGTGCGGTACTCTCCAGTGTCAGACTGAGCTAACAGAAGACTCAGTAAAACTGTGTCATCTGAGAACTTTATGATGTAATTATTACTATATTGGCTCTTACAATTATTTGTATATAATGTAAAGAGAATGGGAGAACTTACGCACCTTTGAGGAGCCCCTGTATTTATTTCCTGTATGTGAGACAGGGTGGAATTAACTTTCACTTGTTGCTGCCTACCAGTGAGGAATGCAAAGTACCACCTGATTAAGAATGGGTTAACCTCCATCTGATCCAATGTCTTTAAAAGGGTCTGGGGGAGGATCATATTGAAAGCCGAACTAAAATCCATAAACAACAGTCTAGCATAGGCCTTCGAGTTTTCAAGATGTTTTAGAATTAAGTGTGTTGTGATGTTTAAAGCATCATCAGTTCCGCGGTTATTCTGATATGCAAACTGATAAGGATCTAATAGATGTTGCACTTCTTGCTTTAGGTTTCCCACCATTATACGTTCAAAAGCCTTCATTACTATAGACGTTAAGGCTACAGGTCTAAAATCATTGTTATTTTTTGGACAGGATTTTTTGGGAACGGGAATAATAATAGCTCTTTTCCAAACTTTAGGTATACTGTGTGAATCAACAGAGAGTTGAAATAGAGGGCTCCAAGCTGGAGCTAACTCCCTTGCAAATGTTTTAAGGAGCAAGGCAGAAATACCATCTGGCCCTGTGGCCTTTTTTGTGTGTAACCCTCCAAAAACCCTGGCTACTGTTTCTGAATTAATTACAATTCTGTTAGATTGGTCACATGAAATTGTACTCAGTACACTATTGCATTCCTCCAACACCCCATTTGCATCACAGTCAAATCGTCTGTAAAAGTCATTTAACTCATTTGCTTTTTCTAGTTCCTTCATAACATGCAATTCTCCTCCTTTTACAGAGCTAAGGTTGGTCATGTCTTTAACTGCATCCCACAACTGTTTAGAGTTCTTATTTAAGAGGGCATCCCTCACACGCAGACTATGCTGCTCTCGTGCCTCCCTTATTTTCCCCTTCAGGTCTTTCTGAATGGCTTTGAGTTCCATGGTGTTGTTAGTCCTGAAGGCCTGTTTCTTCCTTTGAATACACTGTTTGATTTCAGGTGTGATGTAGTCCTTGTTGTTAGGGTATATTTTTACCGTCTTTTTTGCCACCACAGTGTCAACACAAAACTGAATATACCCTGTAATGGCCTCGGCGATATTGTCAATGTTACTGTCCTCATAAAAGATGCTCCAGTCCGTGGCCAGAAAGCAGCCACTTACTCCTCTTGGTTACCCTCCCGCCACACACTGACGGACTTTATAAGTGGCTTGCTTCTTTTTAAGGCGGGTTTAAAAGTTGGAATGAGTCGTATTGTATTGTGATCGGAATTTGAAAGGGGTGGACCGATTTTTGAAGCATACGCATCTGTGATGTTACCATAGCATTTATCCAAGATATTACATTTCCGTGTGGCAGCAGTGACATATTGCTGAAATCCGGGAAGGGCACATTCCATTTTGCAGTGATTAAAATCACCCAAAATAAACATTGGTGCATCTGGCTTGCACTGAAGCTGTTTATGAACACAGTCTGCTATGCGTGAGGCGGCAATTGCTGCGTTACCGCTCGGTGGAATATAAACCACGCTGATGAAAATATTTCCATAATCACGGGGTAGGTAGAAGGGCCTTAGACTCAGACACAAGAGTTCAAGATCCGGTGTGCATACAGAGTCCTTTATAGTGTAATTGGAGCACCAAGAATCATTAATGTACACAGAAATTCCACCACCCCTAGTTTTTCCCGAGTTACTGTTCCTGTCCATACGGACGTTTTTAAAGCCTTGTACCTGCATCAGTTGATCAGGGACATCACCCTGAAGCCATGTCTCCGTAAAAATCATAAGGGAAGACTCACGGTATTCATGACAAACTTTTGTGTTGATGCGGAGCTCGTCCATCTTATTCCTGAGAGATCGAACATTACTTAGGAGTATATATGGCAGAGGAGGTTTATGCCGCCTGCGGCGAAGTCGGTGTTGGATACCCCCTCTTCTCCCTCGTTTCCTTAGACGGCGGCGCCCAGTCCTTAGCAGTTCCTCAGGAACTTCGTTCAGCAGGCCCGGTTCAGGTGTAGCCTTCTGGCGTAGGGAAAGCAACCATTCCCTGCTGTACACCTGCAGCCGCTGAGGCGTAGAACAGCCGGCGTCTTGACCGTTGTAGACCAATGCAGGGCACTACCAGCAACCACAGTACTAAAAGTGCCGCAATCCTTCTCTTCTCCATCGTTGTAACTCCCCTTCTTCGCCCGTACACCAACACAGAAAAGGGTCAGGTCCGTAACAAACTTTCATTAAAAAGACTAAAAACTTTCATTAAAAGACGAAAAACAAACAAACAAACAGCCGCCTGCCCCACGCGCCCGAGTCGCAGCTGAGCCGTGCCACCGGAAGTGATCCTGTGATCTGTAATTTAGTCACACCACCACTGTATGCAAGAGAGACGACCACACACACACACACACACACTCAGCCTTTCCCCGCAGTGATGCAGTGATGTGGAACTTTCACATTTCAATATTTTATTCAAAATACAACATTGATGACATATCAAATGTTGAAACTGTAGAAATTTATAATTTTAAGGGGAAAATAAGTTGATTTTCAATTTCATGGCATCAACACATTCCAGAATAATTGGGACAAGGCCACGTTTGATCACTGGCATCCAGTATGGTTTTCTGGCCTTGACCCTTATGCACAGAGATTGTTCCAGATTCTCTGAATCTTTGGATGATGATATGCACTGTAGATGATGATCCTTTCAAACTTTTTGCAATTTCTGTCTGAGAAACTCCTTTCTGATCTTGCACCACTACTTTTAGACGCAGTATTTGGGGAACTGGTGATCCTCTGCCCATCTTGACTTCTGAGAGTTACTGACACTCTGGGAGGCTCTTTTCATACCCAATCATGTTGCCAATTGACCAAATAAGTTGCAAATGGGTCCTCCAGCTGTCCCTTATATGTAGCCTACATTTTACTTATCTGGCCTCTTATTGCTACCTATGGGGTCAGAACAGTCTCATTAATAATGAATGCACAGAGAAGGATTCACAAATGTATTTTGTGATTTATATATAAATTACTCTCTTCTCACAAATACATTTCAATGCACACACAAATGGATTTCGGCATGTATAAATGTAAAATAAATCCATAAACAAAAATAAGTTTCACAAACACATTTCTGATCCACACACAAATGTATCTTGTTTTAAATAAATGTAATATAAATCCATAAATATATTAATTACATATTTTCATCAAAAATGTATTTGAATGTTGTTACATTTATATACAAACTGTTAAACTTGAATTTACAAGACGCTTTTCATTTGTGAACTTGTTTGCATTTGTGTGTGAACTGGTCTGTATTTATATGTGGATTTTTGAGACTCCCCTGACACGGCTGGATTCACAAATGCATTTTTTTCACCAAGGAACTCTGTAGCCAATCAGATGCCGCCTTAGTTTTCAGCCAATCACATGACTGCAATCCCACGAGGGGTACCTCAGCATGGCCAGCGCACAGCATTTTCTCACCTGCGTGAAGCTGGCCCCCCATGTTGTTCAAAAATTATTAAAAACACTGCTATTTGTTTGTGCTACGTTTGTGCTGGTTTGTGCCGTAAAAAATAGAATTTGTGCTGTTAAGGGTTTTAAGCAATTACACTTTACATTTTCTGGCCAGTGACGTCACTCAGCCCCCCATACTTGTCCAATTTTCCCCAAAACAGTCTCAATCGTTTGTGCTATGTTTGTGCTGATTTGTGCCGTTAAAAGAAACATTTGTGCAACTACGTTTTTTAAGCTATTTCACTTTATAGGTTACACGTGTGACGTCACTCAGCCCCCCATCAATGTCCAAATCTTCCCAAAATGGTCTCAATCGTTTGTGCTATGTTTGTGCTGATTTGTGCCGTCAAAAGAAACATTTGTGCTACTATGTTTTCTGCGTTATTATGGTTTGTTTATTACTCGCGTGACGTCACCAGCCCCCCATCAATGTCCAAATCTTCCCAAAATAGTCTCAATCGTTTGTGCTACATATGTGCTAATTTGTGCCGTTGAAAGAAATATTTGTGCCACTTCGGTTTTCACCTTATCAGGCTTTATTGGCTACACGACTACAGTGGCTTTGCGTGACGTCAGCATCCGCTGCTGCAGCCATCAGAATGAACTTGCCATTATAGTCGGACTCAGGAGATTCGCAGGCATCACCGCCCTTTGCCCACCTGACAGTTGGCTGGCTTTTTCCTGAAGGTGAGTCAAATATTCGTAATTTGTCCTATATTCTTGAGTTTAAACAAGGTCTAGGCTACCCCGCATTATGTTAGAGGCGATAAGCCTAAAATTCGTGAAGCAAATGTGTAGGCTTAGGCCTTAATACTGAGAATTGAGCTGGCATTTGATTGTAGCCTAGCCTAAGAGGTTTATCACCACTATAGGCAGTGTAGGCGTTACCCCAGGGATAGGCTATTTAATTATTAACCAAGGCATTTAGATAATCATATAAAAAGTTGTTATGAATACCGATCATCCGAGGCTAACCTAGTGAATGATGTGGTATATTAGATCGAGCACTCGGTGCTCGATTATGTTGCACTGCCAATGTTGCTATCTGTGGTTCGGTGATTGATTACGTGTCAGTCGCTGTATGTTGAAGCTTAAGTAAAGACGTACTTTTACCGCCGCCTTGCCTCCGTGTGTATTACTACAACAGTAATAGATTAAGCCGCACAGTACAGTAGTACTAAAGTATACAGTAACATAAAGCTACAACATGGTAAAGTCAGCTGTCAATCAGATGATCAGCACGTGACTGATCTGACTAAGCGAATTCAGGGTAGCTGCATGAGAGACACTGTTGCCCTACAACTTAAGTTACATGACATGCATAATCAGTGGTTGTCTTTCTGTAGGCTTCTGTGTGTAACATAACTTCAACTGTATAGATTAATTGCCATTGTATAAGTCAGCTAGGCCTATTTTTCTCAATATTTGTCAAGATTAGATTTTAAAAAAAATCGTTTTTGTATGGATAACTTTGTGGTTGTGACATGGTAAGGTATGTTAATTACTTGTTCTCATTATTTCTGTTGAATTTGGTTATGGTTTACATCAAATGTGAAAAGGCTTTGTGTAGGAAAATACATTTTAATGACAATTTTACTTATGGAACATGTAACCATAGCATCGAATTGATGTGATGTAAAGGTGTAATATTTTGATACAAATGCATTGTCAAGAACAACAGCTGATTAACTTAATCACATTAACATGACTAATAAAACTGATTAACTTAATCACATTAATGTGACTAATAAAACTCCAAGAATCGCACATTACAAACAACACAATCCAGCTGTCAGGAACAAGCAGATTGAGAATTGGCAGAACTGAATGATAGCTACAGTAACAAAACCAGGAGATGCAGAACAGTACAAGTCATAATGGTCCAGGATCATTATCATATCTTGGGTACATTCATAAAAACACCCTAGGATGCATTTTACACTTTAAGTTTTTGCTTGTTACTGAAATTAAATCAACTTTTTCAAAACAAGAAACTTTATGATTTAGATAAACCCTCACTGTGTTAACTGTGTTAAGTATCACTGTGTATTTATGTTTTTGTGTAAAACACAACATGTGGTTTTATTTTGTGTTTTTCAGAAGCAGTGGAAACTCCTTTGCTGAGGTCATCATATCTCTCCCAGACAGAGAATGCCCTCCTACAGTAGGCCACATAGTGACCTAGAGCGCCCCTGTATGGCCCTGGCAGAAAAGCAACAATTCCCCTCAGGATGAATTCCTCATTGCCGCAGGTAATGTTCACTGGAAACTCATTCAGTGGATAGCCCGTTTCCTCTGCCGTTTCGATGAACAATGCTGATCCAGTGGTGTATGTGTGTGTAACCAGTCCAGTACACAACAGGGGAAATGTGGCAGAATCCTCTGTTTTCACGGTGCCGCAAGTGTCAGGTGTCACCAGAGGCCGTAAACACATTGAGGGTTGCAGCTGCACTCCTTGAAGAAGTGCAGCCTGGAGCCCTTTGATGCCTTCTCTTTTAAGTGTGTTCACATCAACAGGTACTAGAGGAACTTCCCTGCGATGTGCTGAACTGCGACGGCAGCCTTGGTTAGAGCACAGGACCTCGGTCACCAGACTAGGAGTGTGCCTCATCAGAGATGTCACTATGTAAGCAATGTTGCATGCTGCATTAACCTGCCTTGCCCCTGACCTCAGCTCGCTTGAGCTGAAAATGTTTAGCAGGAGTTCAGCCCTCTGTTTGAAGGCATCACACTGCATTCCCTTTGCCACAATGGTAGTACCAAGTTGGAATATTTTTGTGTTTTGTTGATGGCCGTGGATGTAATCTCTGAAATCTGCACTGTCACAGAATGCACAGCAGAGACACTGACAGAAGGAGTCAAATGCACATGTATTGGTTAGACTCACATGTGCCTTGCCTACCTTTATAGGCTTTGATAAATTGCCGTTTTGTAGGAGGCCAATTTGCGTTTTACTTTTTTTAGGAGCCGTGTCAACATGAAGCCACTCTGGGCATGGAGTTAGATAGGACTTCCTCTTCTTTGGTGGTACAGACAGGCCTCTCCAATTTTCCACGGGTCCGTCAATGTTTGGGTAGGCTTCTGTCTCGCTTTCATCATGATTCATTGAGGATGTGTCATCTTCATTTCTCTCTGCTCTTAGGATGTTAGCTGAGACAGCTGCAGAAGAAAGCCTCATCTGCCCTTCAATGTAAGTCAGGTGTCTGCTTACAAAACGGTCCAGGCGAATGGGTAAGTGGTCATGTTTAAACAGGCCACGTTTCAAATTTTTGAATTCCGCTTCCACATGAGCAGAGCTTGCAGTTAGGTCACTGCCTTCGAAATGTGGCACCATCACACCAGTCCACAATGGCAGGTATGAGCACAACCTAATCACATGAGGGAGAAGCTCTGGAAGGTAGTGTAGATTATCCCGGTCACCACCTTGTGAGGCAAGTGTTTTGCTCTCACCACAGATGTTGGCAACCCAAGACTGTGCTTCTGTGTTGCAATCTTCCAGGGAATTCATGGATGTTTCTTTGGCCATCTCATCAGCTAAGCATAGGGCAGGGTTGTGTTTGCCATCTGCAATTCTTTTTTTAAGATTGGCTTTGCAGACCTCTGAGATGACCGGTTCTCCACTGTCATCGTTTCCCTCCGACTGACTTAGGGCCACCACTGTAATTGACTGAATCAATTGCCTGGCATCATCAATTGACACACACTGCAGCACCTGTGCCAAGGCTCTGACATAGAAGTCCTTCACCCGACTTCCCTTCTTCCTCAGGCATTCCCATTGAGTGATCATTTTAATGCAGTGTGCAACATCTACACGGAGGAAACAGGGAGGTAATGTTGATGAGGGATTTCCCAATATTACCCCAAAACACTCATTTATGTAACTTTTTAAGTCAGGGTGAGGTGTGAAGGCTTTGACAAGAGCCCCTAGGATAGCAAGTGAGAAGTCACATACAGCCTCTTTAGGGACAGGAGCACCTCCTCTGTGCCACTCACTCAGCCAGTTGGCTATGGCAGGTATGTTGTGCCTCTCAGATAACATCTGCACAACAGGTATGTGAACCCCAGACGCATCAGACAGAACACCTTGGTAAAGGAAGATGTGTCCTGATCTCCCTGTTGGTCTGCTTAGTCTCTTCACGACTGTACCTGTGGCATCAAAACTTACACGTGATCCACAGGCCTTTGAAAGGGACTTGTAAACCACCAACTGAGATGGAGTCCAGTAGTGGCAGAAGAACTTGTCTAGGCCAATGTCAAAAATGCTTCCACAGTGAGAGGCACTGTATTTCATTAGTTGCAATGAAAGGACAGGATCGTTGTGCCCCAATTCCTTGTCCCCTCTCTCCTGTTTGGCCTTTCGCAATGTGGATAGGCTGGGAAGGTGGCTTGGCTCAGGATCTCCCATTTCCATCATCTCCTTGGCTTTAGTCGCTCGCCACACATGAGGAAGTTCTTTGCCCTTCCAGAGCACCTCTGATACCTTTGACCTTTCTTCATTGGACAAATTGCGCTTTGATTTCCCACTGTGAAGGCTGTTATTAACATTCTCCAATGAACATTGCAGAACCACTGGTGCATTGTCTGCAGGCAAGCTCTCTGCATGAATGGACAACTTTCCAGTGAGTGTCCAGTGATAACAAGGCACCTTGATGGACTATTTGGATGTACCTTTGCTCTCTTGAAACTGAGTGTGCAAGGACATTTGATTGCATTCCATATCTTCTCATTTAGGACATGAGTCCAAGAGCCTGGTTTCAAAATAGTGTAATGTCTCTCACTGGATTGTGCCTCTGTGCTCTTATACACAGTTTCATCAAGTAATTTCTCTGTCCACTCCTGAAAAGGAATGGTGAGTAGAAAGCTAATTGTTTCGGTGGAATCCAAATCGACATCTGAGGTTTGCCTTTCCTCATGGGCTTCATTATTGGCTATCCCTAATTTTTCCCAAATATTGTGGCGATTCATTTTCACAAAAGTGTACAAGGCTTTTGCTGACATTCTACCTCCGAGTTGCTCACTGAGGTCTGTCCAAATGTTGTGAGAGGGCCGTACAATATCCCAGCCATCCACAATTCCATCCTTGGCTGCCAAGATGACATTTGTGACCTCATTGTTGTCACAAGATGGGGGCCTTGGCATCTATTGACAAAAAACAAAAAAAAAGTGATTAATTGCACTCTTTTTCCACAGCGTATGTATTTTTATTTCTTGTTATTCATGTTTTTGTGTTATTAATGTGATTTCAGTTAAATAAATGTGATATGTGTTAAGTTCACTTACACCTTGGATGGCTTTCATTTAGATCACAACACCCTCAAGGGGTGCTTATTTACAGGAACCGTATGTAAGAAATGTATTTCAATTAATCATAAAATGGCCCTGATATGTCACTAGACATTAAGAAATCATGCTCATTTCAAATACTTATATCACTGACAACAGTAGTCCGGCCTGAATATTGTCATTTTAAAAAGTGAAGTTGCAGCCCTCAACTGATGTTGATGTTTACATGTTGTGTTTTGGCCTGATGCGCCACCCTCCACCTATCTACTAATCACAAAGTCAGTAGTTTTTCGGCATCCAGGTTGCCATCTCTGCTCTAGTTACCACAGCTGCGGTGTACACCGCTCTACAGTATTTTAGGTATTGAGAGGTAGGTGTCGCTGTTGCGGTAAGCATCGACTAATTTCCGGTCTACCTCTTGCTCTGTGTGTACACTGTTTGGTGTTGTAGCTGTCGGTGAACGCTGAATATACATTTGTTTTACTCGTTACAGCGGTTATTTACCCGCTTAAACATTTAAACTTAAAATAGCGACAAGTCGCTATTTTAAGTCTTCACACGCTAGTTACATTAAGCATTAGCAGTTAGCGATGTCTTCTTCCTCTGCTCCTCTGTCCTGCTCAGTGTGCCAAATGTTTAGTTACTCCTCCACCTCTTTTAGTGATAATGGTACCTGTATTAAATGTAGTTTATTTAGTGCGCTGGAGGTGAGAATTAGTGACTTAGAGGCCCGGTACCGCACCACACCGTCTCCGGTAGTCTGTGCGGGCCGGCCGGCGGTAGCTCTAGTTAGCCGTCCCCCGGTAGACCCCGAGCAGCCGGGAAGCCACGGAGAGTGGGTGACTGTCCGGGGGAAGCGTAGCGGCAACCCACTGAAGCCCACGGCTCACCACCAGCCCATTCACGTTTCTAATACGTTTTCCCCACTCAGCGACGCACCCGCTGAGGAACAGACTCTGGTTATTGGCTCTTCTATAGTCAGAAACGTGAAGTTAGCGAAGCCAGCGGCCATAGTCAAATGTATCCCTGGGGCCAGAGCGGGCGACGTTGAATCCTATTTAAAACTGCTGGCGAAAGACAAACGTAAATATCATAAGATTGTTATTCACGTCGGCGGTAATGACTCCCGATTACGCCAATCGGAGGTCACTAAAATTAATGTGGAATCGGTGTGTAGATACGCCAAAACAATGTCGGACACCGTAGTTTTCTCTGGACCCCTGCCCAATGTGACCAGTGACGTCATGTATAGCCGCATGGCGTCCTTCCACCGCTGGCTGTCCAGGTGGTGTCCAGCAAACCATGTGGGCTTCATAGATAATTGGCAGCCTTTTTGGGGAAAACCTGGTTTGATTGGGAGAGACGGCATCCATCCCACGTTGGATGGAGCGGCTCTCTTATCCAGGAATATGATGCAGTTTATTTCTAAAACCTGACAGTCCAGAGTTGGGACCAGGAAGCAGAGTTGCTGTTTAACACACTTCTCTGCGCTTCCTCTAGTACAGTCCCCCACCCACCACCCCATAGAGACTGTGTCTGTCCCCCGACCGCCTACATTATGTAAAGAAATAAAAACAAGAGGCGTTAACCATGAAAACCTAATAAAAATTAAAACCAACTCCTCAGTAGCACAAAATAAAAGAATTAAATGTGGACTGTTAAATATCAGGTCTCTGTCATCCAAAGCTGTTCTAGTGAATGAATTAATATCAGATTATGATATTGATTTGCTTTGTCTTACTGAGACCTGGTTGTCCCATGAGGATTATGTTAGCCTAAATGAATCCACCCCCCCCCAGTCATATTAATACTCACATTCCCCGAGGCGCAGGCCGAGGAGGTGGAGTAGCAGCTATATATGACTCGGGGGTTTTAATGGACCCTAAACCAAAACTAAATTATAATTCATTTGAAAGCATTATTTTTAGTCTTTCTCACCCAAACTGGAAAACACTGGAGCCAGTCCTATTTGTTATAGTGTACCGCGCTCCTGGACCGTACTCTGATTTTATATCTGAATTCTCAGAGTTTCTATCAAGTTTAGTTCTTACATCAGATAAAGTAATTATTGTAGGTGATTTTAATGTCCATGTGGATGTTACAAATGACAGCCTTAGTAACGCATTTACCTCATTAATAGACTCAATCGGCTTCTGTCAGAGTGTAAATAAACCAACCCATTGTTTTAATCACACTCTTGACCTTGTTCTATCATATGGCATGGATATTGAACATTTAATAGTTTTTCCACATAATCCTCTCCTATCTGATCATTATTTAATAACTTTTGAATTTCTATTATTTGACTATAAGCCATTAAGCAAAACTTCCTACAGCAGATGTCTATCTGACCGTGCTGTAGCTAAATTTAAGGAGGAGATTGCATCAGTGTTTAATTCAATGCCATATCTGAATATAACGGAGTCCTATATTAACTTTAGTCACTCCCAAATTGATAATCTTGTTAATAGTGCTGCAGGCTCTCTACAATCAACATTAGATTCTATCGCTCCTAGAAAACAGAAAATAATAAAACACAGGAAACTCGCACCATGGTACAACCAACAAACTCGTCAATTAAAACAAGAAACAAGGAAATCAGAAAGGAAATGGCGCGCTTCCAATTTATTAGAAAATCGCTTAATATGGCAAAATAATCTTAAAAATTATAGAAAGGCCCTCCGTAATGCCAGAGGAGCCTTTTACTCGGCACTAATAGAAGAAAATAAAAACAACCCCAGGTTCCTCTTCAGCACTGTAGCCAGGCTGACAGAGAGTCACAGCTCTATTGAGCCATGTATCCCTATCAACTTAAGTAGCAATGACTTCATGAACTTCTTTTATAATAAAATTATTACTATTAGAGAGAAAATTAGTCACCAAATGCCCTCAATAGGTATCGCAGGCTCTCCAACATCAGACACTTTGACTGGTGCAAACTTAGATGTGTATTTGGAGTGTTTCTCTGCTGTCAGTCTTCATCAGTTAACTTCTATAATTTCTTCATCGAAGTCATCAACCTGTCTGTTAGACCCCATCCCAACTAGGCTGCTTAAAGAAATTGTACCCTTAATTGGCACTTCTTTACTGGAAATGATTAATCTTTCTTTATTATCAGGATATGTACCACAGTCCTTTAAAGTAGCTGTAATTAAACCCCTTCTTAAAAAGCCCACTCTTGACCCTGGGGTTTTAGCCAACTATAGACCGATTTCTAATCTCCCCTTTCTGTCTAAAATTCTGGAGAAAGTAGTCGCCAAACAATTGTGTGACTTTCTACACAACAATAGTTTATTCGAGGATTTCCAGTCAGGATTTAGAGTTCATCATAGCACAGAGACAGCTCTGGTTAAAGTTAATAATGACCTTTTGATTGCTTCTGACAATGGACTTGTCTCTGTACTTGTATTATTAGATCTTAGTGCTGCCTTTGACACCATTGATCATAGTATTCTTTTACAGAGACTCGAGCATGAAATTGGCATCAAAGGAACCGCACTAAGCTGGTTTATGTCATATCTATCAGATCGTTCACAGTTTGTACACGTGAATGATGAATCTTCAATAAATACTACAGTTAGTCATGGAGTTCCACAAGGTTCTGTACTTGGACCAATACTATTTACTTTATATATGCTCCCTTTAGGCGATATTATTAGAAAGCACTCCATTAACTTTCATTGTTATGCAGATGATACGCAGTTATATGTATCGATCAAACCCGATGAAATTAATCAATTATCTAAATTACAAACATGTCTTAAAGACATAAAATCCTGGATGAGCTGCAATTTTCTGATGTTAAACTCAGAGAAAACCGAAATTCTTGTACTTGGCCCCAAAAACCTTAGAGACTTAATGTCTACAGATATAGCTACTCTAGATGGCATTACATTGGCCTCTAGCACCACTGTCAGGAATCTTGGAGTTATCTTTGATCAGGATCTGTCATTTAATTCCCACATAAAGCAGACCTCTAGGACTGCCTTTTTTCATTTACGTAATATTACAAAAATCAGACGCATCCTATCAAAGACAGACGCAGAAAAACTAATCCATGCATTTGTTACCTCAAGGCTGGATTACTGCAACTCCTTATTATCAGGTTGTCCAAATAAATCCATTAAGATGCTTCAATTAATTCAAAACGCTGCAGCGCGAGTACTGACAGGAACTAGGAAAAGAGATCACATCTCTCCTGTACTAGCTTCTCTGCATTGGCTCCCTGTAAAATTTAGAATAGAATTTAAAATCCTCCTCCTCACCTATAAAGCTCTTCATGGGCAGGCCCCTTCATATCTCAAAGAGCTCATAGTACCCTACTACCCCACTAGAACACTGCGTTCTCTGAATGCAGGGCTACTGGTGGTTCCAATAGTTTCTAAAAGTAGAACCGGAGCCAGAGCCTTCAGTTACCAAGCTCCTCTTCAGTGGAACCAGCTTCCAGTTGTGGTTCGGGAGGCAGACACCCTCTCCACATTTAAGAGTAGGCTTAAGACGTTCCTCTTTGATAAAGCTTATAGTTAGGGCTGGATCAGGTGAGTCCTGAACCATCCCTTAGTTATGCTGCTATAGGCCTAGACTATCGGGGGATTTGCACTGAGTCTCTCGCTCTCTCTCTCTCTCTCTCTCTCTCTCTCTCTGTGTGTGCACACATTCATGTCCCATTAATGCATGTTACTAACACTTCTTCCCCGGAGTTCTTGTGTTTTCTCGTCTCGCAGGTTCTCATGGATCCTGGCGGAGCCTCCATGGTCCTGCTTGACTGCCATTGCTAATATCAGTTACCAGTTATATACAGTTACTGTTGTTGCTGCTCGCTGTCCCCCATCATTGGTGCTAGTGCATTGATGTAGTTGCTCTCTCTCTCTCTCTCTCTCTCTCTCTCTCTCTCTCTCTCTCTCTCTCTCTCTCTCACCCCAACTGGTCAAGGCAGATGACCACCCACCTAGAGCCGAAGGGTCTGTCCAAGGTTTCTGCCTTTTAACAGGCAGTTTTTCCTTGCCCCCGTGCCAAGTGCTTGCTCATGGTGGTACTGTTGGGTCTCTGTAAATGTTATTAGGAGTTTGGTCTAGACCTGCTCCATTTGAAAAGTGCCCTGAGATAACTTCTGTTATGAATTGGCGCTATACAAATAAAATTGAATTGAATTGAATTATTTAGACATTATTAGAATGCATTGTGTCATTTGTATTATGGCACAAGGCCGCACTTTTGACTTGTTTTCAAGAACACAGGTTCAATCTCGTTATTGTGAAACTCAAAACAAATGCATTGTCATACATTTATTTAAGGATATGTATTTTCCAGCAAGTAAAATCCCCAAATGCAATGAAGAATATTTAGCTTGAATGAATATTGTTATCTCCTAAGGATAATCTAGTTCTAGAATTATCACTAACTCAATGGCTTGTCTGTGAGCAAAGACAGAAGTTCCAGTTCGATCTTTTATTGTGGAATAGTTTTTCTGCTTTATATGCAAATAAAATTGAATTGAATTGAATTGAATTGAACTTTGAAAGTGATTGCAGTACCAGCTTTGGCCAAAATCCTACATACGGTTCCTTTAAATAGCGGGCAAAGTGCAAAGTCTGTCATACAAAGTTATTGCACCTGAACTAGCAATGCTGTGGGAGCATTGACTCATCAATGTTTGTGCATTGTTGCCCATGGTGATAAATTAGAAAATGGGTCTTACTTAGTTATTAAATTAACATTTTGTACACTTTATTCCCATTACACTTTGCCCATCTTTCAAATTAGGCCCTTGGTCTTCAGAAAAGTTGAATTAACTCACTTTGACAAATCTGAAGTATGCTATCTCAGCCCTGATATCTTAGTACAATTTTAGATATGCATTTGGTTGAACATGAGGTTCATATAATTCACATTTTCAGCAAGTTTATTGAATAAAGTCACCAGGCATAACCAGTTATATCAATGTGACTGCGACTGTACAAGTGATATGTCAACATCCAATACAGGCTTTGATGAGGTGTTTTTATTTTTTACTTGATAGAGATGTTATTCAAAATGCAAAGAACTACTGCCCTGCCTCACTGTCTTAACCCCGCCCATTGGCACTGACGTGCCTGGGAGGTTGTCCTTTCTGTCCCCTGTTTGCCCAGGTGTGCCTGATTGGAAGGGGTATTTAAGACCAGCTCCGTCTGCGCCTGTGGCGGCTCTCCTCTTCCTCATTTGCGTATTTTCCACCACACTGACTTGCAATACACGTTTATCTTTATTGCTTCACCTTAGTTGCTGTTAACTTTATTTAATAAATTCCTTCATTATGATTTCAACACTGCGTTTGGTCTCCCCTTGATGTACATACTTTGAGCCAGTATGTTACAATACTGTATGTTCATTTAGAATTTCATGTCGGCAACATGTCATAACAGGAACAGGAGCATGTTTACCACGGTGTTCAACTCTTCATTTAATAACATTCTGTAAATGTTAAATTGAGTCTTCCTGAGATATTCAAGGTTTCCCTGAAAAAGGTTGATTGTGCCTTGTCAGACGTGCAAGATGCATGCCATAGGCACTGATTGAACTTAAATAAGATAAATTGTGTAATAAAAACACATAATTCATAATTTTCTGCAGATGAATTAAAGAAATGGTGACTGTATAGTTAACCCTGATGATTTTTAGGAGTCTACTGTACCTCCACCCTAGTAGTGACCATTTTCCCTCCATTTAGTGGACTTAGCCTATCCCTAGTAGCTAGCTTGTTTTATCTGGCATTTTAACCATTTCTGATCAAATTTCTTGTAGTCCACAAAGTAATAATGTATAATAGTAATAGTGTAATGTAGTGTAGTGTTGGCTGCATCTTACCTCTTGAAGATTAATGTTGTTCCTCAAAGCACAGGTGGTTGTCTTTATGCACAATGCACTGCAAGGCTACACAGTCCAGACTGGTGAAATAAGTTTATCTTTCTTGTATGTACTGTAGGTACGCATCACTTCATACGTCCCCACAGAAACAAGAACTCTCATTAAGATTCCTTTGATGTCCATGGTCCTAATATACCGTACACACCCTCAATTTTCCATGTGTTAAAGATCAAGTTTACTGCAACTGAATACATTAATTCTGAATAATTACTTTTGTGGTTAAAGCCAGTAGCCTAAGCCTAAGATAGCTATATTAAAAATAATAGGTAACATTAACTGATTAACTGTATAGTGAACTTAATACAAATCAGACAGGTGAATGTTATTTATTGTCTTTTTGGTATGATGTAGACATTGGAATTGAAAGGCAAGAGCCAAAGCTGACAAAGAATCTTATTACATTGATGTAGGTTGGAGTGAGGTCAGCGTTGAATCTGTCCCAGGTCTGGCCCAGCTTGCAGTCATGTCAACATAAAATTCCTTGGAAACCGGGACACTTTAGCGTCCCGACAGGCTTTTGTCGGGACTCGGGACACGCAACTCAAAATCGGGACGTCTGGTCACCTTAGCATAGAATGGTACAGTACGAGGGGGGGGGGGTGTTACTGTAACGCGGTCACTGCCGGAGGTGCCAGTCAGCTGAGTGACACTTCCCGTTGCAATGAAGCTCTGCAGCCGGGTCTGGCATAATAACTAGCCAATAAAGCCTGATAACGTGAAAAACCGAAGTAGCACAAATGTTTCTTTCAACGGCACAAATTAGCACATATGTAGCACAAACGATTGAGACTATTTTGGGAAGATTTGGACATTGATGGGGGGCTGGTGACGTCACGCGAGTAATAAACAAACCATAATAACGCAGAAAACATAGTAGCACAAATGTTTCTTTTGACGGCACAAATCAGCACAAACATAGCACAAACGATTGAGACCATTTTGGGAAGATTTGGACATTGATGGGGGGCTGAGTGACGTCACACGTGTAACCTATAAAGTGAAATAGCTTAAAAAACGTAGTTGCACAAATGTTTCTTTTAACGGCACAAATCAGCACAAACATAGCACAAACGATTGAGACTGTTTTGGGGAAAATTGGACAAGTATGGGGGGCTGAGTGACGTCACTGGCCAGAAAATGTAAAGTGTAATTGCTTAAAACCCTTAACAGCACAAATTCTATTTTTTACGGCACAAACCAGCACAAACGTAGCACAAACAAATAGCAGTGTTTTTAATAATTTTTGAACAACATGGGGGGCCAGCTTCACGCAGGTCATTTACTCTGCGCATTTTGCGTTACCTTTCGGTAAAAAAAAAAAAAAAAAGAGTTATCGGACTTCACTGTCTGGTAACTGTGCGTTCACATCAGAAGCGAATTGCGCTGCAAAGACGCTTTGGTCGCTCATAAAGATTCGCTGCGAATATTTCTGTTCGCTTTTGTCGCTCATGACGTACAATTCAATTTTGCAGACGCATTTAAAGGAGCCGTATGCTTTGACAGCCATATCAAAGAGTGAACTCCCACACACTTTGGCCATATTGCAGAGACGGTTTTGCTTGTTGGATAAACGATAGTCGCACATCCCTCGTAACTACGCCGTGAAGGTGAACCCTCCCGGACTCCGCTAACATGAACCGCTCCGCCGGAGGAGCCGCACATCCACACGCACCGGACACCAGAATACAAACACACATGTTTTCCATTTGATTGCTTTCAAATAAAGTTATGTGCAGTTATACGGTTAAATAGGATTATTAAACGTGTTCATGTCTCCTTCCTGGTCCAGAACCGCTTGGTCCATGCCGTTAATAGGCGGCCCGCTTCGTGCGTGTGCTTGTAAAAATGATATTTAAGCTGATTATTACGGTATTGTATTGGATCGTACAACACCGGGTGCCCAGCCACAGCCGCGATTAACTTTTCAGTCTACATTTTGATGTACAGTAGGAACCAAAAAGGTACAGTAGGAACCAAAGTGCCGGTGTTCCCTGGGATCCACGCAATCGATCGCTTCTGATGTGAACGCACAGAGTTCAGTTTAACATGGCGCCTGGTAATGGCAATCCCGATTCAAGTGTCACTTAAATCGTGATTGCCATTCCCAGACGCCATGCTGAGGCTGAACTCAAGTGGAAGAAAGGTCAAGTCCGGATCTTTCTTTTTTTTATTTTACCGAAAGGTAACGCAAAATGCGCAGAGAAAATGCTGTGCTCTGGCCATGGTGAGGTACCCCTCGTTGGACTGCAGTCATGTGATTGGCTGCAAACGAGGCAGGCATCTGATTGGCTACAGAAAGTTCCTTGTTGAAAAAAATGCATTTATGAATCCAGCCGTGTCAGGGGAGTCTAAAAAATCCACATATAAATACAGACCAGTTCACACACAAATGCAAACAAGTTCACAAATGAAAAGCGTCTTGTAAATTCAAGTTTAACAGTTTGTATATAAATGTAACAACATCCAAATACATTTTTGATGAAAATTGCTAATATTTTTTAAATTCATATATTTATGGATTTATATTACATTTATTTTAAACAAGACACATTTGTGTGTGGATCAGAAATGTGTTTGTGAAACTTATTTTTGTTTATGGATTTATTTTACATTTATACATGCCGAAATCCATTTGTGTGTGCATTGAAATGTATTTGTGAGAAGAGAGTAATTTATATATAAATCACAAAATACATTTGTGAATCCTTCTCTGTGCATTCATTATTAATGAGACTGTTCTGACCCCATAGCTACCTGTCCCAACTATTTTGGAATGTGTAAGTCTCATGAGGCAGCCGTGGCCTACTGGTTAAGGCTTCGGGCTTGTAACCGGGTTGCCGGTTCAATCCCCGACCAGTCCACGGCTGAAGTGCCCTTGAGCAAGGCACCTAACCCGTCACTGCTCCCCGAACGCCGCTGGTTGGGCAGGCAGCTCACTGCTCTGGGTTAGTGTGTGATTCACCTCACTGTGTGTTCACTGTGTGCTGTGTGTGTTCACTAATTCGGTTAAATTGGGTTAAATGCAGAGAAACTAATTTCCCTCACGGGATCAAAAAAGTATATATTCTATTCATGAAATCCAAAATGAGCCAATATTTGGCATAACATTTCAAAATGTCTCACTTTCAACATTTGCCATGTTATCCATATTCTATTGTGAATAAAATATAGGTTTATAAGATTTGTAAATTATTGGATTCCAGTTTTATTCACAATTTGTACAGTGCCCCAACTATTTTGGAATCCGGTTGTACTTACTTCCATCAATTTGTCCTGAGGTGTCTTTGTCTATTATTGCAGAAGGATTTTGTTGAGCATGTATACAGCAAGAAAAAGTTTCACATGCAAAGTGGGAAGAAGGTTGACTGCCCGGCTAAGATATTCATTAGATACGTAAAGAGGTCAGCACCTTTGCTATGTTTATGTGCGTTGTATTTTATTGTAAGTTCAGAAAAGAGTAGAGATAAAGAGTTGTTTTCACAAAAGTTGACACAGTGATGAGTCGTTAACATGTGTGTTTGTACTTCAGATTTGATACATTCAGTGTGAAGGAGGATCCCAGCAGAAAGAACAAGGAATACTCAATGAAAAGGCTCAAGGAAGAGCTGGCTAAAGGAACTCCGCCAGCATCAACCTTCATCCATGTGAGGATTCCATTGGTCGAAGCCCACCAGAACCATATCATTGATGAGGGCTGCTGCTTTGGGAGGAAGATTCATCCTAAAGTGCGAGAGAAAATCTATGAAGTAGTTGGACAGGGAATTACATCGGTTGCCTTTGTTAAAAAAACGTTAAAACAGTTTGTGTTGAAGGATATGTGCACTGAGGACCAACAGAAGCCTTACGCAGAAGACCAGGCCTACTTCCCCACAAATGCCACAATCCTAAGCCACATACACCTTGCCTTAGTTGCAGGTCGGTACTCTGCACTTGACCAGGAAAATTTTGAGAAAAAATTGCTCAATGGAAGGAGGAGGATCAGGGTGATGTGTTTTACTTTAGGAAGTGTACTGTTGGAGAAGATGGGCAATCAAACCAGTTTCTCTTTGTTCACCAGAATCAAAAGCAGGCCAGGCTCCTTAAATGATATGGGGAAATGGTTTTACTTGACGCAACCTACAAGACGTCTAAATATTCTTTGCCACTTTTTTTTTTGGCTGTAAGAACAAATGTCGGTTATAAACCTGCCGCAGAGTTCATATGTGAGAATGAAACAACTAATTCAATCGCAGAAGCACTTGAACTCCTAAAGAGATGGAACCCAGAGTGGAGACCAAGATACTTCATGACAGATTATAGGTGAGGGAACCACAGCCTAATGTTTACTGGTAAAAGGTTCTATTTTTTCCAACTTTGTTTCGTCTGTGTCCTACACTATTGTGGTATGACATGCTTTTGGTGAGGAGCAGTCATTACAGAAACATTAGCTATTCATTTTCATATCTTACCTAATACTTACTGCGCATTCAGGTTTGAAGCGATAAAGAAATATAATACATAAGTACTGTTACTTTTATCATTACAGCGAACAAGAAATCCAGTCCGTTGCAAGGGTATTTCCAACAGCGGCGACACACCTGTGCACCTTCCACCGGGAACAGGCTTGGCTCAGGTGGACGAAAGACGGTAAGATACTGAATTAGTTAAAAAATTGTGATAAATGTGCTATGGACTTTTGGGTACGTGGTATGGTGATGAGTGAATGCAGGTTAATATTATTGCTTTGCATATGTCTTACCATTTCGCTCTGCTATAATACCAATTACTGTATTCTGTACCACGGGGCCAGTCTTATAAGTTTATACTTAGCTTCACTTGGGGACCCTTTTTCTCCATGCTGATCATCCTTTTTTTTCAGTGAAAGCTAAATAATGGTGTGAACAAAGAAAATGAATTATTTGACTCATTCATTCATTGTGCTTTTAGGGAAGAATAGTCTTGATGACAGGGAACAGGTACAGCTGTTGAATCTTCTTCGCAGCATTGCATGGGCCAGAACAGAGGAGAGCTGCTTGGTAGCGATAGAGAATTTAAGGGAAAGTAGCATCTACAAAGACAGGGAAAAAGTGAGGACCTACGTCGAACAGAGGTGGATTTCCATCAAAGGTGAAGTTGTTAACTGTGAGGTTTGGCTAGGCTAATGGTTGGAAGGAAGATGTATTTCTCTGACAGTGCTGCAGAAAGTACAGTATGTGCACTCATTCCTGCCTAAAGTGTTTGGTTGAATGTTAGCAACATTTTTTTTAGTATCAGCCCAAATGGGTTGGGTTGTTGGCAGTTGTACATTGTTTTGGTAAAATTATTAAGTGCCCTTCTGATCCCATTTCAGAAATGGTGCAGACCTTATGCTCCTGATGGAGATCTCTGGTACTGGTACTGTGACCTCACTCATTGAAACCATCGTGAAAGATTTCGTACCAGAAAAAATGCAACACTATGAGAGTCTCAATTACCGGTACAAAGCCAACCATAAGAACTACAATACAGATGTACCGACCTTTCTGCAAAATCGGCCAAAACAGTTCATCCTACATTGTCTAAACAGCATCACCGCAGCTTGCCATGTCCAGGACATTGTACAGCAAAGGGATGGCACCTGCCTCGCCAGGAGTGAAAATTCAAATGTTTTTTATTCTGTTGACCTCTCCAAGCCAAATTGTGAATGTGAAGCGTTTCAAACATCTTACTTGCCATGCAAGCACATTTTTAACACTCACCACTCCTGGCATTCCCTACCCCTTACCTACACTACGTCACCATATGTTACACTTGACTCCTTTGAAGATGTTCAGAGTGGGGTCAGGGGATTCAGAGCCAAAGGGCTGCAAAGCAGTGAAGATTCAGCAGAGAACCAAGGTCAGGACGAATGGCTGCAGAGCAGTGAAGATTCAGCAGAGAACCAAGGTCAGGAAGAAGGGTTGCAGAGCAGTGAAGATCCAGCAGAGAACCAAGGTCAGGAAGAAGGGTTGCAGAGCAGTGAAGGAAACATGTCTCTTATTAAAGCTGCACAAGTTAAAATGAGGGAACACCTGAAGATGCTGTCTGACGCCACATGTTACGATCTGGAAACGCTCACCAAGTCAGCAGAAGCACTGGACGTTTTAAGGAAATCATTTGAGCAGAAGTGCAGAAGAGAAAATGGCCTTGTGTTGAATAATGAAAAGGAAGTAGTAATGATGAGAAGAGACTCCAAGGCTCTACGGGCTCTCCCAGTTGGTAAACGAAGCAAAGCAAAAAAAAGGAAATGGAGCCATGGTATGTTGTTTTTCTGCTGGATATCTTAAGTTTAAATGTCAATGTTAACTCAAACCTTGTCAAACCTTGTCAACCTTGTCACATCTCAAACCGTGTGTCATTTTTCTGCTGAGTATCGTTTAAATGCTAATGTTAACTCCTGTTGTGCTCCAGTTGTCCAAAAGGCTGAACGTGACATCTACTTTTATGTATGGCACATTGTAATCCCTAATTTTCCTGAATCATCATATGTTGCAGGATTCAATGAATCCCCAGCTTCGAGCAATGACAAAGGTTTGCCTGGTCTTCCAACAGAGAGACAGAACAGTAAATGGAACGGTATGTGTATTATTCTGCTGGATATACAGTATTTAGTTTAAATGCTCACACATGCTTTTGTCAATTACAAATAATAATAATAATGATGATGATGATGTACGTCAACATAACTTGCTGGCCATTTCTGCCCTGCACATTGTAATGGAATGTATTTGGATGAGGACAGTAGCCTAATGTACTAGGTGAATCTTAAATTCTTAAATCTTAAATTTGGAAGTCCCCTGTCTTTGGTAACAGTTTTAAGAATGTTGAGTGATTATCATGTTCTATTTAAATGTTGTCTTTCTCAGCTTTGAGCAACTACAGTGTGCCCGGTCTACCAGAGGGACCCACGACGTCATCTTGAACCTGGCTCTCTGCTACATCTTCAGTGTTGTATTGCTACACTTGAAAGGCGCACGCACGCCACACACACACCAGCGCACACACAAATACATGTCGTAACTATGAAATTACAATGCCGTCGTCTGGCTCTCTGCTCCATCCTCATTAAGTTTTGTATTGTTGTATTGCTACACTTAATACACACCAGTGCACACACAAATACATTTTGTAACTATGAAATTACAATGCCGTCGTCTGTGATTACAGTACTGTGACATAAGAACCTTGGCTCTTTTGCTAATGTTTTTTTTAATGGATAAACATGATTACCTGTTACCTACGAAAAATGGCTCTTTCGCATTTATTTATTTGTTGTTGTGTTTTGTTTATTTGTTGTCTTGGACATGTCTCTGATCCATCTTAAATAATCTACTACCCTTATTCTTCCCACCTGTCATGCTTAAACAATGTGATAACCTGCTAATGTCGACTTTTGATGTTTTGTTGAATTTTTAGCAATAACCAAATCAGTTGCTTCTTTGTAAGATTTGTTTGTGTCTTAGAAACACTGTTACACATATAAAGTAGGATGACTAAATGCGATCTGTTATACTGTGACTTGTTTACTTGATGGGGATAGTTAAAAAATAGAGCTGGATTCAGAATGGTGTATGCACACAGTAGTTTATTATGTGGAGAAAAAATGCGAGGAGTTGCAGGTGAGAGTAGGCTTACCAATCTGAGGTGGAAAGAGAACAGAAAAATGGTACTCAAGTAGAAGTATCTTTACTTTGCTTAAATTCTACTCAAGTGAAAGTAAAAGTACTTATTCCAAAATCTACTCAAGTAACGAGTACTTCAATTAAAATGTAATTTAAGTAAAAGTACTTAGTTAAAAAAGTCATCACCTCTACTGGGATTCGAACCCATAATCCCACCATTGGTAACCTACTCACTAGCCCATTACCCTAC
The DNA here is from genome assembly GCA_030340625.1 of Merluccius polli. Lineage (NCBI taxonomy): Eukaryota > Metazoa > Chordata > Actinopteri > Gadiformes > Merlucciidae > Merluccius > Merluccius polli. The sequence continues at coordinate 345,475 of JAOPHQ010005691.1, forward strand.
GGTTTGCGATATCATTAGCTGAGAGGAGACTAGTATTATTTCAATGACTTTACGTTGTGGTTGCTAGATAACGGTAAACAAACTAAAAGATCGCAATTATTGATTTTGCTTACAAATGGACGGTTTTACCCGTTCACCGAACAACGTTTGTGGGAATTTAGCACCACGTTTCCATCAAAAAGATTTGTTTTAAAAATCTTAACTTGTTAGATTTAGGACTTCGGTAAGCCATCTCCTGCCGTATGCTTCGGCAACGAGGACGCGCATCACTGTGGTGACGTAGGCACGTAATACCGCCTCCGGACGAAATACCCTAGATTTTCATCGTCCCGGCAACACCCAGAGGCTGCTACTTCCTGTCCTACAACCCTCCTGGCACACATGGTGCTACTGGGGGGGGGGGGCAGACAGGAAGTAGGAAGTAAGCACCTACACATACACACAGGCAAAGACAAACACACACACACACGTACCCACACAAAGACTAACACACACACACACATACACACATACCCAGGCTAACGCACACACATACCCAGGCTAACACACAGACACACACACACACACACAAACATGCAGACACACACACACAGTCATATGCACTCAAGCACACACACATATATAATTCATATAATGAGAGATGCTCATGGATGAATGCACACACACAAGACATACAAACAAAAAACAACACCACAGTTGGCAGTGGTTTCTGTAGGGCAGTGGTTCTCAAACTCGTACTTTTGATATAAATACTCATGGCGTCATTTTTTTCAACTTGAAAGTTCATTGAGCCAGTAGGGAGAGCACAAGATTTCCAATGCATGTTATTAATACATTTCTTGGCAAGTAATTCAAGGACAATATATTTTTTCGGGTACATGTTCAATGGGTTAGATTCAGGTTGCAAACTATAACACTGGTAGGGGGTCCTTGTAAATATGTATCCATTCTAAGGGGTCCCTGGCTTTAAAACAAATGGAGAACCCCTGCTATAGGGCACAATAGGGTAGGAGGGAGGCCCTATGTCCCATTGTTTAGTCCTTTAGTCCTAGCCTACATGTGAAATCAGAGGAAAGTGATAACGGCTGTCGTTTGTCAAACTGTCGTCTAGGCATCCAAGGAGACGTCCAGGAGGAAATAGGAATTCAACAACGGTCAAATTCCCTGAATGTAGCACAATCACAGGAAAATTAATTCTGCTGTTCTTAGAACACATCATATACTATTTAACAGAGCTTATTGTGACTTCGTATTGTCCATCTCTTGTTACAAAGAAAAATGTTTTTACTCTATCAGAGGCCAAAAAAATAATAATATTTTAAAAAAAAGTTTGATTATGGACGGTCGGAGCCTCAGAATCAATAAAGGCAGCCAGCTCACATGTGGAAAAACTTTTAAAAATAAAGAAGCTGGCTGGCCTCATGTGAATGCCTCATCCCTCCAATAGATTGACTTGTGTATATGATATGTACGTTTCCTTTGGTTTAAATGCATTTATAGCAGTTTTAGTAGTTTATGGTTTACTTGTTGTACTGACTAAGTTTCAGTAGTGTTAAGTTATTTATTCAGTCCCAAGTCTACACAGTAACTGTGTTTGACATAAATTACCTTTGTTGTATTATTAAATATTGAAATGAGGAATTATGATGTCTAGATTAATATCCTTTGTTATCCTTTTTCTTCTGTTGTGTCAGATAAAGCAGAAAAACTATTCCACAATAAAAGATCGAACTGGAACTTCTGTCTTTGCTCACAGACAAGCCATTGAGTTAGTGATAATTCTAGAACTAGATTATCCTTAGGAGATAACAATATTCATTCAAGCTAAATATTCTTCATTGCATTTGGGGATTTTACTTGCTGGAAAATACATATCCTTAAATAAATGTATGACAATGCATTTGTTTTGAGTTTCACAATAACGAGATTGAACCTGTGTTCTTGAAAACAAGTCAAAAGTGCGGCCTTGTGCCATAATACAAATGACACAATGCATTCTAATAATGTCTAAATAATTCAATTCAATTCAATTTTATTTGTATAGCGCCAATTCATAACAGAAGTTATCTCAGGGCACTTTTCAAATGGAGCAGGTCTAGACCGAACTCCTAATAACATTTACAGAGACCCAACAGTACCACCATGAGCAAGCACTTGGCACGGGGGCAAGGAAAAACTGCCTGTTAAAAGGCAGAAACCTTGGACAGACCCTTCGGCTCTAGGTGGGTGGTCATCTGCCTTGACCAGTTGGGGTGAGAGAGAGAGAGAGAGAGAGAGAGAGAGAGAGAGAGAGAGAGAGAGAGAGAGAGAGAGCAAGCAACTACATCAATGCACTAGCACCAATGATGGGGGACAGCGAGCAGCAACAACAGTAACTGTATATAACTGGTAACTGATATTAGCAATGGCAGTCAAGCAGGACCATGGAGGCTCCGCCAGGATCCATGAGAACCTGCGAGACGAGAAAACACAAGAACTCCGGGGAAGAAGTGTTAGTAACATGCATTAATGGGACATGAATGTGTGCACACAGAGAGAGAGAGAGAGAGAGAGAGCGAGAGACTCAGTGCACCAAGGGAAATCCCCCGATAGTCTAGGCCTATAGCAGCATAACTAAGGGATGGTTCAGGACTTACCTGATCCAGCCCTAACTATAAGCTTTATCAAAGAGGAACGTCTTAAGCCTACTCTTAAATGTGGAGAGGGTGTCTGCCTCCCGAACCACAACTGGAAGCTGGTTCCACTGAAGAGGAGCTTGGTAACTGAAGGCTCTGGCTCCGGTTCTACTTTTAGAAACTATTGGAACCACCAGTAGCCCTGCATTCAGAGAACGCAGTGTTCTAGTGGGGTAGTAGGGTACTATGAGCTCTTTGAGATATGAAGGAGCCTGCCCATGAAGAGCTTTATAGGTGAGGAGGAGGATTTTAAATTCTATTCTAAATTTTACAGGGAGCCAATGCAGAGAAGCTAGTACAGGAGAGATGTGATCTCTTTTCCTAGTTCCTGTCAGTACTCGTGCTGCAGCGTTTTGAATTAATTGAAGCATCTTAATGGATTTATTTGGACAACCTGATAATAAGGAGTTGCAGTAATCCAGCCTTGAGGTAACAAATGCATGGATTAGTTTTTCTGCGTCTGTCTTTGATAGGATGCGTCTGATTTTTGTAATATTACGTAAATGAAAAAAGGCAGTCCTAGAGGTCTGCTTTATGTGGGAATTAAATGACAGATCCTGATCAAAGATAACTCCAAGATTCCTGACAGTGGTGCTAGAGGCCAATGTAATGCCATCTAGAGTAGCTATATCTGTAGACATTAAGTCTCTAAGGTTTTTGGGGCCAAGTACAAGAATTTCGGTTTTCTCTGAGTTTAACATCAGAAAATTGCAGCTCATCCAGGATTTTATGTCTTTAAGACATGTTTGTAATTTAGATAATTGATTAATTTCATCGGGTTTGATCGATAGATATAACTGCGTATCATCTGCATAACAATGAAAGTTAATGGAGTGCTTTCTAATAATATCGCCTAAAGAGAGCATATATAAAGTAAATAGTATTGGTCCAAGTACAGAACCTTGTGGAACTCCATGACTAACTGTAGTATTTATTGAAGATTCATCATTCACGTGTACAAACTGTGAACGATCTGATAGATATGACATAAACCAGCTTAGTGCGGTTCCTTTGATGCCAATTTCATGCTCGAGTCTCTGTAAAAGAATACTATGATCAATGGTGTCAAAGGCAGCACTAAGATCTAATAATACAAGTACAGAGACAAGTCCATTGTCAGAAGCAATCAAAAGGTCATTATTAACTTTAACCAGAGCTGTCTCTGTGCTATGATGAACTCTAAATCCTGACTGGAAATCCTCGAATAAACTATTGTTGTGTAGAAAGTCACACAATTGTTTGGCGACTACTTTCTCCAGAATTTTAGACAGAAAGGGGAGATTAGAAATCGGTCTATAGTTGGCTAAAACCCCAGGGTCAAGAGTGGGCTTTTTAAGAAGGGGTTTAATTACAGCTACTTTAAAGGACTGTGGTACATATCCTGATAATAAAGAAAGATTAATCATTTCCAGTAAAGAAGTGCCAATTAAGGGTACAATTTCTTTAAGCAGCCTAGTTGGGATGGGGTCTAACAGACAGGTTGATGACTTCGATGAAGAAATTATAGAAGTTAACTGATGAAGACTGACAGCAGAGAAACACTCCAAATACACATCTAAGTTTGCACCAGTCAAAGTGTCTGATGTTGGAGAGCCTGCGATACCTATTGAGGGCATTTGGTGACTAATTTTCTCTCTAATAGTAATAATTTTATTATAAAAGAAGTTCATGAAGTCATTGCTACTTAAGTTGATAGGGATACATGGCTCAATAGAGCTGTGACTCTCTGTCAGCCTGGCTACAGTGCTGAAGAGGAACCTGGGGTTGTTTTTATTTTCTTCTATTAGTGCCGAGTAAAAGGCTCCTCTGGCATTACGGAGGGCCTTTCTATAATTTTTAAGATTATTTTGCCATATTAAGCGATTTTCTAATAAATTGGAAGCGCGCCATTTCCTTTCTGATTTCCTTGTTTCTTGTTTTAATTGACGAGTTTGTTGGTTGTACCATGGTGCGAGTTTCCTGTGTTTTATTATTTTCTGTTTTCTAGGAGCGATAGAATCTAATGTTGATTGTAGAGAGCCTGCAGCACTATTAACAAGATTATCAATTTGGGAGTGACTAAAGTTAATATAGGACTCCGTTATATTCAGATATGGCATTGAATTAAACACTGATGCAATCTCCTCCTTAAATTTAGCTACAGCACTGTCAGATAGACATCTGCTGTAGGAAGTTTTGCTTAATGGCTTATAGTCAAATAATAGAAATTCAAAAGTTATTAAATAATGATCAGATAGGAGAGGATTATGTGGAAAAACTATTAAATTTTCAATATCCATGCCATATGATAGAACAAGGTCAAGAGTGTGATTAAAACAATGGGTTGGTTTATTCACACTCTGACAGAAGCCGATTGAGTCTATTAATGAGGTAAATGCGTTACTAAGGCTGTCATTTGTAACATCCACATGGACATTAAAATCACCTACAATAATTACTTTATCTGATTTAAGAACTAAACTTGATAGAAACTCTGAGAATTCAGATATAAAATCAGAGTACGGTCCAGGAGCGCGGTACACTATAACAAATAGGACTGGCTCCAGTGTTTTCCAGTTTGGGTGAGAAAGACTAAAAATAATGCTTTCAAATGAATTATAATTTAGTTTTGGTTTAGGGTCCATTAAAACCCCCGAGTCATATATAGCTGCTACTCCACCTCCTCGGCCTGCGCCTCGGGGAATGTGAGAATTAATATGACTGGGGGGGGTGGATTCATTTAGGCTAACATAATCCTCATGGGACAACCAGGTCTCAGTAAGACAAAGCAGATCAATATCATAATCTGATATTAATTCATTCACTAGAACAGCTTTGGATGACAGAGACCTGATATTTAACAGTCCACATTTAATTATTTTATTTTGTGCTACTGAGGAGTTGGTTTTAATTTTTATTAGGTTTTCATGGTTAACGCCTCTTGTTTTTATTTCTTTACATAATGTAGGCGGTCGGGGGACAGACACAGTCTCTATGGGGTGGTGGGTGGGGGACTGTACTAGAGGAAGCGCAGAGAAGTGTGTTAAACAGCAACTCTGCTTCCTGGTCCCAACTCTGGACTGTCAGGTTTTAGAAATAAACTGCATCATATTCCTGGATAAGAGAGCCGCTCCATCCAACGTGGGATGGATGCCGTCTCTCCCAATCAAACCAGGTTTTCCCCAAAAAGGCTGCCAATTATCAATGAAGCCCACATGGTTTGCTGGACACCACCTGGAATAGAAATATAGAAGTGTGGTTGTATGACAAGTAAGTCCTACATTTTAATTGGATAGGTCTCATCAATTATCTTTGCGATGCTGTTCGCATATGGTTGTGTATGAAATCTATATTTGACTATTTCTAACTATTAAGTCACTTAGCCTTCCCTTGTATCTAAAGCGACTCACAGTGAATTAGTGAAGGGGTAAGGGGGTTAGAAAAAAAACAAAGGTTACAGTTAAGGCTGCAAACATTGGGGATTGAACCCAGTACCTTCCGACTGGGAGTCGAATAAATAGGCAAATATATATATTTAGCTGCACTGGCGGACTCAGGGGGGGGCAAGGGGGCGGTGGGTTCTCCACCGGTGGAAAACGTTGTGCTTAAGTGCCCTCTTGAGTGGCGAAAATGAGAGTATGTGCCCTATTGGCTGCCCTTCACATAGGAAACATAGCAAGAAAATACAATAACATGTCTTAATGAGTGCTCTATTAGAGGATACAATGTGATGCCCTATTGGTGCCATTCCAATTGTTTAAACTTGACAATCCCTATGAATGCCCTTACAAAGGTAAACAGTGCAGTGATAAAGTGCCCTCTATGCTGCCACTACATAACAGTGTCCCAAAGAATGCCCTTTCCAGTTGAGAAAATGGGATGCTGTATAAAGGGTATCCTTACATGCATGAAAATGTTGTAAGGTTTCCTAATGGATGCCCTTCCAGTGGAGAAAATGTGATGTGGTGCCATACAATAGGTGCCCTTACAATGGGATACACTTGAAGTTCCCTACAGGTGCGTTTCTGAGGAAAACTCATGAAGTACCCTTTTAGATGCCCTTCCAAGTGAGAGGTGGAAAAAATGGGGGAACAAGTATTTGTGGCACCCTGGTCATTTGGGAGGTCTCGATTGGTTAGCCCGATATACTTTGTCGCCAGTAGGTGGCGATAGTGGCTCAAGTGTGAGTGTACTTTGGGGACTACACGAACAAGAGATCCGTGTAGACCGCAAGTGGACGAAACAATGTAGGCTGCTGTCCCGTGTCTCACATTGTTTTCGTGTGTATTGCAGGTGAGCAGAGTACACAAGCGCCTTGTTTGTTGACAATATGACATATTTACAATGTGAGTTTGTGGGGTGACAGGATTGTTGTGTTTGCTGGTGGCACGCTATGTTCCGTTTGTGCGCTGGGTTGCGTTGGCCGTTGATGATGCTGGGCGGGGCTAAACGGGGCGCGCACACGTCTGGTCATGATATATGCGCGTGACGTGGCTCGTAATGTTTAGTTAGTCTAGGCACAGGTATAATGTTTATTTGGTCTATGTGCATGTATTACAATGTTTATTTGGTCTATGTGCATGTATTACAATGTTTATTTGATCTATGTGCAGGTATTACAATGTTTATTTGGTCTATGTGCATGTATTACAATGTTTATTTGGTCTATGTGCATGTATTACAATGTTTGTTCCATTGTATTGTAATAGCAGACTTCCTGTACGAGTTTGGTTCACAAATGATATGGGTCATTTGAGTGTGGTTTGTGTTTGGCGTATAGGTTTATTATTTTACACGAACAAGAGATCTGTGTAGACCGCAAGTGGACGAAACAATGTAGGCTGCTGTCCCGTGTCTCACATTGTTTTCGTGTGTATTGCAGATCGACACCATAAAAAATAAAATCATCTTGCACCTGAATTGGAAGTCCATTATTCAGAGTGTAACATATTCAGTGCCCTCTGTGCCCCCATGCAATAAATTCTGACGTTCTAGAATAAGAAAACTCTATAACATGTCTTAATGAATGCCCTTCTAGTAGACAAAACATGATGCAGGGTCCTATAAGGTGTCTTTACAATGGTCTAAACTTGATCTTCCCTATGGGTGCCCTTCCATGGAAAGGGGTGCTGTTTTTTTAGGATTTCCCGAAGCGGGTGCCATGATGACAGTCTAGGGGGGCCGCCAAATAGTCAAACCCTGGTTACATTCAAAATATAGCCTACTGTATGGCCATCAGCAAATATTTTCTGCATTTTTGCATGGGGCTGATGGGCTAACCGTAATATCTAGACAATATTTTGATGTTTCTCGATCTGCACTGTCCCTATTTTTAAGCAATGCTTTTTGGGTGTTGACGGGGCCCCATGTCGTGCAGTAGGTGCCCTTTTTTTCTTTTCGCCCCTGCCCTTCAAACAGCCTGAGTCCGCCGCTATGTGTACAGGGCTGGACTGGCCATCTGGCAGACCGGGCACTTTCCCGGTGGGCCAACTTGCCTTTTGGGCCGACACAACTGTTTTGTTTTTTTTTGTCTGACCGACCCATAAAACAGGTAGATCAGCCCAATCACTTCTTTAAACCCCAGTGTGATCGATTTGAGTGGGCCGGTCTGGGCCAAAATGCCCCAGTCCAGCCCTGTATGCTCAGTGTTGCCAGATGAGATTGACAGTTTCCAGCCCAATCACATCTTAGAACCCGCCCAATCCAATAAAATCCAGCCCAAACCACAAAGTTGCCAGACACCTGTGTAAACCCGTAAAATCATAACACATGCAATAGTAAGTATCCAGAGCTTCATATCTACATCAAATAACCACACATAAATGATAGATAAATAGGTTTTTGCAAATTGCAAAAACCTGCAAAAATTGTAAAAAAGGTGCACTTTTAAATGTCATTATTTACATCACAAATGACCCGTATGAGGACTACTTGCAAAACAATTTAAAACAAAAAAAAATGCAGAGTGCCTCTCCCTGCCTCTTTTTCTCCTCTCTCCCTCCCTCCCCCTCTTTTTCTCCTCGCTGCTTAGCAGTGAGTGTGGCGGCTACAGTGCCTTTGCTGAACTGACGTCACGGTTAAGTTGCCAAATGAAATGATGTCGATTGAAAAAAAAAAAAGATGCCGAATGAATAACGTACAACTCGCGTCAATTATTTATTTATTTATTAAAGCTATTTATTTATTTATTAAAGCTATTTATTTATTTATTAAAGCTATTTATTTATTTATTTAAAAGAGAGAGAGAGAGTGCTGTTTTCACAATATTAAAAACTCGCCAAATGTGGACAAAAGCAGCCCAAATTTTATTCACCCGCCCAATGTATTTTTTCCCCGCCTGACGTAAACAAAAGTATCCCAATTGGGCAACACTGCCGCCGCTCCCCATACGCAGAGTACGCAGGGCCCCAAGTACCTGGCGGGGGCCCCCAAAATTATGGTTGAAAAAAAAGTCATGAAATGTATTACATTTTTATATTGCAAAAAATATATAAATTAGTTATTAACATGCCCACCGTTGTTTATCAATTATGTAGCCTCAATTCGGGAAAATTAGATGTTTTTACCTAATATATAAAAATAGTTCCCCCCGCTTCCCTGGAATGGTACAGCCTTCTCGTGACTCTCGTCTTTTCGCATTGGAGTTCGCTCTGTAGCCTTTTGCCTGAAGTGGACATATTTAGCCTGCTTATTTAGCCTGCTTATTTAGCCTGCTTTATTAATTTGAATGTTGAGGCTGAGGCATAATGGCAAGTAAGAGACCACATGAATCTGGCGCTGTAAAACGAAAGACGAGGAAACAGAGAGATGACGCCCTGCATCCCTTTCTGGTAAGTCCGTGTTTTATAGGTCTAATTTCAGTGATGTTGCTCATAGCTAACATCAGCAACCTAGGCTAGGTTATAGCAATTGGATTTGATGTGGTTGCCAACACTCAAGGCATTGTGACGTCAAAATGACGTAGATTTCGCCGGCGCGCCAGGATTTAAGCCTGGTCGCGCACCACTCTTTTTCGAAGGCACATTTTAATGCGCCTTATTGCTAAGGCTTCTTTCTTTATATTTTATTATATATTTATTATACATTATATTATACTTATTCATGTGCATAATTATTTTTGTTCATCTTTGGAGCCTGCAGTTGTTTTTATTTTATTATATTGTAATGCTGTTGTTGATATATTACTTAATATATACATTTTCATAGTTCCATGTTTATTTAATGTCAATTTTAAATATTTAATAAATAGCAAAGGTTCAAAGGTTTGAGTGGAACTCTGAAGGTTTTGTGTGTGTGTGTGTGGGGGGGGGGGGCTCCCTGACCATTTCTTAGCTTAGGGCCCCCAAAAGCTTTGTCACGGTTTACTACACAGGAAACTAGGATGAATCAAGTGCGAAGCAAAAGCAGGATAAGTTCCTCAGACAAATAAAGTTCAAAAAAGCTCAGAAGATCCAAAAAACATAAACTCAGTCCAAACAATCCAAAAAAAACCCCACAAAATCTCAGTCCAAGAATCCAAAAAGGCAAAAACACATTGACAGTAAATCCAAGGGGTTATCCAAAAGGCAGGGTAAACAGATCAATCCAGAAAGAGCAAACAAATCCACAGGGCAATCCAAACTCAGAGTAGAAAAAAACAGTCCAGGGTCAAAGAACAAGAAGGCAATCAGCAAATCCAAAATACAAAGTTCAAGACAAAGTTTTACTCACCGGGGTTCAGTGAAGACTCAACAAAGACCGAGTGAAAATATCAGGCTTAAATACTGTGAGACAAATGGCTAAACCAATCACATGACTAATTAACAGGGGGCAGGTGAGTCTGCTAACAAGAGACATAATTAGGTAGCTTAGAAATCTAGACGCCCCTAGCGGCAGCAAATTTAATTTGCAGTCAGGGGGTCTAGCCTTTCGTCGTCGTTTTACGCTGAAACAGAAAATCTGTCAGGCCAATCACAGCGTGAGGGGCGGAATTGGAAGCCGGGCTACCATGACGACAGAGTTGTGACGGTTCTGTGTTAGAGGTAAACAATGGCTGCAACTTGGTTGCCTAAAGTTGCACTTTGGGCAATTTGCATAATTAGCATAAATAGGCAATTAAGGCGAGACAGTACAGGTGAATAGGGTAAAACATTTAAATAATAGATATCACCATGAAACTTTCTCAGTTGGTTACTTATGTTAAGATGAGAAAAAAATGTATTGCATGTTTTTTATATTTTAATGTTTCCATATGCAAATGAGGCCCTATCATTAAAAATGCTCCAATGTCTCTCTGCACGAAGGAAATTAAGTGCGATGAAGGTGGGACGGATCAGGCAGTCCACCCAAAGCCTGCCTGTAAGGGTGTTCACGTGCCTTGTCTAGATATTCTGTGATAGCAGCATCAGTCTGTGGTCCATCTTGCAGAAGATCTTGCAGGAGTACAGTCATAAGCATACGATATGCACGCAGTGCATTTGTCCAGGATTTTCCATTGAGAATGTTGGCGATGCCACCAAATGCCACGGCAAGCAGTTGTTCCATGCCAGAACCCTTCATCAAGACTCCAATGCAGCCAAAGAATGCCATCAGAGTCTGCATCATTCCAGGATGGATGGTGACAGATTTCCATCATATTGGGTCACTCCATTGGATTAGACATGCCACAATGTAGAGCTGCAGGTCGACTGTGATGTGTGCATACTTCATGCCAAAGCTCTTCAGTGATCTCTCAAGGTAGACTAGGGTTGTGAGCACGGTATCCAGGTGTGAAGGTGGAGATAATTCTGTTGGTGTACTGGGCTTGGAAGGCCAATGTTCAATCAACAGTGCAGATGGAGAAGTGGAATGGCACCATCCTGGTTATAAATGCCACTGTCAGAGAATTGGGTGACAGATGTCAAGGTCTCCTGGGGATGCATGCACTGTCGGGATGTGACACTGCCTCCTATCCCTGTGGGAAGGGCAAGACATCTGTGCTGAAAGTACTCCTAGGAAATACCATTCCTGGTCTCAATACAGTGCTTGGGGAACCTCATAGTGACCTAAAAGATACTGGGACCGAGTTCGTTGTCACACTGTATGGGCAGAAGAAGGCCAAGTCGATGAACAACACCCGCTACAAGATCTACAGTCGCAGCAAAAAGCCTCCTAAACTTAAAAAGCTTCCTCCAACTGATGCCAACCTGATGCTGCACATACTGCGTGCTCATCTTCAGGTCATGTTGTGGAAGGCTGCAGGTCAGAGAGAGCCTCCTGCAGAGGCCAGAGACATCACAAAGTTTGGGTGGGAGGTTGCTAATGAAGGGGCTGTCATGCCCGCTCTTGCCATCCAGGCAGTGGCTCCAGTAAATCTACTTGATGTCACCAGCTGTAGCTGCAGCACATTGAAAGCCTGCAGCAAAGGAAACTGCAGCTGCCATGCTGCAAGTCTCAGTTGCACTGACTACTGCAAGTGGGAAGGGGGTGAGGTCCACTGCTGCAACCCATTCACAATACATACAAATAAAGACCAAGAAGATGATGAGACTGAAGGGAATGAGGAAAGAAATGATGAAGATGGTGAAGGCTATTGAGTGGGATTGTGTGGTTGTTGTTAAATACATGTGTGTGTGCATGTGCGTGTGCATACTATATATAGTTATTTTACAGCGTGTGTGTGTGTGTGCGCATGCTGTTTGCAGTTCTTGTATATAGTTATTGTGTGTGTCTGTGTGCATGCTGTATAAAGTTCTTGTGGGTTTGTGTGTATGTAAATGCTGTATATAGTTATTTTGCATATTGTATATAGTTCTTGTATATAGTTATTGTGGGTTTGTGTGTGAGTGCATGCCGTTATATAGTTATTTTGCATGGAGCACTTAATTTCTTAATCCGTCGGTCCATAGGTCAACATTGCCTCCTGACCTTAAAGGTTTTCACCAACTCAGACCCCAAGTACATGTGTTTACCCTTGGAAAAAATATTTTGAGCATGACTTTATTAAACGATCTGATTTTGTCTGTATGCAAATGAGCGCATATTTGATGAGATATGGCCTAATTTGCATATTTAAACATTAAAATACAAAAAACATGCAATATATTTTTTTCTCATCTTAACATAAGTAATCAACTGAGAAAGTTTCATGGTGATATCTATTATTTAATTGTTTTACCCTATTCACCTGTGGTGTCTTGACTTTACTGGCTTATTATGCTAATTATGCAAATTGCCCAAAGTGCAACTTTTGGCAACCAAGTTAAATTTCATCCATTAGGCCTATGACATTTCTGCAATAAAACTTTAGGGTACTCAACATTTCTGGGTTCAAGAAATTACGACTAGACTATATGTGATGCGTTGTCTGAAAACACGCACCCTGGCTGAGCCATCATTTTGAGTGGTTTTCTGTTGACCCTGTTGTGAGGAAGCGCTGTTCACTTCCGCTGCTGCAGCAACAGATAGTGGTGATGATTGCAATATTTTGTTTTATTTTCGTTCTGTAAGGAACACATGCAAGAGTTGTTAGATGGATTAAAAGAACTTTTGATAAGATTTGCGATGCCTGTCAGTTATATATATTGAAGGTATGGTTATAGTTTATATCTATCATATGACCAATATTTGTGGGTCACACTGGCCTCTGTGCCTGTCTGCAGACGAAGGACAGAGTCATGAGGTATGAGCAGAGGCATGTGAGCATGGGGGCAGCTCCTCAGGATTTGAATGAGTGCGTTGTTGGTTACATATGTGGAGTAGATAGTGAGGTCGGATGATGGCGAAAAACAGGCAGGATTGTCGCTGCACGTGTAAAGAATCTTTTAGAGAATACCCGGAGGCGACAGTCTGGCGCTGGGGCCAGACACCACAAGGACGAGAGGGGAAGACGGCAACAGCCGGAGGAGAAGAAGACAGCCCTTTATGACGTTTTCACTGTTTGTGTATATAACTTCCTGGGTCAGGGATAGTTAGTGTGCAGACTTCGTGAACTGACACACACTTTGTTGTTCTGTCAGGGAAACATAGTTGGGCCCAGATATCTGTAAAACTCTGCACATTATACTGGTGTTAACAATAAAACTGATTATTTCTTAAAGCTAAACAACTTATTCTATCGCTTCATTAACGAACACGCGTGAGTAAGAGTTTCAAGAGAAACTGTTTCACTCAACAATTGGTGACACCCCAACATGATGGAGACGAAGAAGTGACACAGCGGACGAGAGGACTGAGTGACAGCAGAACTACGTGGATCCACATAAGAAAAAGGTAAGCAGAAGCCTGTTATAACAAAATTCTGCGATTGGGCATTGTCAAAACTGTTTTGAAGTCACTTGGGATACCCGTCTTTGACATAGTATAGTGTGCAACATAGGGGACCCCAAGGTTGCTGGTTCCTTTCAAAACCAGAAGAGGGAGCTCTGAGAGGGAGTCATCGGAGTAGCCCAAGGGTATCTTTTCCCGTGACTGTTAGAGACGGCACTAAAAAGCCAAAAGGGGGTCGCTGCCGTGAAAACGTCGAACAGAGACCACCCGAGGGTTGGAATCCTGTTGGGGAGGTAGAGCCCCACAAAAACCCAGCGGTTTAAATTCCGCCCCATACTCGCCATAGTATATAAGTTGGCAGGGTAAAAGAGGGTCTGGGACCCCAAGGTAGCTGGTTCCTTTCAAGACCAGAAGAGGGAGCTCTGAGAGGGGAGCCAGAGTAGCCCAAGGGGAGCCTTTCCCGTGACCGTTAGAGACGGCACTAAAAGCATTTGTACTAGCGAAAAGACAGCGCCAGGGGTACAAAGAGCCCGAGTTCATACGATATTGCGAGGCAAACATTTGAACATAATAGTTGAACGTGTTGAATGTGAAACTGTTAAAAAGGCATTATGTAAATATTGTATATTGTGTGGGTGGTTCCAGGGGTTAGACTTTTCGTGAGATTCTCATAAGTCTCGTCTAACGCCTGTTCTGTGGGGTATTAAAACAATAAAAATTGAAAATATTTTCTGTGGGGAAAACGGGTGGTTGGATACGGGGAAAGTGTGTCTAAAAGTTTCTGCATGGAGCCTGAGTGAGACCGGACTGAAAATTTTTCAGCCTAGAAGGTTGTCTCACTCGGCAATATTTCGTGCAGAGAGCAGACCGTGAGTCATTCACACCGACCCTGTATGTGTATCAAAATTTGTGTCGTTAAAGTGTGTACTGGTTAAAATAGTGGGTAAAAAATGGACGGGGAACCTATCAGAGAGTTCAAGGAATGTGGGGGGTGTCCTGGGGACACCATAGGAGAGCAATGGAAACAAATCGGGCTCCAATTGATTAGTGGGTGTACACCGAATACACAGGGAAAGATAATGGAGGGTTACGAGGTAACCTGGATGTGGCTCCAGGAGAAGGGACAGATACCGGGAGATGAGGAGCAGGACAGATTGTTGCCCTATCTGGCGGAGGCCGAGAGGACTGTGTTAAAATAGTTAGAAAGGCACAAGGCAGAAGAGGGAGAGCAAAGTTGGGGAACAAAGAAGAAGTGGAGAGCAGCACTAGAAGAGAAAGAGGAGAGGAGAGCGTTAGTGCATAAAATAGCATTAACATGCCTAGCATTAGAAGCTCAGAAGGACAGAAACAAACCCAGGACGGTGACTAAGACTGAGGGCCCTATCTTGCACTCAGCGCAATTGACTTTGTACACTGGCGCTTGTGCAATTTCTATTTTGCACCCGACGCACATTGGAATTTTCCCTCGCAAGGCGCAAGTCCTTCACTTGGGGAATGAAGTTGCGCTCCGGGGGCGGTTCAGCGAAAACAGGAGGCGTGTCCCGGCGCAAACGTTCCCTGGTGCTATTCTGCAGTTTCAGAAAACAATTGCGCCACAGACCAGGAAAAACCGAGTCTAAAGTCAGTGGCGCTTATTCAGACGCTACGCACAAAATACAAAATAAAATAAAAAAATAATTAGGCTACGGCCGGCCGGCTCGGCCTGAAATCGTCCGGCCGTTGGGGAAATCTCCCGAACCTCCCGATGGCCACCCGTCCCTGGCCATATGTAGCGTGTGTACAACGTGCATACACTTTGCTTCTCTCATCTACAAGGAAGCAGTTCCCATTTTTGCAAACCATACATACAAGCAAAAATATTACCATATGTGAAAAAATAGACATTTAGCGTACACAGTTACCCAAAAATATTCAGGCTAATAGTAATGATGGATCAAATTAACCTGTTTGACCAATAGTCGCAAGACACATAGGTAGGCTATATAAGGACACCAGGATGTAATCGAAAACACACAGAAACACGAAGCGGTGTAACTGAAAGAATATTCGGCATACTGAAAATGCGCTTCAGCTTATTTGACAGAAGAGCTGCATCATCTGTAAGCAGTGCTTGAAGTGGGCCGGTGTCGTGCCAAAAAGTGATTGTCTGCCAAAAATTGATTGAAGGTCAAATACAGTTACTCAAAGGTGATTTCTGCCCAAATATGACTTGATCTCATTCATAAGCTTCATAATATAAACACTGGAGCTCACAGGACACGTGGAATTCTTTTAAAGGAGCATTACAACAAAATAGGCATTTCACCTGCCAAAAATGGATTGAATAACAAACGTTAAACTTTCGAAGACACATGCCTTTGCTATAATTACATTATAATACAGTTGTGTGTATCTGCATATTATGGCCGTTTAATCCAGAGAAAAGCAGACGTTGTTGCGCTACCGCTCAACGGGCTGCTGTGCACGCTCCCGCGGCCAGAAATCAGATTCTGGCAGACAATCACATTTTGGCACGACACCGGCACTTGTCACAGGCTGCCCCCCCACCCCCTCGTCGGTCGTAGGTCCGGGGTGGGTTATGATCGCGCCCCCCCCCCCCCCCCCCCCCCCCCCCCGTCGACAATCGCTTCAAGCACTGTCTATAAGCAAAGTAATCTCGGTCTAATGTTAGACCACATTGCAAATATATCACCATGCATTCAAAACCTCGTGATTCAGTGAGAGTGAGGCCAAAACATCGGAAAGTATGTCTTTGTGACATTTCTTTATTTACATTTTGTCAACGGAAAATGAAAAGCTGAAAAGATTTAAACAGAATAACTAATTATTTTTCCCTCTGATGGGCATGCGCGCGCTACGGCGGGATTGGACACGTCTGGGTCCAGTAGTGGCAATGCGCGATGTGCTCGCCATGGAACAAGCGCGCCTGCATTTAAAGGGAATGTGAGCCGACGCTCTGATTGGTTTATTGCACGTTACGCCCAAACCACACCTATGACTAATGTAGCTACTTCAGACCAACCCATTTTAGATTTGCGCTGGGCGCAAGCGTCATTTATCCCGCCGGCATAATAGCAACAGCGCCCAAGATCCGCCCACAAAGCCACTTGCGCTTTGCGTTTGATACTTGCGTTTCAGACCAGCAAGATAGGGCCCTGAGACTGTTTCACCGACGGGACCAACAGCCCCCCAACTAGACCCAGACACAGAGGCACTAAGGGCACACACAGCCTCTGACGACACAGCCGACACGAAAATACCTCTCCCGTACGCTGTTATCATACCAGGGGGAATCCAAGCCCCCGTTATCAATGTAAGAGGCGGGAAGTTAGACCTTGACACAGATTTACTAGAGACAGAAGCAGTCACACGGCAGGAATGGGAATCATTTGTACAAGAACAAAGGATTACCATGGCAACGGCTACGAGGGAATTGAAGGATAGACAGGGGGATTTAGAGGCGCTAATACAGGACACACAGCGAGATGTAGCAGCGAGACACACCGGTCAGAATACGGGTTACGAACTAGAGCAAGACATAGGGGGAAGCACAGCCGGAGCTAGATGGGGACTAACGGCACCAAACGCTAGGGGACGTCATGGCACCCGGTGGCCGACGGCAATAAGGACAACAACAACTCAGGCAGGCGTCGGCGCTCCCGTAGCCATAACAACCCGCGAGAGCGATGGTACTAAGCATACTAAGAGCCAACTGTCAGATGGCCACGCCTCCCCTGGCCCTGACCTAACAAGGAGCAGGGAGGGGGATGATATGTCACCATTTAGACTAAAGGGAATTAGATTGAGGCAAAGTCAGATAGCCCAGGCTGCAGTACAGACCGAGGACAATGACAGCTCAGATGAAATAGGGAGAGAAGAGGAGGCGTGTGACTGGCTGACCGAGGGAAAGCTTAGGGAATTAATGGGGGAGAGATATCCAGTAAATATAACAGGAACAATGACCGTAGGTAATGACCCCTCCACACCCCGCCCTTTATTTCATCAGAACAGAGAAGAGACAGAGAGGGTACAGCAGAATGAGCAGTGTGCAGGGCCACTCACTACACGCGCCACACGATCTCAGCAACAGGGGGAGGGTGACCATGTAATGCTGGGCCCAAATGGGAAAGAATGTAGCGTACCGTCCGCCTATGCAATGCCATTAGTAGCTAAAAGTAATGGGAGAAAGGTGTATCAACCTTTTAGCTTTACAGATATGAATAGTATTTTGGAGAAAATGCTCGCTCCCACTGACGGAGGGCGTAAATGGATGGATAAGTTCAGTCAGTTAACAAACGGCTGGACACTGTGCATGGGAGATTGGAGAGGATTAATTGGCCGTCAACTCCCTACGCATGAGCAACAGCAAATTGAGCTTGCCGCTAACACATTAAGCATACTTGATGATCACTTATTCTGGCCACTGGCCACCAGTGTGGGCAGCGTGATGCGCGAAAAATACCCGGTGCCAGAGGGAGCCTTACACTCCCTGATATTCAAACCAAATGAGAAGGAAAGCGTGCCAGAATTCCTTTTGAGGAGCAGAACTGCGTGGACTGAGATAGCGGGGATTCACCCTAGCCAGGATAGATTACAGGCATCATTATTCAGGAAGGCAATTCTAGATGGTATGCCAAAAGCAGTGCGGGACCGAATGAGGGAGAATCCCGATCTAATAGGATGCGGTACTGACCGGTGGGAAAAACACCTAACATACTTTGTGTCTCTTGAAGAGGAAAAGCAGAAGGACCTTGAGTCTGATCTGGCTAGTAATACGGCCCAGTTGTTGAAATTACAATTAGAGAACGAACAGCGCAAGATAAATGAAGCTAAAAAACCATCAAAACAAAGCAGCCAAATGTTACAGCAGCCGAGAACAGAGGCAGAGCAGGGTCAGTTACAGCAGCAGCCGAGGGCTCCTCCTGCGCCGGCGTACCCGCCCGAGCAGGACATGTACGACCAACCTCCACGACAGATGGGGAGGGGAAGGGCTAGGGGGCGGGGAAGAGGCTATGTGCCAAGGTACAACCGTGACCGATGCTATGCTTGTGGTCGAACGGGGCACTGGGCAAGAGATTGCCGAACATCACACCAAGATGATTACCCACAACGACAGGGGTATTCACGGCAACAGGGGTATAGGCCACCAAGGGGTGACGGACATCACCAAGCTCCAAACTCTGCCACAGTCCCTAGAGGGCAGTATCCCCTAAACACCCGCAACGACCATCCAGGGCCTGAGGGGGAAGAGGGTTTCCAGTATCAGCAAGAATCATGAAGGGGCCCGGAAACCTCTGACATAGGGTTGGTAGATCCCTATTTGTCACTGGAGGTGTTAGAGAAGAATTTGCCATTTCTTGTGGACTCTGTGGCACGATACTCTACTCTGAATTGCCGAGTACCGAGCTCCAAATTGACTACAGACACGGTTGGATTAACTGGTTTCTCGGGACAGCCCAATTATCTGCCTTTGACTACGCCCTTGCGCACATCAGTGGCAGGACAGACTTTTGAACATCGATATATTGCATCTCCTCAGTGTCCAGTGAATCTTATGGGAAGGGATTTGCTGGTGAAAAGCGGAGCGTCCATTTTGTGCGGACCGGACGGTCTGATTGTGACTTTTCCAAATGGACAGACCTTTAACTGCTCGGTGAGCCAGTGGGGGTCCCATTCACAGATGCTCTTAGCCCAAGACAACACACCGGGTGCTAGTGAGCAGTGGGCGGATATCTACTGGGGATTGATACAGCCAGAAACATCAAAAGGGGGTGGTGTAAAATCATTGTATACGGACTGGAAACCATGGTTGCACATGTTGAATCCCTATGCTCCTCCCCCTGATCCTCTCCATGTCACATTGTTTTATGATCGGGATGAAACTTGGGTGTATCATGACGCATTTATGACGGTAGAGGGTACGGAGGTGCAGGTGGAGACCAGGTGTTTGTTGGCAGGACCAGAAGGGATAGCGGCTGTAGTTGAACTAAATGATGAGTTACTCCAGTATTATGAAATGACAAAAGAGGCCGTTCCTCATATTACCCTTGCAGTACATTCAGACCATCAGGCAAAAGAATTGGGCCCCATGACTAAGAGACTGTTAAAAGCCTCTGATTGGGAGCCGACTCAAATTCCCAATGTGTCGTATTCGGCCTCGGAGAAAGCTTATCAAATCACTCAAGTCACACATGACACTGTGCTACTAGAACACAGACAGATTGAGAGATTTCATGGCAGGGAACAATCAGACCACCCTGATACAGAGGGAATGTTAAAAACCCTGCCTGAATCATTGTGGTCACTAGGACCGACAGACGTAGGATTTTGCTCCACTATTCCCCCTGTTTCCTTTGACCTTCTTGAGACACAAACACCCATCTGGCAGAAACAGTATCCACATAAACCAGCGGCAGAGGCAGGAATTGCAGACACAATCAGTGGCCTCCTAGAGGCAGGAGTACTAGTGGACAGCTCTAGCGACTGGAACACTCCTATTTTACCAGTAGAAAAACAACAGACAGGCAAATTTCGAATGGCACATGATCTGCGCCGCATTAATAGCATAATTACAACGCCCACTCTTTCAGTCCCAAATCCATACACAGCACTTTCAGTGATAACGCCACAACATAAGTGGTTTACATGTATTGATTTGGCCAACACTTTTTTCTGTCTTCCACTCGATCCTAAACTGAGGCACATTTTTTCATTCACATACCGGGGACGTCAGCTAACTTACAACAGGTTGCCACAAGGCTTTGTGTTGTCCCCAGGTATTTTCAATCAGGTATTGAAGGACTTGCTCACAGGAGTGTGTTTGCCTAATGGTGTTGTCCTAGTTCAATATGTGGATGATATATTGATTGCCTCACCTACGCCATTTGATTGCCTGGCTGCCACCGAAGCAGTGTTACACAGATTGTTCCAAGTAGGCTTTAAAGTGTCAAAAAAGAAGCTGCAGTGTTGCAGACAAGTGGTCTCCTTTTTGGGGCGCGTTATCTCACACAAAGGGACAGGCGTGTCACCAGCACATAAGGATTCCATTTTACATCATCCCAAGCCAGGCACAGTAAAAGAGATGCTCTCGTTTTTAGGCCTGACAGGATACAGCCGTCATTTTGTACCTAACTATGTAGAACTCACAGCCCCATTGCGCACCATGGTAAATGTAGTAGGTATGAGAAACCTGTCAGCCACACTACAGTGGGGTTTGACAGAAGAACAGAGCTTCATTACTTTGAAACAAAACCTGTCGAGCGCTATGGCATTGGCGGTACCGGACTACACTATGCCATTCTTTTTGGATGTTTCTGAAAAACCCAACTCAGTGAGTGGGGTGCTTTTTCAGAAAAAAGGGGGTGGGAGACAGGTACTGACATACGCAAGCGTGACACTAGATGCAACAGAGAACAGACACCCACCATGCACCAGACATGCAGCAGGAGTTGTGAAACTTTTGAATAAAACAGCACATATTGTGATGGAACACGCGTTAACAGTACTGACCACACATAGTGTAGTTGCGTTTGTAAACTCAAAAGCATTCACCATGACCTCACTGCGGCAGACAAGACTCGACAAAATCCTGACGGCACCACACATAACGTTCACCCATGAAGGAATCAACATGGCAGACAATATGGGGGAAGGGGAACCACATTTATGTGAAGAAAGAGTACAGACAGATGTGAAGGTGAGAGTAGATTTACAAAGTCAGCCACTACAAGAAGCAGCCCAGTAAACATTTCCTCGACCTGCGTCGAAGCGAACAAGTCCAGATGACGTCGAGTTGTGACGTGACTTCATTTCGACATGAAAACATAATCTTAAATCTTAAAGGAAAATTTATTTTAGAGTGGTGTAACCGAATAAACACTCCCAGCAAACATTTCTGCATTCAACAAGTCTAAAATACACCGGGTCACAACGTGACTTTATTTCGACCATTTGCCGACATGAAAACATACGGAAATTGTGATTTCGAGGAAAGCATGTTTGTCAGTGGTGTAACTGAATAAACACTGTTTATATCGATATTTAACTTAACAACGATGTAACTTTGGAACATTAGTGTGAACGGTATAATGTTTACACATTAATTGTGTTATTGAAAAGTGTTATTATTCCAAACGCAATATGCTATCATGTATATGGCCAAAATAGGTGCTAAAATGTTTTATTCCAGCATGCTGGCAAAATAGTTCCTAAATGGAATTTGAGTAAATGCATTTATCAGGTTCCATTTAGGAACTATTTTTCCTTGCGCACCAACACGTAATCCCAACAACCCTATCCCCTTGTCCTGCAACCCGTGCGCATGCGCACTAGGTGATATTTCGCAGTCAAGTTTGGCAAGCGTCGAAGTTCCAGGTGAGTTCCGAAAAGACACTCTTATTTAAAATGAAAATGTATTTGTAAGGACATTATCCTTTTTTCATCTGCATGCTTAACTGTTTAAGTCTACATGGCATAATTCTCACGGATAGCTGGCTTTCGTATTTGTAACGTTACATACGAACTGGGGGCTGGAAAGCTAGCATAACATTAGCGTAGCCCCAAAGCGGGCCGCTGCTACTTCCCAGCGGGGGGGGGGTAGCAGCGGGGGGGGGGGGGGGGGGTAGCAGCATCCCGTTTCGGGCTAATGTTAACTGTCTTTCTTTCCAGCTGCTGTTAAGAAATGGAACTGCAAGGCCACAGACAGAAGTTGAAGCAGCCATGGGTCTCCATCTCAAACATGCGCCTGCAAGGACTAGGGGCGTGGGAGTTTTGTCCCAATGAGTTTTTTATTTTGTTCTTGTTCTCAAAGATATAGGCTTACTTTGCTAAAAAATAATAAATGTTTTGTTAATATACTTAATACCCTGAATCCGTCTGTTGAAGAGTATTAATGCTTGATTTAGTATTCATAACTAAACAAAATATTATAGATGGATCTATCTAGCCAAATATCGCTATCCTTTTGATATGACCAAATGATCTATAGGCTACATTTGTTTCTATACATGTCTCATGTCGGCAAAGGGTCGAAATAAAGTCACGTGACTCGACGTCTATTGGACTTGTTGACGACACGGTTTGAGGTAATGTTGGCTGGAATTGGTGTAAATGGTTGTAAATAGGTTTACAACCGATTTAGAAATATTTAATTATCTTCATGCAGCCCAAGAATTGCTTGTTACAGGTTTGGTGGGTAGCTATACTGAAAACCGTAAATTGGGGCATAGGCCTATACTACAAGGTAATTGAAATGTAGCACTATTGTTTTTCTTAAATATGTGGGTATTTAGTGTCTTGGCTTAAAAGTAAAAAAAGTTGAAATAATGTCTATACAACGTTGAGACGACGTGGATTGATGTCGTCGATGAGCCGTCGAAATGACGTCGGTCGAAAGACCGACGTCAGAAAAACTTTCATATCAGCCCCTCAAATCGACGTGGTATCGACCTCCATGACCAACGTCGATTAGACCTCTGATCGACGTGGATTGATGTCGTCTATTAGCCGTCGAAACGACGTCCGTCGAAAGACCGACGTCAGAAAAACTTTCATATCAGCCCATCAAATCGACGTCGTATCGACCTCCATGACCAACGTCGATTAGACCTCTGATCGACGTCGAAATGTTTGCTGGGAGAGGAAACATTGTTCACGGACGGATGTTGTTTCAGACATCCCACAGAAGGCTTGAAGGCAGCATGGGCAGTGGTGAGAAGAAGAGCAGATGGGTTTGAGACAATAACAGCAGAGAGAGTGACAGGGAAAGAGTCAGCTCAGCTAGCAGAACTACAGGCAATGATAGCAGCACTAGAGTGGGCGGAGGGAAAGAGTGTAAATATCTATACAGATTCTGCATACATGGTAGGAGCCATTCAGGTTGAGCTAAGTCAGTGGATCAGATCAAATTTCCTCACATCTAAAACACCCATCAAACACGAGAAAGACATAAAGAGACTTGCAGAAGCGTTAATGAAGCCCAGACAAGTAGCAGTAATTAAGTGCAAAGGACATGACAAGACTGAGACACTGACTGCTAGAGGAAATGACGCTGCAGACCAGGCGGCTAAACTGAAAGCCGGCTATGGGACACAGTACATGATGGTACAGGCAACCAAGACAGTGCATGACATACTGCCCCCTTGTGACGAAGACATGCTAAGGAAAGAGCAGGAGAAAGCCTCAGCTCAGGATAAGAGTGTATGGGTGGGCAGGGGAGCAGTACAGACTGAAGGACTATGGAGGGGACCGGAGGGAAAGCCAGTCCTCCCTCCGGGACTGACACAAGTGATGCTCCAGGAAGCACACGGACCGACACATAGTGGCAGTAAACAAATGACACATCAGTTGATTCACTGGTGGCATCCGTTTTTACCCGCAATGATTGAGAACCATATCAGAGAATGCAGCATTTGTAATGTGTACAATATAAGACCCACAGTAAAACCACACCAACGGAAATTTCCTCTGCCGGCCTTACCAGGTCAAGAGATCATAATTGACTACACAGACATGATACATCGTGTCAAGGGGTACAGATACCTCTTGGTGGCCGTGGATGCATACACTGGCTGGCCAGAGGCTGTACCCGCAAAAAAGGAAGATGCAGAAACTGTGGCTAAATTCTTGATTCATCATTACATCCCTAATCATGGTTTCCCAAGGAGAATAAGGTCTGACAATGGCACACATTTCAAAAACAAACACCTGCAAGAGGTGGAAGCTAAGCTAGGCTTGAAACACACTTTTGGTACAGTCTACCATCCTCAGTCTCAAGGTAAAGTCGAAAGGATGAACCAGACACTGAAGGGAAAGATTGGTAAAATATGTGCACACAGTAAACTTAGCTGGCTAGAAGCCCTTCCGCTAGCCTTAATGTCAACAAGGAGTTCAGTACACTCCGCTACAGGGTTCACACCATATGAGCTTGTCTGTGGTCAGCAGTTCCCAGGACCCGGAGCTAGGGGGGTAACAGACCCACCCACTCCATTCCTGACCTACAAGCCATACTATGATCAACTAACGGCACTAGTTGCAGCATTTTCCAAACAGGTGGCAGGAATCCAGGGAGGTGCAGAGCAGGCACCGGCCCCGAAAGACACCGAGTGGGTGTTGCTAAAGGTCATCAAGAGGAAGTGGTCAGAGCCAAGGTGGACAGGACCATACCGGGTGACAGAGAGAACCTCACACGCCGTCCGGCTGGACGGCAAAGGTGAAACCTGGTATCATTGGTCACTATGCGGTGCATAGTCCCCATGATCACTTGTGGTCATTTTTGCGTATTTGTGCCCTGTGGGTCTTCCTGGGGGGTATTGTCGTATTTCGGGCATAAACTTATAGGAGCTATGAAATTTTGATTTGTACTACAGTAATGGTAGCCAATTAGTACTTAGCTGTGTAGTATGTACATTGAGTAAGACTGTGTCTCATTACGCATAGTTTTGTCAGTGCACTGCTAATGTGCACTGACCACTTAATGCCGTAGTGCATAAATGGGAATCAAATTCGCTAGCTGTTACACTCTCTCTAAACTAGTTTTGATGGATATGATGGATAAGATGAATTGTCAAAATTAAAGTCGACATGATATGTCCATTTTATTTATTATTTATAAATCTTGAAATGTCTACAGTACATGTCGACTCATCGTGGCAACAAAAGAAAAATCTTCATGGGTGGCCCTAATAATCCGTGTTGTATAATTCCCTCGATTTTCCAGTGTTGATGACAAATTTCTCTGGTTGCTAACATTCGATAGTTTCATTACCTTGCTAACTAGCTAACTTTATATTGTCAGTGTAACACAGCCAACTAGTACATATTACTTGTTAAAACTATTCATACAGACATTTTAGGGAATAAACATTCATGTGAGAATAAATTAAGGTGCAACTTATAAATATGCGGTGTTATGGCATAAGGCTTGGCTTGCTAAACTGAGCTAAACAGTCTGACCATTGAAAACAGTTCTACAATGAATACACTCGAGACAGCTCTGTAGTGTAACTGGAATGACCAAAATTAGGGAACTTAATGTTAGGCTACTTATAACCCCATTGACATACAGATAACATACAGATAACTCTAGACATTCACTCATGAAAAATAAGGAAATCATTGTAACATGGTGTGGATCATTATGTGATTGTTCTTGGGGTTTTTGGGAACCTTTTTGATGACCACCCATACCTTAATATATGGGTTGCTTTTGGTATGGGGCAAAACTTTCAGGAAATACACATAAACAGTATTTTCAAAACCTTGGGGAAGAGAACAAGTTTGGCTCTCCCAGGTTTTCACTCTTTCTCAGGTTGTGATACAACCTCTCAATTTCAGGGCAAAGGCAAAAAGTCAGCATGGGCTGCATGGAAATCATTTCCAGAAGTAACAGATGCCTTCATCGCTATGACGGAAAATCCTTTTCAATTGCTTAGCCAGGAATCAAACATATTTGCATTGCTGGAGAGGTACACTTGTGTTCTTTATGATAAGACAACCGATCTTGAAAAAGTCAATGATCTCAGGAAGGATTTGTTTTCTCAAAAATGTCTCTCAATGGAAAATATCCCTCCCACACAGGCGGCACTGTTACAGCATTCAAATAGAGCAGTGTACCAAGCTAGCATTTGGTCCAAAGGTCTGCAGGCTATCCAGTCAGCGCCTTCTCCTGAAAAATATGGATGGACTAAATTGGATGATTCCTGGACTCCTTTATGGACACTTTTACCAGAGGCAGCCAATGTAGAGAACTTCTTAAATGTGGCTGCAAAGCTGAGCCTCTCTGCTCTCGAAAGTGCCGATGCAAGGATGCTGGGTTGCCTTGCACAGCATTATGCCAATGTGCTGGAGCATGTGAATAGATGAAAAGATGCAGTATAGGCTAGGACTAATGTAATCGAGTGTGGTGTTATACTATGTCTTAAGAAGTTACAGGGGACATGTGTGCTTAATTTTATGGTTTATGAGATCTGCCTGAGGCGCTTCTCTGTGTTTACAGTATCTTTGAGACAGTTGGTGGATATATAGGTAGCCATAGTGTATTTCTTTTCATAATTCCTTTTCTATTAAGACAGTTCTTTAAAAACTCACTTCTTGTTAAAGATGTGTTGGGCACTCCTTCTAGGATGTCTTAGGATTACCCAAGGAACATCTATACCAAATTTCAAGCTTTTTAGAGGTTGTTTAGGTGGTCTTTGAATTAGCTGACAATTTTGTGGCGGCCAGCGCAGCCTTTTTAAATTTCTTCAAAAACTCACTTCCAATCACATGACTGCAGTCCAACGAGGGGTACCTCACCATGGCCAGCGCACAGCTTTTTCTCTGCGCATTTTGCGTTACTTTTCGGTAAAATAAAAAAAAGAAAGATCCGGACTTGAGCTTTCTTCCACTTGAGTTCAGCCTCAACATGGCGTCTGGGAATGGCAATCACGATTTAAGTGACACTTGAATCGGCATTACCAGACGCCATGTTGAGGCTGAACTCTGTGCGTTCACATCAGAAGCGATCGATTGCGTGGGTCCCAGGGAACACCGGCACTTTGGTTCCTACTGTACTTTTTTGGTTCCTACTGTACATCAAAATGTCGACTGAAAAGTTAATCGCGGTTGTGGCTGGGCACCCGCTGTTGTACGATCCAATACAATACCGTAATAATCAGCTTAAATATCATTTTTACAAGCACACGCACGAAGCGGGCCGCCTATTAACGGCATGGACCAAGCGGTTCTGGACCAGGAAGGAGACATGAACACTTTTAATAATCGTATTAACTGTATACCTGCACACAACATTATTTAAAAGTAAGCAAATGGAAAACATGTTTGTATTGTGGTGTCCGGTGCGCGTGGATGGCTCCTCCGGCGGAGCGGTTCATGTTAATAGCGGAGTCCGGGAGGGTTCACCTTCACGGCGTAGTTACGAGGGATGTGCGACTATCGTTTATCAAACAAGCAACCGTCTCTGCAATATGGCCAAAGTGTGTGGAGTTCACTCTTTGATATGTACTAAAAGCATACGGCTCCTTTACATGCGTCTGCAAAATTGAATTGTACGTTATGAGCGACAAAAGCGAACAGAAATATTCGCAGCGAATCTTTATGAGCGTCTTTGCAGCGCAATTCGCTTCTGATGTGACCGTCCGATAACTTTTTTTTTTTTTTTTTTTTTTTACCTAAAAGTAACGCAAAATGCGCAGAGAAAATGCTGTGCGCTGGCCATGCTGAGGTACCCCTCGTGGGATTGTAGTCATGTGATTGGCTGAAAACTAAGGCGGCATCTGATTGGCTACAGAGAGTTCCTTGGTGAAAAAAATGCATTTGTGAATCCAGCCGTGTCAGGGGAGTCTCAAAAATCCACAAATAAATACAGACCAGTTCACACACAAATGCAAACAAGTCCATAAATGAAAAACGTCTTGTAAATTCAAGTTTAACAGTTTGTATATAAATGTAACAACATTCAAATACATTTTTGAAGAAAATATGTAATTAATATATTTATGGATTTATATTACATTTATTTAAAACAAGATACATTTGTGTGTGTGGATCAGAAATGTGTTTGTGAAACTTATTTTTGTTTATGGATTTATTTTACATTTATACATGCCGAAATCCATTTGTGTGTGCATTGAAATGTATTTGTGAGAAGAGAGTAATTTATATATAAATCACAAAATACATTTGTGAATCCTTCTCTGTGCATTCATTATTAATGAGACTGTTCTGACCCCATACAGCTCCACTTCTCCTAGATATTGTTACTCAAGATGTTCATTACACTTAATCTAAAGTGTTAGTGTTTTACTTTTAACAAATAAATATTAAAAAAAATGTATATTTAAAAATAATAAAGCAGCGTAATTGTAAGAAATGTAAAGTATAGTAAAATATTTTACCTCACTTTCTGAAACTGCTGTAAATAAGAGTAACAATTAATTACAGACCTATTTCTCAAATTCTAGTTTCAAACATTGTAACTTGCATGTACCAAAACATCAGAGAAAGACAACAGGAATGCGGGGTCCAAACAAACTTTAATTCCAACAAAACCGACATTTCAAATAATGTGTCCACTAACTAAAACAGGACCTAACCCACTCAGAGGTCAGAAGTGAGCTGCTTTTCTAAGGGACTGTACGATATTTAGCGGGGGGGGAGGGCCGGTCGCCAGACGATCGGGTTAAAAATGTTCTGCCTGGCCCTCCCCCCTGGTAATGTTTTTTTTTCCGGGGCCCTCCCCCCGGCTCAAAAAAATTCTCCTAGGCCCTCCCCGCTACGTGAATCAAATAAAATTGGTCGGAAAATGACGTTTACAAGGTTAAAACGGCCACATAAGCACACATACACACACACGGGTACACACGCAGCAAGAGCAGGGGTTTATGCCACGCTGTGCCTTGAACTTGAGAATGGGGACAAGCCTGCTTTTATCAATGTTACGAGACTCCCCCAATAATTTCACAACTTGGCTGATGACATTGTACCTTATAGGCTATTATAAGACAAAACACAAACTACTGTGACTAAGAGCGACTAATGATCACCCTGCGATTCTTGGTCTATGTGGTCAGTGGCGTCAGTTTGGTTTTAGAAGTGGTGGGGACAATAACCATAAGCTTGAGTGTGGTTTGAAAAGTGCTGGGGACCCTTATGTAAGCTATTCATCCATTCAACGCTGCATTACAATATGCTCTACATTCGGCGCGATTGTCAACGGGGGGGGGAGCACCGGACCCGCCAGCCGCGGACCCAGCACCGGACCCGCGGACCCGGCCGCGGACTCAGCCGCAGACCCGAGTACACACACAGCCCGTGTGCATGCTGTGAGGATGTCATCGTGCCTATCGCATGATTTAGACTTGACGGTTTCGGCAGACAACCCGATCTCATCCCAACTCGTAATATAGGCCTACCGACGATTTGTCACGCCCGGGGGTGGGGGGGGGGGGGGGGGGGGGTGTTCGTGATTGTCAACGGGAGGGGGGGGGGGGGGGGGGGGACCGCGGACTGATGACGGGGTTGCGCGATCGTAACCACTGGCGGGGGAGGGGGGGGGGGGGGGAATAAAAAAATAAAAAAGGTGCCGGATCCACCGTTGGAGGTGCCGGAACATATTCCGGCGTGTTCCGGCCCAAATTAAGCCCTGGATACCGACGCCAAAGGTACCCTCCCGCGTCTGTGTGAAACGATCTGGGGTCTCATAAACCCGTTTGCGGTGGTAAGAGACGAGCAGAGTCTACAGCGTCCGCTCGCAGAGCAGAGTCTACAGCGTCCGCAGTCTACTGTGAAACAATTCACTCCAAAAAGGGTTATGGTTATGGTTATGGTTAGGGTTATGGTTAGGGTTAGCGTAATCTATCACCGTGACCGGGTTATTATTGGAGTGAATGGACGCTGTAGACTCTGCTCTGCGAGCGGACGCTGTAGTTGGGATGAGAACGGGCTGCGGTTGAGTATGTGGGGATTTTTTCGGTCGCAATTGGGTTTCACATTTTTAAAAGTGGTGGGGACAAAATTCAAATTATAAATAGTGGTGGGGACATGTCCCCCCCGTAATCGACGCCTATGTATGTGGTGCAGTACTTTGGCAAAGGAGACGTTCACTTCCTTACAGGCTATCCTATCTTTCATTTAAACATCGAACTCGGCATGAGTCATGACGATTGCCCCCCCATAAAATAATTTTCCTCGGCCCTCCCCCCAGGCCAAAAATATTCTCCTGGGCCCTCCCCTAAGGCTTAAAAAAATTATCCTAGGCCCTCCCCCCCCGGTAAATATCGTACAGTCCCTAACAGCTTTATTTTCAGTTCTGTTTCTTTGCGTCAGCTTTATTAGTTCATTGGCCAGTTCAATTTGTTTGACTGCCCTCTCGGGTCTCCATTTTGAGGAGCTTTTGATAAGCATCCGCATCACCGGCATGCCTCCTCCGTCTCCGACACTCTGGCCCACAAACCTCTTGTGGTGGATCGGGTGGAGCAATGCTGGTGCTGGTTGAAGGTTCACCCTCTGAGCCTCCACAGGTGTGAGGAACACACATTAAGACGAGAGGTTGAGTGGCTCGTCAGCTGGCTCCCCAACACTGGATAAACTATGACATTTGTGCACTTGCATTTTTTCAGTGTCACAGTTTATATCATGCTGCACATTGAAGCACTTTCCAAGCATTTTCAAGGTATATTTTCATGCTTCTGATTAAATGAAGACACATTTGACTTCAGTCAGAAGCTTAAAAATGCACTTTTAAAATGTTTGGAAATGGCTAGAATGTGATTTTAAAACCTGCAGCAATGTAATTCAGTGTTTGTGTACAAACTGATTATTTTACTTAATCAAAACAGACGCTATTTTGCTATAAATGACCATAATTATGTTTAGTGAGAGCCTTCTATAAGGGAGACAAATTAGGATGAAAAACTTTTAGTTGTGTCACTGACCAAGCTATATACCATGAAAGTAATGCAATTACAGTTTCAAGCACTTTATTCAGAATCCAATAACTTGAAAACCTTGAATGTATCAATACAAAAAGCGTTTCCAAGGATTTCCAGCCGAGTGGTCCATGGCTGTGAGTGGACTCTGAAAGTAGAAGAAAGAGAAGGTGTATGAGTATATCTTTGTTTATGTACACAAACGCATGATATCATCCCCAGCATTACTATAACATCCTGACACATCTGAATGAACCGTATAGTTAATACTCGTACCGTGTAACGTTTCCAAAGTACTGCAGCAGTCTGGTCTGTACACATGTAGCCTATTTTCCTAAGTCTGCTGTGTTGCCAATGACGTAACGCTAATAAACTCTGAACAGGTTGGCGTTAGTTTAAAAAGTTGCGGTATGATGTACGTCCAATTAATTCCCTTTTAAGTTAAACCATAGACCGCACAATTCATCAACAAAGCCGCTTCCTCGCTATCCCGCTAGTTGCTTAACACACAAGTCAATGGAGCCAAGTTAGCTCCCGTTAGCGTGGCCACGGCTCAATTAGGGATCGCTGCGGTCTGGTTTTAATTAAGGGACGATTGAAGAAGTTGGCTTGCATGACATGTTGGTTGGAATTCGTATGGTCTTAAAACCGCTACACATTATACAACGGTAAACTTACATTTTTGACGTGGATGTCGCGTTTCCAGCTGCTCCTTTCGTGAGGTAGTCCGCCATGTTTCTATCCGGAGGCGACGTCACGAGATTTGGAAATCCGTCTCCGCCCAGATCGGGATCACGGTGATCCACCCTGCCGGTGTTTTGAAATACTCGGATAAAGTCAGCAGGATCACCTTGATCCAGGTCTGAGAAAAGGAGGATTTCATTATCCGGATTATCCTGATCCGGATTACAAGTTTTGAAATACTGGGCCCAGGAGTAGTATTCTTATGCTCATATTAAATTGAGCAGGGTAGACTGAGCTTTGTACTATGTGATCACTCCCCCCCCTCCCCAATGCAATCTCATAGTGCCTTATGTGTGTTTCTGTCCTTTGTCTTTGTGTGTGTGAGTGTGAATGTGTTTATGTTGGTGATTATTGCTCTCTTCCTGCCTCCCTCATCCAGGTGTTTTTGCCTTTGTCGGCTACTTATTTATGATGATGATGCTATACCCTCTCCTTCTTCTTGGAAGATAAATGAATTACGCTAAGGGGCTACTTATTGTACATTTGAATATCAGGAGCCTGATGCCTAAAATTGACTTATTGCGAGTTTGGCTTACTTACAACAAACCCCATGTGATTACATTATCTGAAACTTGGTTAAACAGCAGTATTTCTGACAAGGACATTAAACTTGATAACTATGTATCATTTAGGAAAGATAGAGGATCTAGAGGTGGGGGACTATTAACATATGTTGCATCAAATTTGACTGCTGATTTTGCTCTTCCTGAGGAGAGCCCCCAGCATTTTGAAGGACTCTTTATTAACATTACTTTTCATGAAAATAAACGTCTAATTATTGGAAATATTTACAAGCCACCATCTGCTCCAGCAGAAACCACTGATTGTATTTTGTCTACTATTAATTCCCTAAACCATTCTATTGAAAAAATTATACTTGGTGATTTTAACTCCAACTGGTTAGACCGCTCTTCGCAAAAGGTTCGCACTCTTTTTAATAGTATAAATTTAACACAAATAATTTCTGAACCCACTCGAGTTGGCCCCAACTCTTCATCTCTGTTGGACTGGATACTAGTCTCCCACCTGTCAGGATTTTGGACTGTATACCTGTTTTGTCCATGTGGGGTCCTCAGTGTGCATGATTGCCTGTCACGTCTGTCACTTTGAAATTCACTGATTGTATTATTGTGTCCACCTGAGCCCTGTTTAAGCTTACCTATATAAGCCGCCTGATCTTTTGTTTGTTACTCAGTCTTGAAATGACACTAGCCCACGACGTTACAGCAGTTAAGTACCCGAGTTGTCTTTTTGTTCCCTGGCTACTGAGCCGTGCTAAGAATTCTATTTTTGTGTTTTGCCTACTTTGACTACTTTTTGAGAAACTCAGTTTTGTATTCTCTTGACCTTGTGGCGTGGATGTTTTCTGGATACTTTTTGCCTTTTTGCTTGCCCAGTAAAGAACATTACTGAACATTACTTCTCTGTCTCTGTCTCTGCACCTGAGTCTTCCCAGTCACCTCTAGCCTAGGGGTAAGGCTCCTGACTCTCACGCAGGAGACCCGAGTTCGATTCCCCGGAATCCTAACAGCAAGACTGAGTCATGGATAAAGACTCAGCAGAGACAGCTCATCCCCAGCCAACTCAAGCCACAAGTCCACCACAGGCACCTACAACCGCTGATCAACTCTATGCAGCAGTGGTCAGCCATGATGCCACTGTTTCTCGTCACGAGTCTCGCCTGCGCACCCACGAGTCTGTCTTTGGACGCCATGAAGAAGCCCTACAGGACCTTCAACAGTCTGTGAGTAACCTACTTGCTCATCAGCCACCCCTTTCCCCATCACCAGCTCCAACTCTGCCAGTGTCTGAGCCTCGACTGCCTACTCCTGAGAGATATAACGGCAATCCCGCGGACTGCCGAGGATTCTTGACACAATGCTCCCTCACCTTTGAACTTCAAGCCTCCACCTTCCGAACTGATCGTGCACGCATCGCTTACATAATCACTCTCCTGACGGGGAGAGCTCGGGCTTGGGCCACTGCCATATGGGAACAGCAGGGTTCTGCCTGTAGTGACTATGTAAGCTTCACTGAAGAGATGCGCCGAGTCTTCGATCATCCAGTGGGGGGCCGAGATGCTGCAAGTCGACTGTTCCATCTGCGCCAAGGCAGTTCCAGTGTCGCTGAGTACTCGGTGTTCTTCCGCACCTTGGCAGCAGAGAGTGGGTGGAACATGGAGGCACTGATGGCGACATTTCGGCATGGACTCTCCAACTCTGTCAAAGACGAATTGGCAGCTAAGGATCCAGCTCCGGACCTGGAGTCTTTGATCGATCAAACGATTCGTCTGGACAACCGGCTGCGGGAGAGGCAGCGTGATCGACAGCCTGAGAGTCGCTCCAGTTCTGGAGCCGCTGCTTCAGCCTTCAGCCCATGGTCGTGGTCTCCAGTTACGGTCCCTCCCCCTGAGGAACCTATGTAGTTAGGTGGAGCTCGTCTTTCCCAGGCCGAGCGGGACCGCAGGATGAGGGAGAAACTCTGCCTTTACTGTGGAAAACCAGACCACTTCCGTGCCTCATGTCCTGGGCTTTCGGGAAAAGCCCACTCCCGTCCAGGAGAGGGAGATCTGTGACGGGAGCAACACTTACTCCCTCAGCCTCCACTTCGTGCCTGCAGATTCCAGTCACCATTTCCTGGGAGCACCAGCAACACCATCCTCTACTGGCCCTCGTAGACTCTGGCGCTGCCGGGAATTTCATGGACCTCACACTTGCCAAAAGACTCCACCTGCCCATAACCAATTTGGACCGTCCACTCATGGTGATGGCTCTGGATGGAAGACCACTTGGGAAGGGTAATGTAAACCAAATTACTGCTCCTGTTCTTATGTCCATTGAGGGAGATCATCATGAGAAGATTCAGTTTAACCTGATTCAGACTCCAGAGTTCCCCCTAGTGTTAGGGTTCCCTTGGTTGTCTCACCATAGCCCTCATATCAATTGGTCATCTGGAACTGTGGTTGAGTGGGGGCCCAGTTGCAAGTCTACTTGCCTCCTCTCTAGAGCCACACCCCTAGTCCCTAAGCCTCCTAGTTTTTTCGAGTTGTCCCGAGTCCCTTCCGAGTACTACAGTTTGAGTGAGGTTTTTAGCAAGAAGGCAGCCACAGCCTTGCCACCTCATAGACCATATGACTGTCCTATTGATCTCATTCCAGGGTTTGTCCCTCCACGAGGGAGGATCTTCTCTCTATCTTCTACCGAGACCCAAGCTATGGAGGAGTACATCAAGGACTCTCTGAGTGCCGGGATTATTCGCCCCTCGTCCTCCCCTGCAGGTGCTGGATTTTTTTTTGTCGATAAGAAGGATGGCGGCCTCAGGCCGTGTATTGATTATCGGGGCTTGAACAAAGGGACTGTGAGGAATCGTTACCCTTTACCCTTAATGTCCTCTGCCTTTGAACTACTTCAAGGGGCAACAGTGTTCACCAAGCTGGACCTCCGAAACGCCTACCACTTGGTCCGGATCCGGGATGGGGATGAGTGGAAGACGGCCTTCAACACACCTACAGGTCATTATGAATACCTAGTAATGCCTTTTGGATTAACTAATGCTCCAGCCGTTTTTCAGGGACTCATTAATGATGTTTTGAGAGAAATGTTGAATCGCTCTGTCTTTGTTTATTTGGATGACATTTTAATTTTCTCCAAATCCCTCCATGAACATGTCCATCACGTCAGAGCTGTTCTTCAGCGTCTCCTCGACAACAACCTCTTCGTCAAGCCCGAGAAATGTGAATTTCATGTCTCTGAGGTCTCCTTTTTGGGCTTCATCCTGTCCAAGGGGAGGCTTCTCATGGATCCGAAAAAGACTCAAGTTGTCCGTGAATGGCATCAGCCCTCTTCGGTCAAGGAGGTGCAGCGTTTTATTGGCTTTTCCAATTTCTATAGGAAGTTCATTAGGAACTTCAGTGCTGTTGTGTCTCCCTTGACCAATCTCACCAAGAAGAAGCTGGGCCCTTTTGTCTGGACTCCAGGGGCAGAGCGAGCCTTCCAGGAACTAAAGGTGAGATTCACCTCAGCTCCAATCCTGACCTTACCTGACCCTTCGCTCCCTTTTCTTGTTGAGGTAGATGCTTCAGACGTGGCGGTTGGGGCAATTCTCTCTCAACGTCCTGCAGATGGCAAACTCCATCCCTGTTCCTTCTTCTCCACTCGCCTCTCAGCTGCCGAAAGGAACTACGATGTGGGAGATAGAGAGCTCCTGGCAATCAAGATGGCCCTGGAGGAATGGCGACACTGGCTTGAGGGAGCCCAGCATCCCTTTATTGTATGGACAGACCATAAGAACTTGGAGTATGTGCAGAAGGCCAAACGACTTAACCCCAGGCAGGCAAGGTGGGCCCTTTTTTTTAATCGTTTTGATTTTATCTTGTCTTACCGCCCTGGTTCGAAGAACCAGAAACCAGATGCTCTGTCCAGACTCTTCCAGAAGGCAGAAGACGACCGGGTCCCAGCGTCCATCCTCCCGAGCTCAAAGATTGTGGCTCCGGTGCGATGGGGAATCGAGACTGTGGTGCAACAAGCCCAGAAGAGGGAGCCAGAGCCTGGTAATGGACCACCCAATCGCGCCTATGTCCCCACGGCGGTGAGAACTCAGGTCCTCCAGTGGGGGCATTCTTCACAGTTGACCAGTCACCCAGGCACAGGCAGGACGCTAGAATTTCTTAAGAGGCGTTTCTGGTGGCCAGGAATGAGTGCAGATGTCAAATCCTTTGTTGCTGCCTGCCAGGTTTGTGCCCAGAATAAGAGTCCCCATACCCCTCCCCATGGTCTCCTTCACCCATTACCTATACCCAAGCGACCCTGGTCCCACATCTCCTTGGACTTTATCACTGGCCTCCCACCCTCCCAGGGGAACACAGTAATTTTAGTTATTGTGGACCGTTTCTCTAAGGCGGGTCGGTTCATTAGTTTGCCAAAACTCCCTTCTGCTGCTGAAACTGCCGAGATTGTTTGCCAGAATGTCTTTAGATTTTTTGGTCTTCCCCTAGATGTCGTCTCTGATCGTGGACCCCAATTCGCTTCACGATTCTGGAAGTCCTTCTGCAGACTGATTGGAGCAACTGTTAGCCTCTCCTCTGGCTTCCACCCACAGTCCAACGGACAAACCGAAAGACTCAATCAGGATCTAGAGACCACCCTCCGATGTCTAGCCTCCTCGAACCCTTCATCGTGGAGCAGGTATTTGATTTGGGCGGAATATGCTCATAACACTCTGTGTTGCTCCTCTACAGGTTTCAGTCCTTTTGAGTGCCAGTTTGGGTTTCAGCCACCGCTGTTCTCTGCCCAAGAGGCAGATGTGGGTGTTCCTTCGGCCCAGAATTTTGTCCGGCGGTGCAGGCGTGTCTGGCGCAGGACCCGGGCTGCCCTGCAGAGGTCTGCGCAACTACATCAGCGCCATGCCAACCGTCACCGCAGACCTGCACCACCTCTGCGTCCAGGACAGAGGGTTTGGCTGTCAGCACGAAACCTTCCTCTGCGGGTGGAGTCCCGCAAGCTAGCTCCACGGTTTGTGGGGCCCTTCAAGGTCTTGAGGAGGATTAACCCGGTCGCCTACCGTCTGCAACTTCCCCCATCCATGCGGATTAACCCCACTTTCCATGTGTCCCTCCTGCGCCCTGTCACCACCAGCCCCCTTGCCCCAGCTACAAAACCCCCTCCACCTCCAAGAATGATCGATGGCGGGCCGGCCTATTCAATCAATCGTCTCATAGATTCTCGTCGTGCTGGAAGAGGTCTGCAATATCTAGTGGACTGGGAGGGTTACGGCCCAGAAGAACGATCCTGGGTCCCGTCGCGGCACATACTGGACCCAGTCCTGATTGAGGATTTTCACCGGAACCATCCAGATCGTCCCAGTAGGAACGTCAGGAGACGTTCATAGGGAGGGGGGTCCTGTCAGGATTTTGGACTGTATACCTGTTTTGTCCATGTGGGGTCCTCAGTGTGCATGATTGCCTGTCACATGTCTGTCACTTTGAAATTCACTGATTGTATTATTGTGTCCACCTGAGCCCTGTTTAAGCTTACCTATATAAGCCGCCTGATCTTTTGTTTGTTACTCAGTCTTGAAATGACACTAGCCCACGACGTTACAGCAGTTAAGTACCCGAGTTGTCTTTTTGTTCCCTGGCTACTGAGCCGTGCTAAGAATTCTATTTTTGTGTTTTGCCTACTTTGACTACTTTTTGAGAAACTCAGTTTTGTATTCTCTTGACCTTGTGGCGTGGATGTTTTCTGGATACTTTTTGCCTTTTTGCTTGCCCAGTAAAGAACATTACTGAACATTACTTCTCTGTCTCTGTCTCTGCACCTGAGTCTTCCCAGTCACCTCTAGCCTAGGGGTAAGGCTCCTGACTCTCACGCAGGAGACCCGAGTTCGATTCCCCGGAATCCTAACACCACCCGGGCAGAATAATTCAATCAGGTGTGTTATCTGACTCCTTTAGCGACCATTCAATGGTATTTTGTGTCTGGAAAATTAAAATAGTCCATCCGCCTCCCAAACTGATTAAGGTTAGGCATATTAATAAAATTAACCCTGAACACTTCATTCAAGACATCTTAAATGTGAACTGGGGAAGATTTCAACTAATTCCAACTGTTGAAGAAGCCTGGCACTTCTTTTACTCCGAGTTCCTGCAGGTTATCAACAAACATGCACCATTGATTTCAAAGAAGGTCAGAGGTCAAAATCTACCCTGGATTAAAGGAGAACTTATTTCTTTACTTAAACAGAGAGACAAGGCCTGGGGAAAATCTCATAAAACCAGAGACTCTGCAGACTGGAACATTTACAAGGAGCTAAGGAATAGATGCAAAACTGAAACAAGGAATGCTAAGGCAAATTACTTTAAGGATAGCCTAGCAACAGATTTCAAAAATCCCAAGAAATTCTGGAAAAAATTTAATAATCTTACAAACAAATCCTCAAAATCCTCTACAACACATATCAGTTTGACCAAACAGTAAGTGAACCTATATTGATTGCTGAGGCATTCAGTCATCACTTTGCTACGATAGGGCAAACTATTTCAGGTAACTCCCATTATGGGTCAATCCTGACTCAGGGCAGGAGTAGCAGTTCCTTTTGCTTTAATTCAATCTCCCCACTTGACGTCCAGAGGGTCATTGATGGTTTAAGACCTGGATGTAGTGCGGGCCCAGACGGCCTGTATATGAGGCTCTTTAAACTGGCCTCTCATGTTCTGTCATTCCCTTTAGCTGATCTATTCAACTTATCTTTAACAACATGTGAAATACCTTCCTCATGGAAAAGCGCTAGAGTAATTCCTCTTCACAAGGGTGGCAGTATCTCAAACATGAACAATTACAGACCAATCTCAATAATTAATAGTGTAACAAAAATATTTGAAAAGCTAATATTTAATCAACTGTCCACTTATCTCACAGACTACAACATATTATCACAACATCAATCAGGCTTCAGACCCGGCTACTCAACCACAACTGCTCTCCTAAAATTTACTAATGATATAATGTCGGCAGCTGACAGCAATATGCCTACAGGGGCTATATTTATTGACCTCTCTAAGGCGTTTGACTTGGTTGACCACTACCTTTTATTAGATCAGCTACATGCTATTGGTCTTTCTTATAAGTCTTTATTATTTTTCAACTCATTTCTTCACAATAGAACTCAAAGTGTCTCCTTTCAGGGTAGCGAATCTAAATTTAAATTAATTGATAAGGGTGTTCCTCAAGGTTCATCATTGGGCCCACTTTTGTTCTCTATTTTCATTAATGATTTGCCTCAAACATGCTTTGATAGTCAAATTCATTTAGATGCTGACGACACTGTACTGTACTGTTCCGCTGCCAATATTTCTCATATTCATCAGTCTCTCCAATCTGACTTCAACAAAGTGCAACAGTGGTTTCTTTCAAACAAGCTTCTCCTGAATAAGGAAAAATCATATAGCATGCTGTTTTGTAATCGACCCAGTTCTCTGCCATTCACTAATTGGTCAATCACTCTTCTTGATGGAACATTACTAGAAAGTGTGGAGGAGTTTAAATACTTAGGTGTCTGGCTGGATTCTCAGCTTTCCTTTAAACCCCATATTAATGCAATTTCCAAGAAAATAACTGGTTGTTTAAAATCTCTCTATCGATCCGTTGATTGCTTTTCACAGGAAGTCCGCAAAAGAATTATAACTCAGTTAATTCTTCCAATATTTGACTATGCTGATGTTGTCTATGGCAACACTCCTGAAACACATCTTCGTCCTCTCAACGTACTGTATAACAGTCTCTGTAGATTTGTACTTAGGTGTCCTTATAGGACACATCACTGTGCGATGTATGAAACTTTAAACTGGC
Organism: Merluccius polli; assembly: GCA_030340625.1. NCBI lineage: Eukaryota > Metazoa > Chordata > Actinopteri > Gadiformes > Merlucciidae > Merluccius > Merluccius polli. The sequence goes on from JAOPHQ010005691.1 coordinate 385,870, forward strand.
CGGCACCCAAGACCAGAAGACAGCTCCACTGGTCAATTCTTACTTTTAAATGTATTCACTTACAGTCCCCTCCTTACTTGAAAGTGCTATTAACTCCTCTAAGGTCTCACTACAGCCTACGGAACATTGACCATTTGTTTTTAGTTACACCCAGAATTTGTAAAGAAATTGGTCGTCGTGCATTTAAATTTAAAGCACCATCAGATTGGAACAGCCTTCCCTCATCACTTAGGTCCATCACCTCCCTTCATATTTTTAGATCATCTTTAATCACTTATTTTGAAACATCCTGCCCTTGCTTCTGAATGGCCTTAGTTGTTGGGTTGTGTATTTGTTTGTTTGTTTGGTTGTTTTTGTTGTTTCCAGTTTTCAGGATTTGGTCTGTTTTGCTTTTTTTTTTTTTGATTGTCTTGTTTTTCCTTCCCTCCTCTTTTTCTTTTTCTCTTTTATGGATTTATTTTACAGCCAATGGTATTACCTTGTTATCTTGTAAATGATTCTATTCTAGTATGCTGGGTGGTGGGGTAGTTTGGAGCAATGTCGGCAAGTGAGTGAGTGTGTCTGTGTCTGTCTACTGTGTGTACTTAAGTTCTGTTCTTCTTTTTCTTTTACCTCGAAAACGAGATGCCACATCTCAAGGGGCTATCCTTGTAATAAATAAATATTCCTAAAATACAGCCCTTTACTGCTAATCAACTGGCCAAAGTATATTGCATTCTGGGAAGAGCAATTTCACCTGAACTGCACATGTGAAGCTGGATCCATTCTTCTCTTCATCCATCCCCATCTTACTTATTATTTGGTGAGTAGCCATTTTATTTAAGTGTTTTGGGAGGAATTAAGTACAGAAACTATAGTAGAGGTTACTGGTTGGTTTGGTTACCCCAGTGTTAAATCCACGCTAAGTTAAGTATTTGTCTCTCTGTTTTTGTTGTCAATAAAGAAAGCTGAATGCTCATTGTGTGTTACTTCACCGATCGCCACATTGGCCACTATTCCTATGTGTATAACTTGCTAAGTCAGTATTAATTTAGGTTAAAAAAAAAAAGTGTATTAAAATTACATTTTAAGTTTATTAAAATGTATGTAAAAAACACAGAAGTCAACTGTAAGATACTCTAAAAGAAAAACAACAGCTATATGATGTATTTTTAAAGAAGTCAGCTAACTGTAAAATACTGTGAAAGTAATCAAAAAAACAGTTCATACCATTTTGAAAGGAACATTTTTAACAGTGTACAGTATAACCTGAACCTCTAGATCATATTGAAATAAGGGTATAGTGCTAAGTTGTCAACACTAAACCGGCCTCTTTTATTTGTATTATTCATTATTTTAACTGTGTTTTTCTAGGTTTGTGATTACTGGATGTGTTGATCCTTGGGGTGGTGGAAGCCATCCATTATGGGTTCAGAAAGGGAGAGTTGTTTGTCACCAGATAAGAACTAGCAGTCAACACATGATGATCGATTAAGAAATCTGGGGTCGTGTCCTCGAGAACATTGCTTAAATACATTTTGATGACTTGGACGTTTAAACAAGTATAGCCTATACGATTTTTCCCCTTACAAAACCTTGTAAAACGACAAGGAGTACTAATGCAGTGGTTTCACGTCAGTTCAATTACATTAAACTGCATGTTCACATTTAAACGCCATGTCAAAACACCCAAGACATCAGTCACAATTCCATTTTAAGCTATTTCACTAGAATGAGTTTAGCTTTTCAGACAGGCACTAGAGCACTAGCATGGTTTCCCAACCTGTGGGTCAGGGCCCCACTTGGGGTTGCCTGATATACATATGGGAGATTGACATTGCGCCTACGTTCACTGGGACATTATTGATATTACGGGCAGATGTTGATTGGGTTAAAATTATGTGTGGGGAAAGCAGATGCACAACAATGGCGTCACGGGCCAGAAAAGGCTGCACTCTGAAATCTGTCGTCACTGAGTGTTTCTATGCATGCCACCTGTAAAGCCATGAGACGCTGTTGGTGTTCCCTTATGCTGAAGACCACCAGCTGTACATGAGGAGCAGCAACCCAAAGCACCGTGTGACGCATACACACATTTGTAGGGCTCGACCTCAGCGTGGCGTGACAGGTGGCCCTGGATACTTGCGCCATGACATTCATGAGGGAAAAAGGTCGGGGGGTGATTCCTCCTATTGTTCAAACAACAATGGTGTCCACAGAAAACGATTAGAAACAGGACATCCTCGCTCTGTTTCATTTTATCACCCACACCAACACTACCGCCAGCGCAAAGTGTGTTTCAAACCTCCTCCAACGAAGACATCTCTCGTATCGCAATGTTTCCAATAGGAAACATCTGTATGGGGGTATTATTGAGACAATATTATTTGTGTGTGCGTATCTCAATCTGTGTGTTGTGGTAACTCGGTACACTAGAGGAGGCTCAAGGCAAACACCAGGCAGGAAAAGAGGGTCCAAAGCCTCAATCGGCGGTTTATTCTCACACAACAAAAGGGGATTGCTCAATACATGGGTCAAGTGTCCGCCGTGCGGCTCACTCCATGTCGGCTGGGTCCTCGGCGTCGTCCTCTCTTCCACTCGACTGTTCTTCCCTCCTGTCGGTCGGTGGCCTCCTTTTAACACCTGGGTGCCTTTCCCCCAGGTGTTCCCCGTTTGGCCGATTAGGGCTCTCGGGAGGCCGGGATTTGTCGCCGGCTGTTGGCCACCGGCGGTATATACCGGCCTCAACTCTCCCGAATAGGGGGCGTGGTCGCGGAGGGATGCCACAGTGTGTGTAATAAGATTTGTGTGTATTCACATTTGTGTGTATTCACATTTGTGTGTGCGTAATAAGATTTGTGTGTCTGTATTCACATTTGTGTGTGTGTAAAAAAATCGGTGTGTCTGTATTCGTTTTGCAAGTGAAGACAAATCTGCAAATGTGTACAGAGATCTGTAAGTGTACACACATCTGTGAATGTGTAAACAGATCTGTACATGCGTACCACTGGCATACAACGTGATGATGGGCCCCGGTGCAACTAGTATTTTAGGGCCCCCGCGTTTGTTGACGGGGGGGGGGGGGGGGGGGGGGCTGCGCGGTTGTTGACGGGGGAGGGGGGGGGGGGGGGGGGGCTGCGCGGTTGTTGACGGCGTCTTCATGGGGCCCCCCCCCCGCGTCTGGGCCCCGGTGCAATGCACCGGTTGCACCGTCGATAGTTACGCCAGTGATGCGTACTGAGATCTGTAAATGTCTGTCATCAGTTATAACTCAGGCGGGAGCTCTGATTGGCCATCTTTTTACACGTGGATTTTGGCACACTTCTGCCGTGCAGATCTGCAAATGCGATCCGTGTGTAAAAACGATTTGTCTGTAACTTCACGCAATACAGTCTACACACCACTAGTCGGCGCGTAGCACCCAGTGATGTTAAGCGTGTCATGGCTGCTGCCGTTAATGAGACTGGCCGGTCGTCGGAAACTTCGAACAACTCATGGGCTTTACAATGCGTTTATTTATGAGGAAAACAAACATTAACTTACGGAGCCCCTCTGGTGACATAGGTGGAAAAAAAATATTCCGTGGCCACGAATTAATAACGCGTGGGAACGAGATCCTATTCCGTGGCCACGACTTGTTTAATGCGTGGGAACGAGATGAATATTAGGTGGCCACAAATGAATAACGCGTGGCCACGAGTGTCTCTTGCTCACAATTACTCCATGTCTAACCGCAAGTGACTGAAGGATATCACAATAATTCATCCCTAGATTAAAATAAAACGAAATCAGATCAAACTTGTCCATGTCGGCTGAAGCTACTGATGCCAGAAAGTCAACAGTCTAACTGACCGATGATATGACTAACATTTCTTGTGGCCACGTGTTATTATTAATTCGTGGCCAATTCGTTCCCACGCATTAAACAAGTCGTGGCCACGGAATAGGATCTCGATAGGACACAAATGTGAATACAGACACAGATTTTTTTACACACACACAAATGTGAATACAGACAGACAAATCTTATTACGCACACACAAATGTGAATACACACAAATGTGAATACACACAAATCTTATTACACACACACAGATTCAGATATGCACACACAAATAATATTGTCTCAATAATACCCCCATACATCTGCCTCACTGGGAAAAGCGCACACGTGTGTGTGTGTGTGTGTGTGTGTGTGTGTGTGAATGATGGTAAATCCAGATGATATTTTTCCATAGAAATGTTGTTACAAAATGGGGACGCTAAAATACACATGTAGTACGAAGTACAAATCACAATTCGTCTTGCATAACTATGATGAACCCATAACTTCGATTGTTGTATTTTGTTGTTCACATAATAACGCCAGGGTGCGCGCGTGCACATACACACGCACGCGCTCGATTGCGCTATGCTTCTGACTGGTGGGATGAGCATAGACCGGCATAAACATAGAAGAAAGTGGAGTCTACGTTGTCACGTGACAGCACTTGGACGTTGGATGTCCATGTCCTACAGGCCGCAGCGAGACATTATAGGATGATAGGGCCACCACCAGTCAGATAGGTCCACTAGTTGGGGGGGGGGGGGGGGGGGTTGAAATCTCTACGTCAATACCGTTTAAAAGACGCACGACAGACGCAGAAGAAAACACCAGTATTACCAACAGCGCAAGATGTTATTTTCCTTTTGGAAAATCTGAATTTAAGAAATAAAACAGATCATCCAAAACATGTCCTCTGTCTGTTTGGAGTTTCTCGGCATGGGCTCGTGCATTACGGGCTCACTGCTCGTGATGATCGCGTGCGGGTTGCCGACGTGGAAAGTGACGGCTTTCATCAACGCCAACATTGTCGTAGCGCAGACGATCTGGGACGGGCTGTGGATGTCGTGCGTGGTGCAGAGCACGGGCCAGATGCAGTGCAAAGTCCACGACTCGGTGCTCGCGCTTTCCCAGGACCTACAAACCGCGCGCGCCCTCACGGTGATTTCGGCCGTGCTGAGCATCGCTTCGCTCATGGTGACCATAGCCGGCGCGCAGTACACCAATTGCATCGGAGACAGGTCCATTAAAGCCCGGGTGGTGAGCGCGGGAGGCGTCCTGTACATCATCAGCGGTATCGTCGTCTTCATCCCGCTGTGCTGGATGGCCAACAGTATAATCGTGGACTTCTACAGTCTGCAGGTGCCCGCGTCCCAGAAGAGAGAGATAGGGGCCGCGATCTACATCGGCTGGGCCGCCACCGCCCTGCTCCTTCTCGGCGGGACACTGCTGTGACTGCCGTGAAGTTGGTTTGAAATTGGAAATTCGACAGATATTCGCATATTCAACTGAAGACTTTCAGTTGGATATTCGTCAGATAGAGGAAAACTAGTCAGTGCAAGACTTTCAGATTTTTGAAAACTTTGACTTCTTTACCCTCCCCCCCTATAGGTTCAGTCGACACATGACCCATTCTGAATAATAGGTACTGGGTCCCCACATATGTCACAAAGCTTGGATTAGAAAAAAATGTTTCTAATTTTTTGTTATACATTTTTTAAAACTTTGACTTCTTTACCCTCGCCTCCTATAGGTTCAGTCGACACATGACCTATTCTGAATGATAGGTACTGAGTCCCCACATATGTCACAAAGCTTGGATTTCAAGAATTTTTTTCTCCAAATTTTGTATACATTTTTAAAAACTTTGACTTCTTAACCCTCGCCCCCTATAGGTTCAGTTGACACATGACCCATTCTGAATGATAGGTACTGGGTCCCCACATATGTCACAAAGCTTGGATTTCAAAAATTAGTTTCAAATTTTTTTTTATACATTTTTAAAAACTTTGACTTCTTAACCCTCGCCCCCTATAGGTTCAGTCGACACATGACCCATTCTGAATGATAGGTACTGGGTCCCCACATATGTCACAAAGCTTGGATTTCAAAATTTAGTTTCAATTTTTTTTTTATACATTTCTGAAAACTTTGACTTCTTTACCCTCGCCCCCTATAGGTTCAGTTGACACATGACCCATTCTGAATGATAGGTACTGGGTCCCCACATATGTCACAAAGCTTGGATTTCAAAAATTAGTTTCTAATTTTTTTTAATACATTTTTAAAAACTTTTGACTTCTTAACCCTCGCCCCCTATAGGTTCAGTCGACACATGACCCATTCTGAATGATAGGTACTGGGTCCCCACATATGTCACAAAGCTTGGATATCAAAATTTAGTTTCATTTTTTTTTTAATACATTTCTGAAAACTTTGACTTCTTTACCCTCGCCCCCTATAGGTTCAGTTGACACATGACCCATTCTGAATGATAGGTACTGGGTCCCCACATATGTCACAAAGCTTGGATTTCAAGAATTTTTTTCTCCAAATTTTTCATACATTTTTAAAAACTTTGACTTCTTAACCCTCGCCCCCTATAGGTTCAGTCGACACATGACCCATTCTGAATGATAGGTACTGGGTCCCCACATATGTCACAAAGCTTGGATTTCAAAATTTAGTTTCAATTTTTTTTTAATACATTTCTGAAAACTTTGACTTCTTTACCCTCGCCCCCTATAGGTTCAGTTGACACATGACCCATTCTGAATGATAGTTACTGGGTCCCCACATATGTCACAAAGCTTGGATTTCAAGAATTTTTTTCTCCAAATTTTTTATACATTTTTAAAAACTTTGACTTCTTAACCCTCGCCCCCTATAGGTTCAGTCGACACATGATCCAATCTGAATGATAGGTACTGGGTCCCCACATATGTCACAAAGCTTGGATTTCAAAAATTAGTTTCTAATTTTTTTTAATACATTTTTAAAAACTTTGACTTCTTAACCCTCGCCCCCTAGGTTCAGTCGACACATGACCCATTCTGAATGATAGGTACTGGGTCCCCACATATGTCACAAAGCTTGGATTTCAAAATTTAGTTTCAATTTTTTTTTTATACATTTCTGAAAACTTTGACTTCTTTACCCTCGCCCCCTATAGGTTCAGTTGACACATGACCCATTCTGAATGATAGGTACTGGGTCCCCACATATGTCACAAAGCTTGGATTTCAAAAATTAGTTTCTAATTTTTTTTAATACATTTTTAAAAACTTTTGACTTCTTAACCCTCGCCCCCTATAGGTTCAGTTGACACATGACCCATTCTGAATGATAGGTACTGGGTCCCCACATATGTCACAAAGCTTGGATATCAAAATTTAGTTTCATTTTTTTTTTAATACATTTCTGAAAACTTTGACTTCTTTACCCTCGCCCCCTATAGGTTCAGTTGACACATGACCCATTCTGAATGATAGGTACTGGGTCCCCACATATGTCACAAAGCTTGGATTTCAAGAATTTTTTTCTCCAAATTTTTCATACATTTTTAAAAACTTTGACTTCTTAACCCTCGCCCCCTATAGGTTCAGTCGACACATGATCCATTCTGAATGATAGGTACTGGGTCCCCACATATGTCACAAAGCTTGGATTTCAAAAATTAGTTTCTAATTTTTTTTTATACATTTTTAAAAACTTTGACTTCTTAACCCTCGCCCCCTATAGGTTCAGTCGACACATGACCCATTCTGAATGATAGGTACTGGGTCCCCACATATGTCACAAAGCTTGGATATCAAAATTTAGTTTCAATTTTTTTTTTATACATTTCTGAAAACTTTGACTTCTTTACCCTCGCCCCCTATAGGTTCAGTTGACACATGACCCATTCTGAATGATAGGTACTGGGTCCCCACATATGTCACAAAGCTTGGATTTCAAGAATTTTTTTCTCCAAATTTTTCATACATTTTTAAAAACTTTGACTTCTTAACCCTCGCCCCCTATAGGTTCAGTCGACACATGATCCATTCTGAATGATAGGTACTGGGTCCCCACATATGTCACAAAGCTTGGATTTCAAAAATTAGTTTCTAATTTTTTTTTATACATTTTTAAAAACTTTGACTTCTTAACCCTCGCCCCCTTTAGGTTCAGTTGACACATGACCCATTCTGAATGATAGGTACTGGGTCCCCACATATGTCACAAAGCTTGGATTTCAAAAATTAGTTTCTAATTTTTTTTTTATACATTTTTAAAAACTTTGACTTCTTAACCCTCGCCCCCTATAGGTTCAGTCGACACATGACCCATTCTGAATGATAGGTACTGGGTCCCCACATATGTCACAAAGCTTGGATTTCAAAAATTAGTTTCTAATTTTTTTTAATACATTTTTAAAAACTTTGACTTCTTAACCCTCGCCCCCTATAGGTTCAGTCGACACATGACCCATTCTGAATGATAGGTACTGGGTCCCCACATATGTCACAAAGCTTGGATTTCAAAATTTAGTTTCAATTTTTTTTTAATACATTTCTGAAAACTTTGACTTCTTTACCCTCGCCCCCTATAGGTTCAGTTGACACATGACCCATTCTGAATGATAGTTACTGGGTCCCCACATATGTCACAAAGCTTGGATTTCAAGAATTTTTTTCTCCAAATTTTTTATACATTTTTAAAAACTTTGACTTCTTAACCCTCGCCCCCTATAGGTTCAGTCGACACATGATCCAATCTGAATGATAGGTACTGGGTCCCCACATATGTCACAAAGCTTGGATTTCAAAAATTAGTTTCTAATTTTTTTTAATACATTTTTAAAAACTTTGACTTCTTAACCCTCGCCCCCTAGGTTCAGTCGACACATGACCCATTCTGAATGATAGGTACTGGGTCCCCACATATGTCACAAAGCTTGGATTTCAAAAATTAGTTTCTAATTTTTTTTTATACATTTCTGAAAACCTTGACTTCTTTACCCTCGCCCCCTATAGGTTCAGTTGACACATGACACATTCTGAATGATAGGTACTGGGTCCCCACATATGTCACAAAGCTTGGATTTCAAAAATTAGTTTCTAATTTTTTTTTATACATTTTTAAAAACTTTGACTTCTTAACCCTCGCCCCCTATAGGTTCAGTCGACACATGACCCATTCTGAATGATAGGTACTGGGTCCCCACATATGTCACAAAGCTTGGATTTCAAAAATTAGTTTCTAATTTTTTTTTATACATTTCTGAAAACTTTGACTTCTTTACCCTCGCCCCCTATAGGTTCAGTTGACACATGACCCATTCTGAATGATAGGTACTGGGTCCCCACATATGTCACAAAGCTTGGATTTCAAAAATTAGTTTCTAATTTTTTTTTATACATTTTTAAAAACTTTGACTTCTTAACCCTCGCCCCCTATAGGTTCAGTCGACACATGACCCATTCTGAATGATAGGTACTGGGTCCCCACATATGTCACAAAGCTTGGATTTCAAAAATTAGTTTCTAATTTTTTTTTATACATTTCTGAAAACTTTGACTTCTTTACCCTCGCCCCCTATAGGTTCAGTTGACACATGACCCATTCTGAATGATAGGTACTGGGTCCCCACATATGTCACAAAGCTTGGATTTCAAAAATTAGTTTCTAATTTTTTTTTATACATTTTTAAAAACTTTGACTTCTTAACCCTCGCCCCGTATAGGTTCAGTCGACACATGACCCATTCTGAATGATAGGTACTGGGTCCCCACATATGTCACAAAGCTTGGATTTCAAAAATTAGTTTCTAATTTTTTTTTATACATTTTTAAAACTTTGACTTCTTAACCCTCGCCCCCTATAGGTTCAGTCGACACATGACCCATTCTGAATGATAGGTACTGGGTCCCCACATATGTCACAAAGCTTGGATTTCAAAAATTAGTTTCTAATTTTTTTTTATACATTTCTGAAAACTTTGACTTCTTTACCCTCGCCCCCTATAGGTTCAGTTGACACATGACCCATTCTGAATGATAGGTACTGGGTCCCCACATATGTCACAAAGCTTGGATTTCAAAATTTAGTTTCAATTTTTTTTTAATACATTTCTGAAAACTTTGACTTCTTTACCCTCGCCCCCTATAGGTTCAGTTGACACATGACCCATTCTGAATCATAGACACTGGCTCCCCACATATGTCACAAAGCCTGGATTTCAAAGATTTGCCTCTCCCAATTTTTCATCATTTTTTCAAAACCTCAACATCACCAAGCACCTTGGTGTTCATGACCTAATAATCCCAGCAAAAGCAATAGACCTTTGCACCTTCTGATGTGCAAGGCCCTCCCAGCACACCTTGGTGCTCGGGCCCTAAGAATGTGATGCTTCGATTTAAAAAATCCGAACGACTCTTGAAAAATCATGAATATGTCTTACCTTTTAGTTTTAGCAAAATTTCCTTTAATAACAAGCTTAATGGTCTCTTGTTTTAGTCATGTCAAAGCTCTTGAGAAAATTGATGGTTGGTTAGTGTTCTATCGGCTGCCACAGACTTATTGTTATACCAAAGGAATAGCGCATCTCCAATACAGTGAAAGAAAGACTCTCATTTCCACTTACACTTAAAAATATGCAGTCTTTATTTTTTTGAACAATCTTTTTACATTTACTATTTACACAATGAACATAACCAACACATTATCTGTACTTCTTGAAAGTCCTTGTTTTGAACATCAACACAGAGGGCATGAAACCACCTGTCGCATTGGTCACATTGAATCTATGAAATGTTAAAGAAAATGTCAACATTCCCCTTCATGTTATACTGTATGTTGATATGTGTGTATTCACTGCAAATCAACTCACCCAGTTTGTAACAGCAGCTCCATCTCCAGCTCCAGCATGCCTTGCTGCTCCACACATTGCACAGGTCTCCACATCAAACACTGAAAAAATAGAAATCTGAAATAAAACTGAAAAATTGGTGCAGCAAAGACAGAATCAATGAGAAAATGATTCTGCTAATACTAAAAGCCACACATGACCCTCACATCCCTCCTGGATTAAATAGTGATAGCATTTAGCTGTGATATGATGTTTGCCCTACATAAATGCCCACCTGAAGCATGGATGACTGCAACCGCATATTCTTGTCTGGCCTTTTCCATGGCTTTCTTTGAAGTGCTGAACTGCAGTTTGGGCAACTCTGGAAAGGCCTCCATGATTTCTCTTGCCATCTTAATAGGGGGGGGGGGGGGGGGGGGGGGAGAAATTCATTATTCATAATTGTTTCTTAAAATAAGTTAACACCTGTAAAACATGGTCAAGCATAGAAAGAAATAATCACCAAACACATTGTATTAATTTCATCAGTAAATAAATTGTTCAACACATTATGCAACTTACTTTTATTACAATTACACCACAGCTACAGCCATCACGTTGAACTGAGTGAGGCAAAGAGAATGAGTATGCATTTTGTATTTAACTTGCAAAGCAACTTATGGGAAATGCTTGTAATAATATTTTTAGGACTAACTTGTATTCTAGATTTTTATTTGGGTCTTGTACTACATTAGAGTTGCAATAATGAAGTGTATAAACTATTTTTTTTACATCCCCCCCCCCCCCCCCCCCCCCTGATTGCCATGTAGATACTTATTTCACTATAAATTGAATTTTTGTATCAAACTACACATGCCTGCTAATCACATATTCCACCACTAACATACAAAGGCATACTTTTTACCTTTGGCAAACTATGCCTGTGTACAGCGTCTCTTTCACCATGCAAAATGACACCAGCTGTATGATGATCCATCAAGTATATGTTGTCCACTACATTGTATGTATGGGCGCTGAGGTGAAACAGTCCATGTATAATCTTAGGAGATAAAAGAGTGACAGTTAGAGAAACAAGTAAATCCCTCACATGATTCATACACACAAACAACTTTATTAGTATAATTAATTGTGTAACATAGTCAATGGAACTTTGCATGCAAAACAAATCACATACAAAACACACATTTGGAAAAGCACACTGACACCTACTTCGCCTGTTAACCATTGGTGTGGTCGTAAGGTGCAAAGGTCACTATGGTGGATCAAAATACTGCGATTCTTTATCTGGGATGGAATTGCTGAGACAATGACCTCTGACGGCCGTGTCCTCCAGAGAACAGTTAGCTGAAAAATTAATATGTACATTAGTAGATGCTGTTTTCAGCTGGCATTGTGAGAGAAATGAAAAAGCAATGAAATTGGATATTAGAGCTGAGTCCTGCTATTAGGGAAACCATGCAGCGCTGTAGCAGGGAGGGTGGGGGTGGCCCATGAATTGTTATTGAACCACCATTGGAACCACCAAGCTGCTAAGTAGGTGGGGAAGGTAGTGGCTCAGGAGGAAAATAACTCTTCCAATAGTTGGAGGGTTGTTGATTCAAGCCCCATTCTCTCTGTGTCTTTGAGAAAGAAACTGAACCCCAAATTGCTCCCAATGTGCTTATAGGCCTTGCATGGCAGCCTTCGCCATTGGTAGTTAGATGTGAGGCAAAGCGTTAATACAGTTGAAAAAGTTACATGCCAACTTCCTTGCTTTCAGCACCCCCGCCCCAACCCCCCTCCACCCCCTCTGTTTGCAGATGGAGCGGGCCCAGGCTTTTTCTTAGCTTCCTAACTGAAGTGGTGGAGCAATGACAAATTGAACAGAAGCACTAGGGGGCACTAGCTTTGCTACCACAAAGGGAGAGAGGGGAGAAAATTGAAGTTATACTGAAACATCTTTGTCAGTGTTCTATCTGGCTATAAGTTACAATGAAATAATGCTTGCTTACCTGTTTATCCTCTTTCTGGTGCTTTTGTACCTTGGTAGTCTTGGCACTTTTTGATTTTTTACATTGGATGGGATTCTTTTTGACTTTTTTAGAATGTGCCTTCGGTGTCTTCGGATTGGGAATCTTTTTGGGAGGATTGAAGTATTTAGACTTCTTCTTTAACTTGCCTGAGGTGTCTCTTTTGCACCATTTTTCCTCATCATCATTGTCTGGCTTTTCTGTGCCCTTTACATTTTTTTTGGAGAATATCCATTGGGAGATTATTGTTCATTATATGTTCAATATTGCGTCCTTGAAGTGATGAAAATAATTTTGAAATAAAGTCTGCAGGTCTGAGGTGTCTTTTCTTCTGGAGTATGATGTTCTTTACAAGTCCAAACCAAAGCTCAACATAGCAGTTGGTGTCTCTGGTTTTTTTCTGTACTGGTCTTTTGGTCAGTTGGTGAATTGAAGAATAGTTCAGGAGAACACCACTCCACAAGGGATAAATGCCCATGTATGTCTTTAGCAAAGACGTTATAATGCCAGGACAGTGGTATGGATTAGCCTCTTCCGTATCATCCTTCACACATTCAGTAAAGGCTTTCTGTCGTGCATTTTCAAAGGCCTCTGCAAATGGAGACTTTGCAAAATCAACCTCCACACCGACACTGCCCCTCCATGTCTCCTCTGCCTGGTCAATCACAAAATCTTCATTTTTAGAGATGCACTTATTCAGGAAGATTTCACTGGCCTTCACATTCTCAGAACGATTTGGTGCATCAAAAAGAAAACACATATGTTGGAAAGTCTCCAGTGCCTCTGGCCAGAGGGTGGAATTGAGCATTGCGGCAAAACAATATGTTGCATACTCCTGTATGCCTCTGTCTTTGGTTTGTTTTCCTAATGCCTGTGACACGGCTTTCAAAATGTGTGCCGAACACAGGTGAAGGCGGGTGAAAAATCCATGGTCACATTTCTGCCCCATGGCTATCCTATGTGCTCTGTTGAGGTAGGAAATGATGTTTTCATGATTGAATGCCAGAAGGACACTGTTTATTAGGGCCCAGCTGTAATCTGTTTCTATGTGGATTATTTGCCTTTTTGTAATGAACCCAAGATTCCTCTTGAATTTCATCAGCCAGTGACATATTGTTGGCACGGAGTGGTTATTAGTGAGTTCACTTACCGGAAGTGGTGGCTTGTCCTTGCCCATTCCTGGAAGGACTAGGGCGTAATAGAGAATTCTGGTAGTTTGATTGGGGATTTTTTGAACCACCCCACCAGTAGCATCCAGATAGAGACTGTTAGATAAAGACTCTTTCAAATGTGTGGCTAGAATTTGAAGTGCTTCATCTGTTTCTAAGTGAACTGTAAATGGGTCAACCTGCAGTGATCTGACATATCCATTTGATGAGGAGGCGTGTCTCCCACTCTCTTTGATTATTTTTTGGGTGAGCATCAACTCCAGCACCACATCATTATGAACTCTCCCAATGCTTTGCACTTCTGAAGATATTTTTCTGACAACATCTTTTGTTAGACATCGGGTGATGTTGCCTGCAAGGATTTCGTCCACAGGTGTCTGTCTTAGTGTTGAATAGTAGTAGTTGCTGACACCGGTCTTCACTGCCTTTGCTATTGAGCCTCTCCTCAAGTATTTGGCTGGACGAAATTTTAATTGTTGTTTTGAATGACATACTTGACCAGTTCTCGTTACATTTATACACATTTTTTTGGAAGTAGAGGTTGGTTTTTTTTCAATTGCAAAACTGTACACTGCGTCTGTCAAAACAGCATGTAGCTGTAGCGCGAAAAAATGGGCTGCTTTTTTTGCGGCTGTTCTGTGCTTTCAAATGCTGGTATTTAAAGGAAAGAGGACAGCATGGATTTTTAACCCTAAAGGCGTCGTACAAAATGTCAGTCCATGGTGCCATTAGTTTCTGATCTCCATGTTCTGGAATAATTTTGCTCCACAAGTTTTTTTCAATGTGTATGTTAAAGAATTTTGGTCCCGGTTTGCATGTCCTTTCCTGAATTATCTCACTGTCCTCCTCTTTCTCCTTTTCTTTTTCTTCACCATCTTCGTCCTTGGCAACACCCTTGCTTGTACCATAATCTTCCTCCTCATCTGTCTTTTCCTCCTCCTCCTTTTCCTCATTGTCATCAATGTCAATTCTCTCCTCTGCCTCGCTGTCGTCGTCTGTCTCCATTTGTTTTTCTTCCTGTACATCATGTACTGTCCATTCCTCCTCCATGAAATCCATACCAACATCCTCTTCACTCTTTTCCTCCTCTTCCTCACTTACATTTTCATTCTCTTCACTCTTTTCCTCCTCTTCATCACTTACATTTTCATTCTCTTCACTTTTGTCCTCCTCTTCATCACTTACATTTTCATTCTCTTCACTCTTTTCCTCCTCTTCCTCACTTATATTCTCAATCTCCTCTCCAGTCTTTTCCTCCTCCTCCTCACTTACATTGTCATTCTCCTCTTCACACTCTTTCTCCTCTTCTTCACTTCCATTGTCATTCTCATCTTCACACTCTTCATCCTCTTCATCACTTACATTTTCATTCTCTTCATTCTTTTCCTCCTCTTCATCACTTACATTTTCATGCTCTTCACTCTTTTCCTCCTCTTCCTCACTTATATTCTCAATCTCCTCTCCAGTCTTTTCCTCCTCCTCCTCCTCCTCCTCCTCACTTACATTGTCATTCTCCTCTTCACACTCTTTCTCCTCTTCTTCACTTCCATTGTCATTCTCTTCACACTCTTCATCCTCTTCCTCACTTACATTTTCATTCTCTTCACTCTTTTCCTCCTCTTCCTCACTTACATTCTTAATCTCCTCTTCACTCTTTTCCTCCTCTTCATCACTTACATTTTCATTCTCTTCACTCTTTTCCTCCTCTTCATCGCTTACATTTTCATTCTCTTCACTCTTTTCCTCCTCTTCCTCACTTACATTTTCACTCTCTTCACTCTTTTCCTTCTCTTCATCACTTACATTTTCATTCTCTTCACTTTTTTCCTCCTCTTCCTCACTTATATTCTCAATCTCCTCTCCAGTCTTTTCCTCCTCCTCCTCACTTACATTGTCATTCTCCTCTTCACACTTTTTCTCCTCTTCCTCATTTACGTTCTCATGTTCCTCTTCCTCACTTATATTCTCAATCTCCTCTTCACTCTTTTCCTCCTCTTTGTCACTTACATTCTCATTCTCATCTTCACACTGTTCTACTTCCTTTTCCTCTCTTGCTTCTTCATCTTCACCACTTTTATCCTCCTCTTTCTCATCTTCAAACTTCTCTCTTTCTTCCTCACTTCTCTGTTCCACCTCCTCCTCGTCTTTCTGATCATCGTCTTTCTCCAGTATGCTGTCCTCATCCTGTTTCTGAACTGCACCATCATCAACATCAAGATCTTGCGTTTCAATTGACAGAGACTCCTTCTTTTTCATGAAATCTCTTACCTTTTTTTGTAAATTTCTTCTGTTGTAGTTCCAAGTGCAATGGAGCCATTTTCTGTTCACTTGGCTATCTTCATTGAATATATCTCTGGCCAGAGCACTCCATATTGGTGATGAAAATAGTATGTGGGGGTCAGAAATATTACAGGAGGCAAATTTTGACACAATCTCCTCTTCCCCGCCGCCTTTTCTCCAAAGATCATCTCTTACTGCGCTGTGTCCTTTTCGTCGTTTAGGAATTTCTAAAAAATAGACTAACATTGAACATTAAATGAGTATAACTATAGAAGACTGCATTTCACAAAACTACTTCATTTCAAAACATGTGTGTTTATATGGCCCTTGTGAAAGATGAGCTATAGAATATTAGCAAGGGGTACAACTTCTTGGGAATTTTGCATCCAGTTATTACGTTGCTGGTTCAATCCCTGACCAGTAGGAAAAAAATGTGGGCTGGGGAAGTGTGTCCTTGAGCAAGGCACCTAACCCCCTCACTGCTCCCCGGGCGCCGCTGCAGTACAGGCAGCCCACTGCTCTGGGATAATGTGTGCGTCCGCAAAAGTGTGCTTGCCGTAACGTTGCTAAAAATTCTCAGGTTCATGAAGCAAAGGCCTCCCATTTTCAGATGAAAGGTGATGCCGCAAACTAATTTCATTGAGTGTGTGTGAATGTTGGGCCCTACATAAAAGTGGATGGCGGCGATGATGACGTGTGTAAATAATTATCATGCCTACATGATGGCATGGGCGTCGTTAGACCTGGGCATTCGGGCTTTAATGGGAATAGCCCCTAATCTCTGTGATGTAAAAAAAAACATCATAACATTATATAATTTGATTTAGAACTATTATCTGCTCAACATAAACAGGCAAAGTCCAGATATGATTTAAACAAGTAATATTAAAACCAATAGCGGTTGGCTAGCTAGCCCACCATTCAATTGACCTGTTTTTACTTTCTTAAAAATGGTAAATTAGACGTTGGTTTACCTATCTGTTTTTATTTTAAGTCTATCCTGGTATGAAAGACAGTCAAACAAGGTTGTTAAACTTATCACCTTGACTAGGAAACCTCAGTAGTGAAATACACTACACCCTGGAAGAACTCTCCTTCTGTAACGTAGCTACAGAACATTTCCTTACCAACAGTGGTCTATACAGAACACAACAGAGCTAACAGTAGCACCGTTTGCATGGACACAAAATGTTCGCTTTTAATCCGTTTCATTATTTAAAACTGCCTCATGTAAACAGTAAAATAATCAGATTAAATCGAAACCGTTTACATTTTTAAACTGATAACAGGTGGTTTACACCTTTCTTATAATCCGATCGATCCAAGAAACAAGTCATGTAAACAGATAAACCGATTGTTGGAGCTCTTTTCCTGTTTCTGCGCATGCCCGTAAACTCGCGACAGAGGAAAATATTTCCCTCATGGGATCAACAGAGTATAATACTTTATGACTGTTGAATGAATGTTCATAACAAAAAAATTTATTTTTTTATTTGTGAATTCGACAACATAATGATTCACGTACACCTTGGTTCTTTCCAGCTGTATTTACTCTCACAACAAGGGAGCATTGTGTTACAAACCTGCATGATGGTCCAATTTAGAAGAGAAGGAGGCTCTGTTTTAAATGGATGAACCAAAGTCCCCTCATCCAAATAGCATTCTTGGAGCCCCAAACCAGGATTCTGTCGGTAAAAAATTGACATTAATACGGATTGCATGCACAATGTAGCCTGGTGACACCAGCCTACATGCCTCCGCTCCGCCCGAGTTTGGTTTCGATCTGAGATGTAGCCTGGTCCAACCGACAGTATAATCGTCTCGTGCGGTCTCCCCAGCTGCCGCACCATTCAGCGAGCAGTTGAGAGCGGTGACGCAGAACTCGCCTGGCCGAGTTGCTTGTAGTCCAGCGGAGCTTGTAACATACGTCATTACCAAACTTTGCTGATTGGTTAAGGGATTTTAAACCTCAAAATAAGCATCCGCCCACTTCGGAGACAGATTCCTCTGGCGTTTTCCCAGACTGACTGACAGAGAGAAACGAAGTCACAGGCTGGTAATGGCCAGGCTATGCACAATGCACATCATTTAGTTTTGTCCGAACATGGGTCATAGTCCTAGTAAACCTAGGGGTGAAAATTTAACAGGTCTGCATAAGTGAGGCCAGTTCTGAGGGAAAGGTTCCTTCCGACCACATAATAATCCCATTTCTGAAATCAGATTAAAAAAAATACTATTTTCCAACATCATAATGTAAAGGCTTAAAGTTGCAGCTTCCAGGGAGCAGATCAAAGAGGAATACTGCCTTCTTGGCCATATTGTGCCTAGATTTATTAGGTCTATTGATAGGACAATAAATCTATTCCTCTGCCTTCTGTTTTATTACAGGTCCATAGAGTAATGTCTCTAATGAAGAGATACCAAATGCTATTTCAAAACCTTTTCATTTTCACACTAAAAGAATAGCACAGATCATGGAATATTGCTATTTGTGCATAAAATCTACTCAATAATGTATTTCTGGAATTACTATGTTTTTTTTTCAAAACATTGTATATCAGAGTATTTGCTATTTGTCCAGCTAAATGAAATATACAGTGAGTTATAAACAAAGGTTCAATAGCCTACCAGTTGTAATCTTTTTGTCATAGGCTTGTCATTGGTAGTGCATTTGGCCCGTATGAATGACATAAAAACATGCTGCATGTTTTGTTGAGTAAAATGCTAAAAACAAATAGAGTGCACTCACCTCTTCCGTAAGTTGCCTGTAATTTCTTGTGTTGTTTCACACTTACCTTTGAAATTATTACACATAATAGAAAGTGTGAAGCATGGGACACAGTTCATTGGAATTTAAGCACACCAGAGATGATATCCTCTACCAATTAAAAAACAAGCAATAAGGTCTGCATACGTTGCATAGAGTATAATTACATGGTGTCATTAATAGCCGATTAGTCTTGATGTTAATCAATGATCCAAGTAAAGCCCAATATGATTTTTTATTTTTTTGAAAAGGCACATTTTTGAAATCCAAGCTTTGTGACATAAGGAGTGGCAACCAAGACTGAACTCTCTGTCGACCCCGACATCCTCACACTCTCGCCCTCAGATGTACAGGATGCACTGAGCAAGATCAATGCACGTAAGGCTGCGGGCCCCCGACGGCATCCCTGGACGGGTGCTCAGAGCATGTGCTGAGCAGCTTGCAGGGGTCCTCACTGACATTTTCAACTTGTCCCTGGCCCAGGCAGCAGTACCAGCGTGCTTCAAAATCACCTCCATCGTGCCAGTGCCGAAACATTCCTCTCCCTCATGCCTGAATGACTACCGCCCTGTAGCACTCACACCCATTGTGATGAAGTGCTTCGAGCGGCTGGTCCTGGCACACCTCAAAGACTGCCTGCCCACCTCACTGGACCCTCATCAATTTGCCTACCAAAGCAATAGGAGCACTGACGACGCTGTATCCACAGCGCTGCACTGTGTACTCTCCCACCTGGACAATAAGAACACTTACGCAAGAATGCTGTTTGTTGACTTCAGCTCAGCATTCAACACAGTCATCCCCTCCAAGCTGATCACAAAACTTGGAGATCTTGGAATCAGCACCCCCCTCTGCAACTGGATCCTGGACTTTCTGACCAACAGACCTCAGCATGTTAGGTCAGGCCACGACCGCTCTACCACCCTCATACTAAACACTGGCGCTCCACAGGGCTGTGTGCTGAGCCCGTTCCTCTACTCCCTATTCACCCATGACTTCAGGCCTAAGTATGGATCCAACTCCATCATCAAGTTTGCAGATGACACCACGGTGATCATCACTAACAACGATGAGTCAGACTATAGGGCAGAGGTTCAGCACCTAGCTGTGTGGTGTGCTGACAATAACTTGCTCCTCAATACCAGCAAGACTAAGGAGCTCATTGTTGACTTCAGGAAGGAGAAGGGAGAGACGCATACTCCCATCCACATCAACGGCATGGCTGTTGAACGTGTCTCCAGCTTCAAGTTCCTGGGGACCCACATCTCTGAGACCCTGACCTGGACAATTAACACCTCCAGCCTGGTTAAAAAGGCCAATCAGCGTCTCTTCTTCCTGAGAACACTCAAGAAGAACCACCTGTCCGCAGACATCCTCTGCAACTTCTACCGCTGTGCGATCGAGAGCATCCTAACCAACTGTATTACAGCCTGGTATGGGAACTGCACTGTTGCCGACCGCAAATCACTGCAGCGGGTGGTGAAAGCTGCCCAACGCATCACAAGAACCCCACTACCAACCATCGAGGTCGTCCAAAAGAAGCGATGCCTAAACCGGGCCCGCAGCATCCTTAAGGACCTCTCACATCCTGCCTATAGACTTTTCCAGCTCCTCCCCTCCGGAAGGCGCTACAGGTGCCTTCAGACCAAAACCAGCAGGTTTAGGAACAGCTTCTTTCCCACAGCTGTCTCCTTACTGAACTCTGTCCCCCGCTGAAAAAGCATAATCTGTATATTTGTCCATAGTACTATATCTGTTTATTGCCTTACATCTGCTCACTAACTATTTCATACTGTTTATACTGTCTATAATATTTTTTTACTGCTCTCCTGTATATTGTACATACAGTACTGTTCATACTGTTTATATTGCTCTCTTATATATTACACATACTGTATATACATATTTTTGCACATACTGTACGTATTTATTTATTGCACTTGCTGCTCTTTGCACTTCTGATTAGACACTAAACTGCATTTCGTTACCCTGTATTCATACGTGTGTAATGACAATAAAGTTGAATCTAATCTAATCTAATATGTGGGGACTCAGTACCTATCATTCAGAATAGGTCATGTGTCGACTGAACCTATAGGGGGCGTGTTGCGGATAAATAATAAGCATATGTATCAGCAGCTCAAAAGAGTAGTAATAAATATACAAGTTGTAGTAACTGCACCTCAACACATGATGGCGGCAAACAATATACTGGGGGCGGCGCTTAACGCTAGCCATTGTGCGTCATGGAGGCCACGCCTCCTGCCCAGTGACTACCGGTGGAAGTCGCCGGCTCAAGTCAGAACCCCAGGCAGCGCATAGGAAGGATGCAAAGCTACTAAGGATGCAACGCTTGGGGTTCTCCACGCGGCGTGAAATACATATAATACCTCTCCTTCTGGTTCATAGTTAAATAACTTAAACCTAAACAAATAAAGTGAGTTATAAGCGTTCCTGTTGTCGGCAGCCTTCTTCCCCGGGACACAAACCCCACATTCTGGTGACCTCCCGACGTGATTCGGGGAAAGAGAGGTTTTATTTGGAACCTTGGAACTTTGGCCGCACTGCAACCGTACGACTCAACAGCTCTGCCACATGGCGCCATAACAGGAGGTAAGCAGTGCCCATTGCTCAGGCTAAAACTGCACATAGATAGATATAGGATTATTAGGTGACAGAGCTGCTAGCGTACGTTGTGGTAGAGCTTTGGTTCTCCGGTCCATAGTCGTTATAGTTAAGCCGACGTAAAATTAACAGGCGCTGAATACTCAAATTGGGATTGATTAAATTATATTAGTCGCCATTGTACGACAAATAGAAGAACCAAGAGGCCAGTACTGTATGTATTATTAAAACTCGGTACGGGACCTGGGAGTATAAAAACTCGGCGCGGAGCTTTTAGAGTATAAAATTTAAAACTTAATACAAACTTGGGAATATAAAAACTCGGCACGGAGCTTTAGAGTATAAAAAAAAAATAATAATAATAATAATAATAAAAAAATTAAAACTCAGTACAAAACTGGGAATATAAATTTGGGGCATAACCCCTAGAGTATAGGAGAGTGGAAAACGGAGATCGATTGCTACTAACATCGCTACTAACATTGTTACTAACACTGCATTCTCAAAGAACTAAGCTAACTTGCATGAAACACAATAACCCACGTTTGTGTACATAATCCTGCATGTGCTAACGCTTGCTAACTTTGCTAGGGTGCATCTTAGCTTTGTCTGCAGAATATGGTAGGCCTACATGTAACTGACGATAGCCCAACACGTGGGTTATCTCATATGGGTCTTTGTTCTTAACAGAAGCATCGTAGCATTCTTGTGCTACTAGCCACATAAGCTAACACGTGGGGATAGCGGACATGTTAGGTATTTAGAACTGAAGATAGCCCACCACGGGGGGTGGTTTATGGCTCATTGTTCCAGGGGGGATGGTAACATTCTTGTGTTCCTAGCCATTTGGCCCAAGTGGAGGCTAATGGCTATGCTAAGTCTAGGGAGAGACGGTAAACACATCTATCTAACCTATAGACATATACCTAACAGTGCCAGTGGATTTGGAGCCCTTCCACATATGGGCACACACATAGTAGGATATATACACAA
Organism: Merluccius polli; assembly: GCA_030340625.1. Taxonomy (NCBI): domain Eukaryota; kingdom Metazoa; phylum Chordata; class Actinopteri; order Gadiformes; family Merlucciidae; genus Merluccius; species Merluccius polli. The sequence goes on from JAOPHQ010005691.1 coordinate 408,368, forward strand.
TATTAACGTGGAGGATATAAAGTGTGCGCATTTAAATAAGTTCTATGCTATGGTAACACAGCAGGGAGCATAGATTACAAATCCCTGTCAGCCATTTTGGGAGTCCCCAAAATGGCCCCCAAGACCCCCTACCCCTCGACCACCCCTACCCCCACCCAGACTACCCAGACTTTCCCCCTCCCCCTCCCCCGACGACTGACCATGAAGAAGGGGACAAAGGAATGGCGTTTGCCAGTCTGCGTTTGCAAGTGTGAATGGAGTGTGAATGAAGTTGTGCACTCCTAGAATGCAAGGGGAGAAGGCAGAATGGAGCCCAATACAATAATTTGGTTTAATGTTATTATCTAGACATATACATTTATAAATAACTATGTTAACAGATGTCATTACTGCGATGAAAAGTGTTGTTGTGTAAAAACTGATTATTCATAAGCATCAACTTGTCAGTAATAGGAAGGTGTTAAAATTGACATTAACTCTTTGTTTTATTCTTTCCTTTACCCTTAAGAGAAGGAGGGGACCTCCATGCCCCTTCCAAAGAAAGATCATGAACACCTCTTTTTGTTTTTATTCATGATAAGAAATTATAAGGTTAACAAAGGAGGAAAGGGAAGTTGGACAGGACACAATGAGATGGGGACAGTAAGTGGTGATTCTTAAAACAAAAGGATTTATTTAGAAAGACAGAGGGAAGTAAATAGAAGGATAGAAGGAGAGATAAGCGTAAGAAAAGTCAGAGAAAGTGAAAGAAAAGTCAGAGAAAGTGAAAGAAAAGTCAGAGAAAGTGAAAAGGGAAAGGAAGAAACGTGGTCAAGAGATAGAGGGAGGCATTATAGTTATAATAGTAGTGGTAGTGGTAATAATAATAATGATGGTAATGATAATAATAATAATAATAATAGACATGAAACATAATGAAGAAAGCGATGCGAATATTAGGACGGTTAAAGATCAGGTCAACTATGTATATATGTCTGTTATTTGTTTTGTTTCCTGTTGATTTGTTTTCTTTGTGTATTTGTTTTATACTTTTAACTGTTTGTGTGAGTGTTTTGTGCTTTATAGGACAAATAGCAGACCAACAGCTCAGTCACGTCACATGAAACCCCGAACCCCTGGTACCCCCTCATGAGTCTTTGTACATAAGATGGTTGATGGGCATAATACGGCCCTAGCTGATAGTTTCATTTAAATCAGAAGTTATCTCCTCTACCACTCATCCACAGTAGTCCAGGGGTCAACCAGCGCTGGGGACTAACAGTCCAGGGACTTTGCTCCCGCCTCAAGCGACGATATGGGAGTGTGGTAGAGTCATAACCTGATACACAGTGTAGGGGTGTAACAATTAAGCCAGTCAATTTTTGGGTTGCTCAGTTTACCTCCATAATGTGGCGTCCATTGTCTTGTTTTTATGTACGATGTTTTGTTTTTGCTCAATGATGCTGACCGTTGCTGAGGCTATGATTCTTAGATGGACCAGAGGGTTTTCACCTGGGACACACACACAGGTGCCATTTGATTATTAGAGGTGACTTGGGCGATGACAATGAGGAAATTGAGGTTGGTTTATTTGAGCCATATCCATTTTTAGTAAGCAAAACTATTCAATGATTGTGTGTGGCTATATATATATTCAATTTTAACTTCATTCACCATATTCACCTATTGGTTGACTCACCTTTGTATGCAAGTTTGTTTTGATATAACTTTCACATATGGTTTGAACTACTTAGATTAGTAATGATATAAGACCATATAGGATTAAGACAGGCCTGATCTATAATTACATAATAGGAAATGACTGTCTACATATTGTTTGTTGTATTGTGTTAGATGTTTTCTCTGCAAAGATACTGGTTGGTTCTGGTCTCTCTTCCCCTCAGGACAATGGAGGGGGGTCCATTAGAGAGAGGACAGTTGATCTGGGGTTCCTGCCCTAAATGGACTCAGAGACTCATATTTGGACATTGAAATGGACTGCATACACAAAATGAACAGCAGGAACATTGCTTCCTGTTACCAGCGGTTGATAAGTTTCCTATTAGGAGGCAACATGGTTGACGGTCTTATCTGAATGTGATGTGTTTTTACACTCTATATTTTCAATTTTCTTTTTGATTCTTTTAATGATTGATTATTCACAAGCGATTGATGTTGAAAGATGTTAACACTCTATAATTATGATTTGTTGTGCATTGGCAGTGACTGGATTGCAGAGAAGTGCTTCATCCTGATGGGGGGTGAGATCTTCTCTAGACTAAGAAACCGTCATGATTTTTTTCCATCTCCTAGAGGTGGTTATCGACTGGATGATGGTAACCCAACCTGGACAGACCTCTCTTCAGCTGCTGAAAGGGTAACTGGGAAGAGTTCTTTCCGGTGGGGTGAGACTAGCTCATGAATTTGGCCTTATTAGAACAATTGAATAAGTTTACCTAGTCTAAGAGTAAATAAAATAATGTGGGCATAAGATCCAAAGGTAACGCTAGAAGACTAAAATAGTTGTTCCAAAAGCTTGATAAACTAGGACCCAGAATCACTGTCATGTACATATATTTTATGATATCATCAATATATAAAGGTCAATACAAGCGGGAAGAATGAATGCAACATGCTTAACTTTGTGTTAATTTTGCGTGACTTTTTCAAAGTCACGAGGGGGGAATAAGTAGTGCATTTTATTTTAAGTAGTGTATTTTATTTCAAGGAGGGACTATTGTTGCATTTTATTTTCAAGAGTATTTTATTTTCAAGGAGGGAAATATTTTTGCATTTTATTTACAAGGGGGGAATATTTGTGCAATCAGATTTTTTTTTTTTTTTTTTTTTCGTTTTATTTGTTTAAGTGTTGAATTTGCATAAGTCAGACATATGTTCTTTAAACATTTGCAAGGACCAGGTTAAAGTAATCATTGGGAAATACTTCAGCAATCTGTTGGGAAAGGATCTAATGCATAAGCTAAATAGTTTATTGACATAGAAAATTGGGAATTACTACGCCAACGCCTAATGCTGTTATGCTGTGTTTAATACCTTAACTTGTTAGCTCTTTCCACTGCTGTGTCAAAACTACAGCGCCAACACCGGGTGGTGCAGCAGTTACTCATCAAACAAGCGGTTATGTTACATTCACTGGGAATGGTGGAAAGAGTGAACGGGACATTCAAGAAACTGACATTTCCGAGAAACAGAGTGCAGAGCCAAAGGACGAACCACCAACCAGGGTGGAGAAAAGTGACCAGGTGTACCCGAGAATGTGCAGGGGACAGTGGAGCGCCCCGACTTGATCAGGCTGTGGTACCTGATTTCCTGGAGTTCGGTACCTGTGTCTAGGAGGACATGGCACCTGTTTTACTTGAATGTTGAATTATTAAACACACAGTATGGGTCACGGTTGCCAATACAATGCATTATAAGTTCCGAATGTGTTATGCTGTTTTCCCATGATTGCTTTAATAATGAGACGGATGAATTTCTTTGATGCTACTGAAATATGTTCTGACTACTGGTGATGAGTGGATCCGTGGGGAAGGCACACATGGGTACGTGTTGGTAACCTTGGCGTGTGGGCCTTGCCTATGGATCACAAGATGTGCATTCAATCTATGTACTGTCCGACTTGAGGTTGGCTACAGATACGGGGGATAACACTGTGATGATCTTTGAGTAACCTGCGTGCATGGAAACCATCTGAGCAATTGCATGCTAGTCTACAGGGCGTTTTTTAGATCTATATAGGGTTACTGCTAACTAACACGCTAATGTCTCTTCTGTGTTAGCCAGAGCTGCTAACACGGTAATGTCTGTTCTTATACCTGGAGGTATTCGATTTTGGTTAGACATGCATATAAGTATTTGAAGGGATTTCATATGGGGAAATTACAATGCATTAACTACTATGCCTTTATGTCCTCAGGATACTGTGATGATGGTATGACATATTAATTGTATGATGTGATGATAATTTGTCTACTGTTGGCTACGGCCCATGTATTCTTTGAGACACACCAAGGTGAATGCCATCCAATTTAGAGATGCGACAGGTTTTCCTACTGTCTAGAAGGGGTTTTCCCGAACTAAGTCGATTGGTGATGTTGATGTTTTTCTTTTCGCTTGAATTTATACTCACCATTTTTAGACCTTACATGATACATAGCATTATTAATTTATAGTATGGTCATCAGTGATGACCAAGGAGGGACTGTTGCGGATAAATAATAAGCATATGTATCAGCAGCTCAAAAGAGTAGTAATAAATATACAAGTTGTAGTAACTGCACCTCAACACATGATGGCGGCAAACAATATACTGGGGGCGGCGCTTAACGCTAGCCATTGTGCGTCATGGAGGCCACGCCTCCTGCCCAGTGACTACCGGTGGAAGTCGCCGGCTCAAGTCAGAACCCCAGGCAGCGCATAGGAAGGATGCAAAGCTACTAAGGATGCAACGCTTGGGGTTCTCCACGCGGCGTGAAATACATATAATACCTCTCCTTCTGATTCATAGTTAAATAACTTAAACCTAAACAAATAAAGTGAGTTATAAGCGTTCCTGTTGTCGGCAGCCTTCTTCCCCGGGACACAAACCCCACAGGCGAGGGTTAAGAAGTCAAAGTTTTCAGAAATGTATACAAAAAAATTAGAAACTAATTTTTGAAATCCAAGCTTTGTGACATATGTGGGGACCCAGTACCTATCATTCAGAATGGGTCATGTGTCGACTGAACCTATAGGGGGCGAGGGTTAAGAAGTCAAAGTTTTTAAAAATGTATTAAAAAAAAATAGAAACTAATTTTTGAAATCCAAGCTTTGTGACATATGTGGGGACCCAGTACCTATCATTCAGAATGGGTCATGTGTCAACTGAACCTATAGGGGGCGAGGGTTAAGAAGTCAAAGTTTTTAAAAATGTATTAAAAATGTGGAGAAAAAAATTCTTGAAATCCAAGCTTTGTGACATATGTGGGGACCCAGTACCTATCATTCAGAATGGGTCATGTGTCAACTGAACCTATAGGGGGCGAGGGTAAAGAAGTCAAAGTTTTCAGAAATGTATAAAAAAAAATTAGAAACTAATTTTTGAAATCCAAGCTTTGTGACATATGTGGGGACCCAGTACCTATCATTCAGAATGGGTCATGTGTCGACTGAACCTATAGGGGGCGAGGGTTAAGAAGTCAAAGTTTTTAAAAATGTATAAAAAATTTGGAGAAGAAAATTCTTGAAATCCAAGCTTTGTGACATATGTGGGGACCCAGTACCTATCATTCAGAATGGGTCATGTGTCAACTGAACCTATAGGGGGCGAGGGTTAAGAAGTCAAAGTTTTTAAAAATGTATAAAAAATTTGGAGAAAAAAATTCTTGAAATCCAAGCTTTGTGACATATGTGGGGACCCAGTACCTATCATTCAGAATGGGTCATGTGTCAACTGAACCTATAGGGGGCGAGGGTTAAGAAGTCAAAGTTTTTAAAAATGTATACAAAATTTGGAGAAAAAAATTCTTGAAATCCAAGCTTTGTGACATATGTGGGGACCCAGTACCTATCATTCAGAATAGGTCATGTGTCGACTGAACCTATAGGGGGTGAGGGTAAAGAAGTCAAAGTCTTGCATATGTGGGGACTGACTAGTTTTCCTCTATCTGACGAATATCCAACTGAAAGTCTTCAGTTGAATATGCGAATATCTGTCGAATTTCCAATTTCAAACCAACTTCACGGCAGTACTGCTGTGCTGCCCCTCCGCCGGTTATTTGGGGCTGAAGAGCGCCTATCCCATCAAATATGCCCCGACCAAGACCGCGAGCAGCGACAAAGACAAGAAGCACTATGTGTAACCTCACGAGACGAGAAGACGTTTTTAATCGATGTTCTGAAACTAGAAAAGTGTTGACACAGTCGATAATAAATGTAATGAAAGTGTAGGCATTTTTTTCGTCTTGCATGTGTGCCGCTTCCTTTGGCTATTTTTGGGCCGAATGGTTTTCGATTGTATAGGCCTACGCAATATTTTTGATACATTGAGTGTAATACTTAAAAGGTCAAGTAGTATGTGTGACTGTGTATGTTTACTTTACTGTGCATGTTTAGTTTGTTTAAGATGGTTTCTAAACTGGAGAAGCCACGTGCAGGGACTAGCTCTTTCAAATATATCAGGCTACACACATTATCTTTTGAATGGATTTAGTATTTTAATGCATTTTGTTTTATATGTATTGCTCTTGTTTCTGGTTTACGTTAAACGAAGCACATTACTAAATAAAGGAAAACTATTGGGATTACAGTTAATCTGTTTGAGTTTGATCCGTTCAGAATTGTTTTTCTTTTGGTAAAAAAATAACTGAAGGCAAACAAACATGGTAATTTGATCTTAAAATATAAGGCAAATTAACTTTATAAATGACACATGAATAAAAGTTTAATAATAACAATAATAATAATAATAATAGGCCATATATAAAAAAGTAATCCAAAATCAACTCCAATCCAAGGTCAAAAATGTATTGAATAATATTCTTGGACATATTCAAATATATCTATCTATTTGAAAACACTTCTGTCAAAATAATAATTGGATGTATTAGTTTGAGACCCTGCAGTGTGTAGGAGAAACAGTTTGTGTTGCTCCATCGGTTTCTGTGAGAACTTACATTAATGCCTTTGCTAAAAGAAAAGAAGTCCAGATCTAGGTTAAAGCACATGTGAAAAAGTAACCAAGACATTATAAATATGATAATAAGACCACTGTTGTACTGGTGAAGTGCAAAATAATAGACAAGCAATTTGTACTCCTGTTATCAGTATTCTATTCTATTCAGTTATCCAGACATCCAAAGCGATTTACAGTGAATTCAGATACAACTCATTAAAGATCCCCTCGCACCATGGTGTGATGTTGAGTGCAGGGGTGTCGCTAGCAATTGAAATGATCCGGGGCTGTAGCCCAGAAGTTAGTCCTTTTAAGACGGGGGTTCGGCGGTTTGGAAATCGGGCTGATGAACACGCAATTTTAACGTAGTTTGAGAAGGAAAAGAAATAAAGACCAATCGTCATGTGACTAGACTCACGTCGGGGCAGGCCTACTGAGTCGGTTAATGTTCATGTTAAGGGTAGCCTGTATGGAAGTGAACGTGTGTGTCTTCTGCCAAAGTGCTAGACTTGTAGACCAAGACCACGAAAAAGTGGTCTCGAGACCGAGACCGGTCTCGAGACCACTTTTTCGTGGTCTTGGTCTTGTCACGGCCTCGACAGTCTTTGGTCTCGGTCTTGTCTTGGTCTCGGGCCTCTCGGTCTCGCAATGTCTCGGACTGGCCGAGTGGTCTCGAAGGGATTCGTAACCTATAATATCCAAGCAGGCACAGTTTAAAAAAAAATATTTTTTATATCATTATACACCACCCCCTTCAAGTACCAATCACATGCATTTTGTGACACAGACGGCGTTGGCGCTCGTCCTCTCACACTCCCCCATCCCCCCACCCCCCTCTGAAGCACGGTAAAAAACAAACAAAACAAAAAACCTTTTTTTTTTGTCTCGGTATCGAGCTGAACTAGTCTTGGTCTTGACTTGGTCTGTCTTGGCCTTGGTCTTGGTCTTGTCTTGGTCTTGATACTCTCTGGTCTTGGTAGTGTCTTGGTCTCGGTTTAGGCGGTCTTGACTACAAGTCTACAAAGTGCACCACATACACCAGCACCCAAAATGAGAAATTAGAATATATGGGCGCCTAATAAACACTGTCATGCACCTACCTGATGTCAAGTGGACCGGGTGGAATTCACTGCGCGGGTCTCCGAATCTGTGCAAACTAGAAGCCATAATTTCTCTGACGGACGTTTTCTCCCCCGACCGGCAAGTATGTCTGCTTTTTTCATTTTTAAATTATCACTTGTCAGTGTGTGTCAGTCACTAACTGGATAGCAGAAGTGTCAGTGACAGTTGTTGGGGGTAGATCTAAAGCTCATGAACGCAATATTGTTATTGCAGGTAGGCCTAGGTAGGTAGATTTATAGAGTGTGCCTTGAGGCTACCTAATGATGATGTAAACAACTTTAGCTCACTAGTCGCCAGCTGACTCCAGTTCCATATCTCACCGTGTCGTTGGGGGCGTTATAGAGTTTTTTTTCTTGAACAAAGAATACCGACGTTGAATTTGCAACGTTTTGCAACACATAATTCTAAATCTGCTCATTATGGACATGTTTAGAATTTTGCGGTTTTCACTGGCTACAATGTTGCATCTGTGGCTGCTGGTAATGCAACCACATCAAAGTCTACTCTGCGGGGCTATCATCAGTATTATGGTTTTTAATTTTTTTATTTCATGGCACAGAGATCCGGGGCTATTCCCAAAAGATTCGGGGCTATAGCCTCGAATGCCCAGGTCTAACGATGCCCCTGGTTGTGTGTACAAGCCATTTCTACCTTATAGGAGGGTTTTACATGATGTCACGCACATGCCAAGCTGCCATCTTTGTGCTTTTTCCCCATTACAATCTGCATAATAACAACCAGTTGCTTGGTTATTATAGAATGTTTTGTCAAGAAGTACTGGGATCAAACCCAGAACCTTTTGGCTGGGGGTTGAACACCCTTGCCACTACGCTGTCCTCCTGCCACCAATATTGGTGAGTCTGTTCAGAACAAACCTGAGACTATTGTCCACATCAGCGGCGCCGGAACGAGTTTGAAAGTGGGGGTGCAAAAAAAAAAAAAAAAGTGCTGGTTTCGGGCTGGGTTCCCCGAGACAATTTTGAAAATTCCAGAGGCCAACTAGCATTCACGCACGTTTTCACGTGGGATATTACGATATAAGATAGGCTAATAATAATTTTAAAAAGTCTAACAAAAAAACTGTCATTATGTTAGGTGCGTGGTTAGGTGCTGTAGTGATTTTCGGGTGGTTTCAATTCAAGCTGATTGGACTGCAAGTAGCGTCTTTTTACGCTTTTTACGAGTGATTTAGTCTAGGCTACAAGTTCTAAATTAATAATCTGCTAAAATAAACTGCGCCTGATATTGACAGACACAGACAAACCTGCTGTGCTGACTGCCGATTCAAATAATAATAAACACTGACAACAGCGACAGGTTGTCACTGTTTATCCCCGTAAGAAAACAACACTATAATTAGTTACCCAACTCAACTGTGCCTGTTCCCTTTGTGTTTGACTGTAATCAATACATTAATTATTGAAAATCCTTTCCCATCACATCGCGCTCTCGCGCGGGCGGCGGCCGTATGGGAACGTGGTTCCGCGGCTTCGTGCAGCTACTCCGCCTTCACCGAAGAGATGCGGAGGGTTTTTGATCATCCGGTTCGGGGAAGAGAGGCCTCCCAGCGTCTTCTGCGCCTTCGCCAGGGATCCCGCAGTGTCGCTTCCTTCGCGGTGGAGTTCCGCACCCTTGCTGCTGAGAGCGGCTGGAACGAGGAGGCTCTACAGGGGGCTTTCCTGGGCGCGCTCTCTGACGAGGTGAAGGACCAGTTGACTTCTCGGGAGGAGGAGGTGGGTCTGGATCAGTTGATCGCTCTCTCCATTAGAATGGACAATCGACTGCGGGAGCGCCGCAGAGAAAGAGGCTCACGTTCGGTAGCCACGCCCTCGTTCGAGTCAGCGGCAACGCCTCGGTCCTCCCCTTCGTTCTCCGCTCCATCTCGCCGTGAGCGGGGTTTCTCTCCTGAGCCCATGCAGATCGGACGTACACATCTTTCCTCTGAGGAGAGGGAACGCCGCATACGCTCCGGAGCCTGTCTTTACTGTGGCCTGTCAGGCCATCTCCGGGCTGGCTGCCCCGCTCTCTCGGGAAAAGATCGGGCTCGCCAGTAATCCGGGGAATCCTGGCGAGCCGCTCCCGTAACCCCTCGGGGTCCCGTCCCCTCCTGGAGGCCGTTCTCCTGTGGCAGGATCAGACACTACCGCTCTCTATCCTCCTGGACTCCGGAGCGGACGAAAGTTTTATTGATCGGGAGCTGGTTTTTCGTTTTGGGATTGACACTGTTCCTCTGGATCCTCCTATCGAGACCCAGGCTCTGGAAGGGAGGACCCTCACGCGGGTGGAGCGCCGCACCGTTCCGGTCAAACTGCTTGTTTCGGGGAATCATCATGAGTCTATCTCGCTTCTAGTTATCACCAGTCCTTTCTCTCCGGTGGTTCTGGGTTACCCCTGGTTCAAGACACACAACCCCCAGATGGATTGGGGAACCGGTCGAGTGGTGTCCTGGAGTACACACTGTCTTTCCCATTGTTTGCGGTCCGCCCAGTCACCTCGGGCGCCAGAGCTCGCGTCCGCCGCCGTTCCTCCTGACCTGTCCTCCGTTCCGGAGGAGTACCACGACCTTGGGGAGGTGTTCAGTAAGTCCCGCGCCTTGTCCCTGCCCCCCCACCGTCCGTATGACTGCGCCATCGACCTCCTTTCCGGAGCTCCTCTTCCGGGGAGTCGTCTATTCAATCTCTCCCGGCCCGAGCGGGAGTCCATGGAGGAGTATATCGGGGAGTCCCTCTCCGCTGGGATCATCCGCCCTTCCTCTTCGCCGGTGGGAGCGGGGTTCTTCTTTGTTGGGAAGAAGGACGGTTCGCTTCGTCCCTGCATTGACTACCGGGGGCTGAACACTATCACCGTGAAGAACAGGTATCCTTTGCCTCTGATTAGTTCTGCCTTCGTTCCCCTCCACGGAGCCGTGGTCTTTTCTAAGCTCGATCTGCGCAACGCATATCACTTGGTCCGCATCCGGGAGGGGGATGAGTGGAAGACCGCGTTCAACACGCCTTTGGGTCATTTTGAATATTTGGTTATGCCTTTCGGACTCACAAACGCCCCCGCTGTCTTCCAGTCTCTGGTAAACGATGTCCTCCGGGACATGTTGAACCGCTCTGTATTTGTGTATATTGATGACATTCTGATCTTCTCTAGATCCGTGGAGGAGCACAGGGTTCACGTCCGGCAGGTGCTTCAGCGGTTGCTGGAGAATCGTCTTTACGTCAAGGCGGAGAAGTGCGACTTCCACGTCTCATCCGTCTCATTCCTGGGCTACATCATCGGTCAGGGCCAGATCAGGATGGATCCTTCCAAGGTTTCAGCGGTGGCCGAGTGGACCTCCCCTTCGACCCGAAAGAGGCTGCAGCAGTTCCTGGGCTTTGCAAATTTTTATAGACGGTTCATTCGGGGCTACAGTCAGGTCGCGGCACCTCTCACAGCGCTGACCTCTACCAAGAGCCCATTCTCATGGACGCCTGAGGCGGAGGCCGCATTCCAGGGCCTCAAGAGACGCTTCGTTTCCGCTCCCATCCTCGTCCAGCCCGATCCCGCCCTTCAGTTCGTGGTGGAGGCCGACGCTTCGGACACTGGAGTGGGCGCGGTCCTCTCCCAGCGTTCTCCCTCCGACCACAAGCTCCACCCCTGTGCCTTTTTCTCCCGCCGGTTGTCCCCGCCGGAGAGGAATTATGATGTCGGCAACCGCGAGCTCTTGGCCGTCAAGCTTGCATTGGAGGAGTGGCGGCATTGGCTGGAGGGCGCAGCCCTTCCTTTTATTGTCTGGACTGACCACCGCAACCTGGCATACATTCAGGCAGCCAGGAGACTAAATTCGCGACAGGCTAGGTGGGCCTTATTCTTCGGGAGATTTGATTTTTCATTGACCTACCGTCCCGGTTCCCAGAACGGCAAGCCGGATGCCTTGTCCCGCCTGTACTCCCCCGAGGACCCGAGTACTGAGCCCACGACCATCCTGCCTTCCGCTTGTTGGATCGCCACGCTCACCTGGGAGGTTGAGTCTGCGGTGCGCCTTGCACAGGGGCAGCAGCCGGATCCTGGTTCTGGTCCCCCGAATCGGTTGTTCGTCCCGGACGAGGTACGATCCAGAGTGCTGCTCTGGGGCCATTCCTCCAAGCTCACCTGTCACCCTGGAATCACGCGCACCCTGGATTTCATCCGCCGGCGATTCTGGTGGCCTTCCATGGATGCGGACGTCCGTGCTTTCGTTGCGGCGTGTGCTACCTGCGCCCGGAATAAGACCTCGACTCGTCCTCATTCCGGTCTGCTTCGGCCTCTGCCCATCCCTAACCGACCGTGGTCGCACATCGCCCTGGACTTCGTCACCGGCCTGCCCACGTCCGGTGGCAACACCACGATCCTCACGGTGATCGATCGGTTCTCCAAGGCTGCACACTTCGTCGCTCTTCCCAAGCTTCCCTCCTCGAGTGAGACGGCGGATCTCCTGGTCAGGCACGTGTTTCGTCTCCATGGCATCCCTGTGGACATCGTTTCCGACAGGGGCCCCCAGTTCACCTCTCAGGTGTGGCGTGCATTCTGTGCGGTTTTAGGGGCCACGCCCAGCCTGTCCTCCGGGTTCCACCCCCAGTCCAATGGACAATCGGAGCGGGCCAACCAGGAGATGGAGGCCGCACTCCGTTGTGTCTCCCACGCCAACCCCTCCTGCTGGACCTCTCAGCTTCCCTGGGTCGAGTATGCTCACAACACGCTGGTCAACGCATCCACCGGCTTGTCCCCGTTTATGGCTTCGCTGGGTTACCAACCGCCCTTGTTTCCCGAGTTGGAGGAGGAGATCTCTGTCCCGTCTGTCCAGGCTCATATGTGCAGGTGCCGGCGCACTTGGAAACGCACATGCACCGCACTGCTCCGCGCATCCTCCCGCTCCCAACTGCAGGCCAATAGGCGCCGTCTGCCTGCCCCCCAGTATGCTCCCGGACAGTCGGTGTGGCTTCGGGCGAAGGATCTTCCCTTGAAGGGAATCTCCCCTAAGATCTCTCCCCGGTTCATCGGTCCTTTCGAAGTGGACTCTGTCATCAACCCCTGTGCCGTTCGTCTCCGACTCCCTCCATCTCTCCGTGTCCATCCGACCTTCCATGTCTCCCAGCTCAAGCCTGTCTCCACCAGCCCGTTGTCTCCACCCGCTCCGCCTCCACCTCCACCCAGGGTCATCGACAACCATCCGGCGTGGACAGTCCGCCGACTCCTGGAGGTACGTCGCCGTGGCCGGGGTCACCAGTATCTTGTCGACTGGGAGGGGTACGGGCCCGAGGAGCGCTCCTGGGTTCCCCGGAGGAGTATCCTGGATGCCTCGCTGGTTCGGGATTTCCATCGGGACCATCCGTCGGCTGTGGGTCGTCCGCCGGCTGTGGGCCGTCCGCCGGCTGTGGGTCGTCCGCCGAGAGGCGTCCCTAGAGGGGGGGGTACTGTCACGTCGCGTCCTGCTACACGGTCCAACACCTCCATCTAGTGGACGCTTGTCGCTACTAACCGTTAATTTCCCACACACACCTGTTCCCAATTGCTAATCACCTTGTTCCCTATTTAAGCAGGGGATTGTCAAGCGGCCGGCGCCAGTTCGTTGTTTCCCTAACCTACTAGTAATTCCCAGCCTGACTACCCGCCTGTTCCAGTATCCTGTTGCCGACCCTTGCCTGCCTGACGACCCGCCTGTTCCAGCCCCCTGTTGCCGACCCCTGCCTGCCTGACTACCCGCCTGCTCCAGTCCCCTGTTGCCGACCCCTGCCTGTCTGACTACCCCGCTGGTTCCTGATCCCCGCCTGTCTGACTACCCCGCTGGTTCCTGATCCCCGCCTGTCTGACTACCCCGCTGGTTCCTGATCCCCGCCTGTCTGACTACCCCGCTGGTTCCTGATCCCCGCCTGTCTGACTACCCCGCTGGCCCCTGATCCCTGCTTGTCTGACTACTCGCCTGTCTACGGAATAAAACCCTTTTCTTTTATTCCGTCTCCGTCTCCCTGTGTCCAGCATTTGGGTCCCCTCGTCTGTTCCTTGACAAATATGTTTAGAGAGTACTATGTGAATTTATATACAGCAGACTCTCCACCAAATGAAGAGCCAATGGAAGCATTTTTCAAAAGAGTGACCCTTCCCAGATTGTCTGATTTACAAAAGTCAGATCTCGACCGCCCGATAACTAGTGAAGAAATTATGGGGGTAATTAAAGGACTACCAAGTGGAAAGGCACCGGGGCCAGATGGCTTCACAGCTGAATTTTTTAAATGTTACGTCTCTGAACTAACACCTTTGCTACTCAGTATGTACAACAAGGCATTTGTGAAGGGGGAGTTACCAGATACTTTATCAAAAGCCTTGATTACACTTATTCTTAAAAAGGATAAGGATCCATGTGACTGTAAGAGCTATCACCCGATTTCTCTTATCCCATTAGATACCAAGATTTTGTCTAAAGTTCTTGCTAACAGGCTTGAGAAGGTAATGACCTCGATTGTGCATGAGGATCAAGTAGGTTTTATTCATAAACGTAACTCGGCTGATAACATTAGACGTTTTATTAATATTATGTGGGCTGTCTCAAATTCAAATTCGCCAATTGCTGCTGTTTCACTCGACGCCGAAAAAGCGTTTGACAGGGTGGAATGGAGATTTTTGGTTAGGACATTGGAAATATTTGGCTTTGGGGGAATTTTTACTAAATGGGTGCATCTATTATATAAACAGCCAGAGGCAGCAGTACAAACTAATGGGTACATATCTCCATATTTTGAGCTGGGTAGAGGTACACGTCAGGGGTCACCACTTAGCCCTCTGCTGTTCTGCTTAGTGATGGAACCTTTAGCAGCCGCGATTAGGGGGGATGATAATTTTCCGGGAGTGACGTTTAACGGTTCAGTCCACAAATCACTGATGTATGCGGACGATATTCTTTTACTGGTATCTGACCCCATGGTATCGATACCCTCTTTGTTAAATACAATTAATACCTTCTCAAAGTTCTCAGGATACAAGGTGAATGTGAACGTAACCTTTAGCAGCGGAAGGTGAATGGAACCTTTAGCAGCCGCGATTAGGGGGGATGATAATTTTCCGGGAGTGACGTTTAACGGTTCAGTCCACAAATCACTGATGTATGCGGACGATATTCTTTTACTGGTATCTGACCCCGTGGTATCGATACCCTCTTTGTTAAATACAGTTAATACCTTCTCAAAGTTCTCAGGATACAAGGTGAATTGGGATAAATCGGAGGCTCTCCCCTTAACAAAGTATTGTCCGACAACTCTCTTCCAGGCAGGCAGATTCAAGTGGCCCACGCAGGGGTTAAAATATTTGGGTATTCTTTTCCCCCCTCAAATTGACAATATTATGAATGTACATTTTGACCCTCTAATACAGAGACTGGATATCGATGTAAAACGGTGGTCGCCACTATACTTGTCCTTATGGGGAAAAGTCAATGTAATCAAAATGAACTGTGTCCCCAGGATTAATTATTTACTTCACTCTCCCCCATTAGAAATTCCGAACAGTTACTTTAAAAGATTTGATAGCCTATTTAAAACATTTCTTTGGAATGGGAAGCATGCCCGTATGAATATGAAGAAATTACAAAGGCCAGTTAATAGTTGTGGCTTAGGGTTCCCAAATGTATTGT
The DNA here is from genome assembly GCA_030340625.1 of Merluccius polli. Taxonomy (NCBI): domain Eukaryota; kingdom Metazoa; phylum Chordata; class Actinopteri; order Gadiformes; family Merlucciidae; genus Merluccius; species Merluccius polli. The sequence goes on from JAOPHQ010005691.1 coordinate 423,772, forward strand.
ATTATTATTATGCATTTAGCTTGAGACATCTGGCCCACTGGGCACTGCCTCCGGAGAGAGCCCCCCCATGGTACAATATAGAACAGTCGGCGTGTGCTCCCCTTCCTTTAATCCATTGCTTGTCCACCAATTTATCTAAAGAAATGAAGGCTCACCCAGTCATATCTCATCTGCAGAGAGCATGGAAGAGGGTATCCGGACTAATAAAGTTTGATCCCTATTTGAATAGTGCCTCTAGCATTTGGCGTAATCCTAAATTGAATATTAACAAAACAACTTTTATCTGGAAGGAGTGGGTCGAAAAGGGTATCCTTAGATTAGAACATTTATACAGCTCAGACACACTTAAATCATTTGATGACCTAAAACAACAATATGATTTACCTCATACTCAATTCTGGAGATATTTGCAATTACGCCATGCTTTGCAAACAATTTTTGGGTCGAGACTACAATCCCCAAAGCCAGCAGATAAGTTACACGCAATTCTCAAGGTATTTGGTAGAGGTCATGAAGCAGCTAAATATTATAAGATGCTGATGGAGTCTGGAGGAGATGGAGGTGTGTTGGCCCTTAGACTTATCTGGGAAAGAGATTTAGGGGTATCGATGAACAGGATTGGGCTTCAATTTGCGGTAATAAATTTAACCTTATGGACTGGATTTTTTCACTGAAAAAGCAAGCAAATTCATTGCATTTTGCTGTGGAAAGGAGTTCTGGAGCTATCTGTTTAGGGGGGTTTGTCAGCTTATCAACCATAGCAAATAGAGTGCGAGTGTTGTTGATGTTCTTATTAATAATTTCAGAAAAGTGTCGCTGTCTAGCCTTGAGTAACTCAGTTAAAATTACAAAGACTTATTTTGTAGAGGTCATGGTGAATTTGAAGTTCAGTTTTTCTCCACTTACACTCTGCTTTCCTACATTCTGTTTTTAAAGCCTTTACCATCATAGTGTTCCTCCATGGTGTTTTCATTCTGATCAAGGTCGTCTTAGTTTTAATAGGTGCAACAGCATCCATGACAGTTGAGATTTTCCAGTTAAATTTATCTAGGAGTTCATCAACTGACTCTGCACTCACAGTTGGTGACATAGCTATAGCCTCCAGAAACGTTGCACTGGTATTCTCATTTATGTACCTTCTCTTAACAGACACAGAGGTTAACTGAACATTTGGAATGATCTGTAAGTCAAAGAACACAGAAATGATCAGAAAGAGCCAAGTCCTTAACATCAACAGAAGAAATGTTAACACCTTTAGAGATAACCAAGTCCAGAGTGTGGCCTCGATTGTGTGTGGGCCCTTTCACATGTTGCAAGAGGCCAAAAGTGTCAAGTAGAGCAGAGAGTTCTTTGGCATTACTGTCCATGTTATTGTCTACGTGAATGTTAAAATCCCCTGTTATGATAAAAAAGTTGTAATCAGTACAGATAACTGACAGCAGTTCAGCAAACTCATCAATGAATTTTCCTGTGTATCTTGGAGGTCTATAAATGATTAAAAAAAGAACTTTTGGATCACCTTTTAGTAAAAAAACAGAGATATTCAAAAGAGCTAAAATCACCTAACGTAATTTCCTTGCACTGAAATACAGATTTAAAGATGGCAGCAACTCCCCCGCCTTTCTTACCAGTTCAATACTTGTTCATAAAACTGAAATGTGTTGGTGCTGCATCGTTGAGAATAGCACAACAGCTACATTCAGTCAGCCATGTTTCACTAAGAAGTAAAAAATCTAGATCATAGGTCATAATGACGTCATTAACTAACAGTGATTTGTTGACTAGTGATCTGATATTGAGTAGAGCTAATCTTGTGGAGATAGCAGGAGACACTGGTATATTTTGAGGTTGACATGCTATACTTAATAAATTGGCAGATTTACCCTTTTTATTTCTCACCAGTTTAACCATTCTTCTGTTACCTGTCATCACAGGGATTGAGAAGGCTATCTGAACTCCATAGGGCCCTGACTTTTCTTGAGGGAGAACATTATTGGTATCAGTATTGCAGCCTGGACCCAGCACATATCAGTCCGACTCACAGATTATCTGAGTCAGAGGTGGGGGGGCTCTGTGACGTTTGGGTGATGGTGTTTTCCAGCGTGGTGGAATGGGAGGGGCTAGACGAGGAGGGGGATTTAGGGGAGAAAAATGGGATTTGGGCGCGGTGTGAGTTGGAAATCCAGAAAATGGGGGAATGGGGAATCCAGACTGCGTGGAGAGAATGAAAGGCTGGATGGGGTCCCGGTGGGTGAAAGTTGGGAGTCTTCTGGTGGGGCTGGGGGAGACTCCACTTGTTGGGCTGTTGGGGCTGGGGGAGACTCCTCCTGTTGGGTTGTTGGGGCTGGGGGAGACTCCTCATGTTGGGCTGTTGGGCCTGGGGGAAACTCCTCGTGTTGGGGTAAGGATGATGTCGTTAAAGCCTCTCTCTCGGTGTGCTGTCCTTCATGGTCAATCCTTATCTCAGGCGGTAGCAGTTTTTCTCCAGAAGGCTGTCTTATCTGTTGTGTTGGATTGTCTCGCCTCTTGTCCTTGGCAGGGGCTGCTGGTGACTGACGCAAAAAATCAAAAATGTTGTAGCCGAACAGCTGTACTCCTGACTTGTTAAGGCAAAATCCATCTGCCTCAAAGAGGTGTCTGCGTTCCCAAAACATGTTGAAATTGTCAATAAAGTTCACTGATTGAGCAGCACACGTATCTTTGAGCCATCTGTTTAGCATCAACAGCCTGCTGAATCTCTCGTCTCCTCGCCGAACTGTTGGTTGAGGTCCACTGATAAACACCTCAGTATTCAGACATCGAACTTTGTTCAGCAGATCATTAAAATCCTGTTTCAATACCTCTGATTGTTGCTTGACAACATCAAGTGCTCCTGTGTGAATGACGAGAGATTTCACTGTCGGATGCTCAGCAGTGATTTCCAGAATTTTCTCTGAGATATCGGACACCATATCATTGGTAAAACAAAGTACTTTGGTATTTTTGCTGAAAAAGTGTTTTGTCTTATTCACAGCTCCGTCACCCACTATCAGCGTTTGAGGCCTAGTGGTTAGCTCTTTCTGCAGCCTTTTAGTATATGATTTAGCCTCATACCTTTCTCCGGTGCTGGAAGATGACCTTTCTTTTGGGGAGTCAGGGTCTTGTAAAAGTGGAGCAAATCTGGGGCCGTATTCACAAAGGAGTATATCTTACCGCTAGGAGTGCTCCTAACTCGCGCTAAAACATTTTACGTAGGAGTTTTTTCTTAAAAGTTATTCACAAAGCCGCTGAGACCTACTCATACTAAGGATAAATCACTAAGAGTGAGCTAAGAGTGACGCGCCGTTGCTATGGATTACGTCGATTCTCGTGCACGAGTTTGGAAGCGGTCAGTCCGGTGATTGGTTGTTCAGAGCAGGCGGTCTCTGTGAAAACGAGCCCACTAAATCACCGAAGAACAAGGAAATAGCCTCGGCTAGACATTCCTATCAAATAGTTATGGACAGTGCAGTTAGCAGAATACACGCATGATGACAAGTTTGTGCAGACCACGATAATGACGTTGTAGCCTATATGCACGTTAAAGAGAGAGAGAAAAAGCAAACAATAAAAATACATAAATTGCATTAATTCAAGGAGGCAATTAAAAGCAGCAAACTATTATCCAATGAGCATATCTCCACTATTCAACACTTTAAATAACAGCCTATACCGGTTGTGGAGAATGGCGCATACAGTGATCACTGTGATCACATCCTCTCTCCACAAGATTTCGTGTATTTTTGTATGCCCTAACATATATGGAGGAAAACAGTAAATTATACACCATCTTGCTGTACATCAAGTGAAGACCACACAATGTAAATGTCACATAAGGCTTGCTTCCTGTTGCCAGTAGGTGGCACGATGACTATGACTCAATATTGGCATGTAGATGTCTTCAGGCCTGCACTCTTATCAAACATGTCAAGTTTGGGGCAGATTGGACAATGTACAGATGTACATCGGATGACATTTGTCACATAAGGCTTGTTTCCTGTTGCCAGTAGGTGGTGCTATGACTATGACTCAATATCTCTCATCACAACGTGTCAAGTTTGGGGCAGATTGCACAATTTACAGTTGAGTTATAACAGCTTCCTGTGTCTGCTATGTGTCGCTAGAGAACACGCACTAATTATACATTATGTTGCTGTATATCAAGTGAAGACCACACAACGTAAATTTGACGTAAATCAGATGACGATTTTTTGTTTTTCTGGCATGTATTTTTCCACCACAAATTGGTGTCCTCATTCATTCATTCATTGTTTTTGAGGTAAGGAGGGTGATTCATATAAAATCACCTTCTGAAAGGCATACAAAATGTACATTTGATCAAAAACAATTATGTTGAGACACAAGCAGTCATCTGAAAAGTGTGAACATTCAGAAGTATCTACAAGGACCACAGTACTTCCGCTTGTAATTCATGCTTTACATTCGGATCTATACAGGGCATTAACACGTTTGGCTAACCACTGCCACCACGTGGCAAGCCTTCACAAGTACATTACCTTCATGATTTCTTTACAGAATCGGACAATAAAAATTTCTAAATAATGTTAAAGGCAATGGGTTACAGAGGAGAAAACAAATTCAAGTGCTACATCCCTTGATCCATAGGAGCACGAGTTTGCTAATAAATAATTAGTGACATCACAAAACAGCCCACAGAGATCAAGTGCCTTAAATCTGCTCCCAGGATAAATAAGGTCATGTAGGCTTGAAAGCTGTACACCAAAACTCTTGTAAAGGCTGTAACGTTACAACATCTAGTCCTAAAAATATTAAACCCTTGTTAATTTTCAGAATAAAAGTTAATAGTTTTTTAAGTTTCTGATGAACGGTAGCAGTGCGTCTATGGCTGGTACTCCTTTAGGATCTGGTTGGCGATGACCAGTCTCTGGATCTCACTTGTGCCCTCGTAGATCTCCGTGATGCGTGCATCCCGGTAGTGTCTCTCAGCTGGCATGTCCGTCACAAAACCCATTCCACCGAGAATTTGGATTGACTTTAAGTTCCCCATGTGATCAAGAGCAAAACATAAATTAGATTGTATCTTAGAGCCACCAAAAGAAACAGATTAAACCTATTAAAACATTAAACATATTTAATCAGGACGATAATTCAATGTGTGTATAAATCTATTTAATATATCCAGTCCTACCTGATGTGCGCTGAAGGTGGCAGCCTCAGATGCTGATAGCTTTGCCATGGCTGCCGCCTGAAGGGAAACCAGAAGAAGAGACTTGAGACTGCCTTCTGCTAATATATGTTGGAAGTCTTTATCCAAGTTCTTAGCATGGGTGGCCTGAGTGGGAATCAAACTCCAAACTCCTAAGTAGTAGACACCTTAGCCAAGAGGAGCTGTGGGTGGAACCAGCCACCTCTCAGACAACCTCTAAGTATTTGTGTACATTTATTTAAAATGATGGTGGTAGTGTACCATGGTGAAGGGTTTCTTGGCATCTCGGAGGAGGGCAGCCTTCCACGTGAGCAGACGAGCGCTTTCGATTGCCAGTGCCATGTCAGCTAGCTTGAACTATACACACACACACACACACACACACACACACACACACACGCACGCACGCACACACGCACACACACACACACACACACACACACACACCAAAATCAATTACGAAAATCTAATTAAAATAACTCTAGAGACTTTGTGATTAGTATTATTTACATAGAGTTATTGAAGGTAAAGCACTCAAAATGTCAAAGTGTGGATGTGTGGTTTTCTAAATGGAACTGAACTAAATGGAGTGCAGAGGTCCTGAATGTGTGCATGCTCATTTAGTTTATCGATAATGTATATATTCTAAACCATTTGGTGGTCGCTTTTGCCCAAAGCATCTCACAATACCATGAGTGCATACATTCTTGGCATAAGTGGCCCTAGTGGGTATCGAACCCCTAACCCTGGCAACCAGTTTGTTGTGACCCTCCCATACCTGTATGGCCTGCATCTTGCCAATGGGCGCTCCAAAGGCGGTGCGTTTGTGTGCGTAGTCGGCAGCACAGTCCAGAGAGGCCTGAGCGATGCCAAGAGCCTGGGAGGCGATGCCAATACGCCCACTGTCCAGGGTTTGCTGTACACATATGGTATAATTTATAATGATAATAATGAATTAATTTAGCAGGTGCTCTATTCCAAAGCAGCTTTCTTTTATACATGTCACATAGGGAGGGTGTCTAAAGGTACACTGTGGACATTGGCCACAGTACCAGTACCTTTTGGCTGGGAGTCAAACACCCTAGCCATAGCCACCGATTTTGGCAAAACCCCTCACTCTGCTGAAACTTATGTAATGTAACTTCTTACTAATGTAAGAAAAGTCATTATGTATAACACTTCATAATGTTTGTTTGTGTATAAGTACCATTTAAGATGTTCTACTATTTATTCATATCCAAAGATAAATGTAATTAATGAGCAGATAGGTGTTCGGCTTATTGCGCAAGTGACATTGGGGTTTGAACCCAGAACCTTGCGGCTGGGTTCATACCCTAGCCATTAGGCTACCCTGCCCCCATTGTGTAAAAATCCTACCATAGCTATTTTGAATCCTGCTCCGCGGGAGCCCAGCAGGTTTCTCAAGGGGATCCGACAGTCGTCCAGGATGATGTTGCCTGTGGAGGAGGCTCTGATGCCCAGCTTATCCTCCTTCTTCCCAAGGGACAGCCCCGGGTGAGGCATGGGCACCAGGAAGGCACTAATACCCTGATACCCAGCACAGGATAAAACACAACGACCCAGTGGCCCCTTAGAGTAGTATTAATGAATGCCCTGTGAGCCGGTTTTGGTGAAAAAAATGCTCTGGTGCGCCTGTTTCAGGCTGTTCTAGTTTGGAGGAGGAGGTGGGGGGGGCAGAACGAGAGGTTTTCGGCTCTTACTCATGAATATTCATGTCATTTAAATGACTTGCCTCTGATTGGCTAACAGCACTGTCACAGTGATGTTAGCCAATCAGAGGCGAGTGATCCCTCTAGTGCGTTATCAACACTTTACCTGGCTCAGTTCTGTCAACTTTACCGTGCTACGGTAAAGTTGACGGTTTGTGTGATGCACAAAATGTCTTCGGAGATACAGCCATGTGTTTGAACGTGGAGAATATGAACATGCTATTTTGTAACAGAAACCTTAGGTAGAAAAGTGTATTGTTTTACTTACAGACAGTGAGCTGGTGGTCGATCGTCACGATCGTCACAGAATCAGGTTTTACTTCCCATACCCGTATGAATTAATGAGACGTCACGTAGCACCCCGCAAGAAGAAAATCATTCATTCAAGCCATGTACTGTTTTCTCGATCGCTCTGCCCTGTCAAATGATATGGAGGGGTTTGTTTACTAGTTCTGCCATCGGAGAACGCTTCGTCTTTTGCCACCCGGAAGAACGTATATTGTTGTTGTGACGTCATGGTGATTTGTCGTATACTGTTTTCCTGAGGGCGGTCTCAAGCCAAGGTAGGCGAGGTCATGAATATTCATACACACTCATACGTCAGAGTGTTAGGCTTTTTCTTACTTCCTCGTTTCTTACTTCCTCGTCCGTCTATGTTCTTACATTGGCTAATGCATGCAATGGGGGTAGAAGAAGGTTTTCCACGTGCAGCATGCATATGCAACTAGGAGTGAGTCTATCATATTTCAAAAGGAGCAAGTAAAAACGGTTTACCGGTGAAGTACACCTTTAAGGCAAGTATTCGGAAGATATTTTTTATCCAGAGCGACGTGAATTCAGATAGCCTACCTTGTGTTTGAGCGACTTGTATCTGGCTAGCTTATAGAGGTCGATCGATAGTGGATTTTAAAAGACCGATATAATAACGATAGTTTCGAGTAGGAAAAAGCTGATAGATTAATCGGCCGACCCCCCCACCTCTACATGAATGATTTATGTTGCCCTTTAATATGGGGGAAAATGATACTGCAGTTATTTTTTAAGAATCTTCTTAAGAAACAAATGGTTATAATCATAACAAAAGCTTTCTAGGTAATTAGGCCTATATTTGGGACAAAAATGCTAAAACACTATAACTCAAGTAGCATCAAAGAAGCTACCATAATAATCGTATTCAAAATGTGAACTCTACCCCTTTAATACGGCGACATCAGTCGGAGTTTGTGGTGTGCTGTACTTCGGCAGTAAGTTTGCACATGCCGTTTTTAATAAAACAGTATTTTGTCACTCCGAATGTAATTATTATTAAGAGAATATCCTGAAGTGTGATTACATCGTTGGTCTACAATGGACGATGCGCTGTTCTGTGGTGTATCACTGGCCAGGATGGATAGCTTCTGTTGACCCATTACATTGTTAAACGCCACTTACAAACCATTAATGCATATTCCCAGGGTAAGGAGGATCCTATTTCTTTTCATGAATGGATAGTTACGTGGCTGGATTATTTCAAAGAGAGATCGCCCAATTGGTAAGGAAAGTAAAAGTTCCTCCCTGTCTGCCGTCTTGTATCGTGAACAAGGAGCTGATAGTGTTGCATTATATATTCCAGAGATAACTTTTGTTGAGAAATAAACTGAAAATAGGTCAGATATGACTTGAATGCCACTTGTCAGCCTCGCTATAAAATCAGCTGTTCTGACGTTTACCCTGGGACCACAAGGTTTAGCCCACATTTTCTAACCCTATCGCCAGAATAATGCGTTGAAGGTTTTTTCATGGAGTGGAGAATTGCTTTCTGAAGAAAATATCTCTCATGTAGCCTACATTGAAAAACTTAATTTAAAGTCTAATTTGAGTGCCACCGCTCATCTCATAAATCAAGGAAGAAAGACCATTTCATGGGATGTTTAACAGTTGTTTAGATCATCAGGAGTTAATCACACACACAGATATTTTCAGCAAAAGTGGCCCTCAAATGATTAGATATGGCGGCCATTGGCCCATAGTTGCGCTACAATTCGACTGCAAAAACGACCATGCTTGCTCGCAAAACAGAGACAGCAGTTATCTTCAGTCTAATAATGCCATACTATAACCAACAACCTTATCATGCTCATAATTTACGAATAAAGCCGTCTTAAAGTTAACTTTCATTCAAAGGTCTGGAGACAACTGTTTTGCTTTAATGTATCAATATGAAGTAAATGATGATTGCACAGTGTAATGGCTAGATCATGGCTTCATGTATGGAGCAAAACGGTGATCCACGTCCCCGTGTGCCCGGTGGAGGTTGCGCAGCCATCGGCCAAGTCATCTGCACTGATTAATCGGCCGAACGATTAATCGGTCGACCTCTAGCTTTCTTAGTGTTTGAACAACTTATACCCGGGTAGCCTACCTTGTGTTTGAGCGATTTGTCGGTGGTGGCGAACACCACCGTGGCCGAGGCATCCCAGCTGTTGGTGATCCAGGCCTTGGTGCCGTTCAGCACCCACTCGTCCCCGTCCTGGTGTGCCAACGTAGATGCAGCACCGGCGTCACTGCCATTCCCTACAGTCCCATTGTGAATTTCATCAAAAAATCCTTTCTGCTACTGAATGTATCAAATCTACATTCAACAGGAATATGTTGACGTTCCTCCTATTGGACTATGTTATAATTTGTAGTGTGTTGTGTCATTTTATTTTTTATTAATTGCTATATAACTTCCGTAACAAAGTAAGCGTATATTTCATTATCAAACACAAATAATGATTTAGCTGATTTGTTTGAATACTTTAAAGCAGTACAAAAGGAAAATTATATTGTGTTTACCTGGTTCACTGAGAGCAAAGCAGCCTACTTTCTCTCCTGTCGTAAAAGGAGTAATCCACTGTTTTTTCTGTTCTTCATTACCAAACTTCAAGATAGGTCCGATGTAGAGTGACTAAAGACAAAAAAAACATCCAACAACAATCATACCAATGGTTATGTCAACAGCTTCATTTGAATTAGGGATTCCCTGCTAATGTTTTTTGCTGCTGATTGGCGATCGTTTTGCCGATCGGCTGATACCAGGGTTCGCCGATCAGGATTTTTGGGGCTGATCACGATTGCTGGAAGCAGTTACGGCCAATACTGATCACAAGGTCTACTTGAAGCCGATCGTGGGGTCTATTTGAAGCCTTTTATTTGTGTAGCATCATTTATTCAACAATTCTTAACATTGTATATTTAAGAAGCAGTGAACCCAACATGTTTATTTTAAATGTGGTAATATGTCTTATATTGTATACTCTCGGACGAGAACTCTTTGGACTGTTTTAACGGCTTCTAAAAACCCATCTTTATGGGCAAGCCTTTCTTTAGAGCACCATCCCTGTCTTTTCTTTTGATTTGTTTTAGTTTGGTCCGTCTATCATTCTGTTGTGTTTTATATAGTCATTTATTTTTGCCTTATTTACTTATATTTTCCGTGTGCGTTTGTGCATTTTGTAACTGTGAGTTATAAAAAGTGCGATATAAATAAAGCTTTACTTACTTTTCAAGATATCTATGCCATTTTGTCACTGTTACTAAAATAAGACCGTCTGTTAAGAGTTGTGTATGGTATGTCAATATGAACTTGGTATTCTTTATTACGCTCTGCTCCAAACTCAAATTGCGTTATTTTCAAGACACTTCCGTGACGAAGGGACACCGGCATCGAGGTGTGTGTGGATGTGTGGAGAGCCGTCTGGGAAGCAGTTAATTTTGTTGTCCACATCCAAAAGAAGGTTAAGCGCCTCGGACACTTATAGTATAATGCCACAGTCTGTGGCGCGTTTCATATAAAACACTGCTCATTATAATGCTCATACACAGCAACAGGACTGGCTTATGGTTCGTAACCATGGTTCCGAACCATGGAGATAACACGTACCCCCCTCCTTCCTAGAACCCAAAATGTTTGAGCTGAAACAGGGTTTTTTTACACTTCATCATGAATTGACAGCTGTTTATTTATTGGCAGGCAAAATGTGCAACACATTCAACAGACCATGAAGCCATTTTAGCGGCACGTAGAGAAATTGTCTTGCGTGTTTTGTGTCATCTGATTGGCTCTTATGATCAGCCTTTCTGACTTTATATAGAGACCACCGATCAGAATGTTTAGAATGAATATCGGCCGATAACGATCGGTGGCGATCGATCTGTGCACCTCTAATTTTAACACATTTTGAGAATTTAAGGATAATAATTACTGAACAATTTTCCCTCTCAAAGTATTTATTGGTGTTTTAAATTCTTATACTTCCGGCGCCGCAGCGAGTGGCAGCCTGACACAGCAGCTCCCGACCCCCTTTTCCTTTTTCTAAAAGTTTTTATCTATATAGTACTTTCTAGAACTTCAGCTTTAGGCTTTGTAAATACGTAGGTATAAATCTAGAGTTAAATTATAATCAATAGTAGAGCCCGACCGATATGGGATTTTTAAGGCCGATACCGATACAAATATTTGATGATTTAAAAATCCGATATTCCGATATATCGGCCGATATATATATTTAAAAAAGAAATTCCAGAAACACTCAACAAAACATAAACAGATATCCCTAACATTAGTTATATGTAGTTATTTATGAGTCCTCACTAAAATAATAGGATAATGCAGTGAACACACTTCACTGATGGGTCACACCGCAAGCGACATGAGCAGCAGGGGGCGCTGTGGCCGCTGGCTGCTGGCTGCCGTCGCCAGGGGGCGGGGCTTCAAGCAGCACTGCAGACAGTTCGGTTGCTCCCATTGCAATATCAAGTTTGTAGTAGAGCTATTCGGCAGGCCGGCGTGACAAGCATGTTCAAATAACAATTTACACGTTTCCCCTGTTTATTATTTAGTAATCAAAATAACAGAAATGGAGATAAAGCATTATAAAGTGCAAAACACACTGCCGCCACGGCGCGTCTATGACACAAGTGCTGCCCGTAGCACCCATAGGAATATAGTCATCTCCAGAGCAGAAGGAAAACTAAAGAAAAGAAAAAAGCGCCTTTTCGGCGGCACTTGATGCGCGGCGCCGCTGTGAAATAGGACAGTGGCGTGAAGTGTAGCGGTTTGCTGCTTCACACCGTCGCTGCTCATTTGCATAAAGTTAAACTAATTTCAACTCTCCGCGTCGCTCTGGACGCCGGCGTCGCGCTGCTCGCTGCCGCCGTGGCGCCGGCCGCTCCTTGTCGGCAGCGCTCATTGAAAATGAAGGACTGCCGGCCGCTTTTGCTGCTCATGTCGCTCGCGGTCGTGGATAACTCGTTCGCTCTGCCCGACTCCGGCTGGATCAGCCAGTTGTAGTGTTTGTGGCGTTATAACATGGTTGAAGGGTTTCGTCCGTTTTTTTAAATATTCATTTATCGGCCATTATAAATGCCGATACCGATAGTTTGGAAAATGCCTAATATCGGCCGATAATATCGGCCCGCCGATATATCGGTCGGGCTCTAATCAATAGGGCTCTTAAAGGTTGTGCAACAACGTGCAGGACGGTCACCGCGACCACCAAACAACAGCAACAATGGCCCAGCGTCTACTCACGAGACGAGCTCCTCCAGCACCGGGATCGACCAGTGGTGTGCCCGAAGGCGATCCCGTGGGAGCTGAGGATAAGGCGGCATGGGACCAGAGCAGGAGCCATGGTGAGGAACAAGAAGACGGAGAGGAGGTGGAGATACAAGCCCCGTCTTCCCTCGGTCATCATGTGGAATGGACGCTCACTGCCCAACAAGGCGGACGAACTATCAGCCCTCATTACCGGACAGCGCGAGTACCGGGAGTGCAGTGTGTTGTGCCTGACGGAGACATGGCTGAACAGGAAGATGTTTACACATCTTTTCGGCCTCTCCCTGAGGCTGAAAAAGGTGCCAACACTCTGGAAGACATCCTGCGTAGTCCCTGTGCCGAAGAAGGGACGACCCAGCGCTCCAAAAGACTTCAGACCTGTGGCTCCAACGTCACATGTCATGAAAACCTTCGAGAGGATGGTCCTGGAGCACCTCAGGCCCTTGGTGCGTGACTGCCTGGACCCACTGCAGTTAGCGTACCAGACCGACATCGGCGTGGATGCCATCATCTGCCTGCTTTCACAGAGCTTACACACACACCTGGAGAGGCCGCAGAGCATGGTGAGGATCATGTTCTTCGACTTCTCCAGTGCTTTCGACACCGTCCAGTCAGCCCGGCTGGCTGAGAAGCTCCAAGTGATGCAGGTGGATCCCGACATGGTGGCATGGATTACAAACTACCTAACGGACAGGCCGCAGTATGTCATGCTGCGACACTGCTTGTCAGATGTGGTGACAAGCAACAACCGGCACACCCCAGGGAACTGTACTTTCACCGTTTTTGTTCACCCTCTACACCTCGGATTTCTGCTACAACTCCCGAACATGCCACCTGCAGAAGTTCTCTGACGACTCCTCCATTGTTGGATGCATCACAGACAATAGGGAGGAGGAGTACAGGGAATTAGTTGAGAACTTTGTGGGATGGTGTGACGGGAACCACCTTCAGCTCAACACCGGGAAAATCAAGGAGCTGGTGTGGACTTCCGGCGCAGAAAGTGCCAATACCGGTTTCCATAAACGGGGAGGAGGTGGAGATGGTGGACACCTACAAGTTCCTTGGGGTGCATCTAAACAATAAACTGGACTGGTCAGACAACAGTGAGGCCCTCTACAGGAAGGGACAGTGTAGGCTGTTCTTCCTGAGGAGGCTCAGGTCTTTTAATGTGTGCACTAGGCTGCTACAGATGTTCTACCAGTCTGTGGTAGCCAGTGCCACCTTCTTTGCCATAGTGTGCTGGGGAGGAGGCATTGGGAGCGGAGGTGCCAGCAAGCTGAATAAGCTGGTGAGGAAGGCGAGCTCTGTGGTGGGGATGAAGCTGGACTGTGTGGAGGCTGTGACAGAGAGGAGGATGAAGGGAAAGCTGCAGGCGATCATGGACAATCCCTCTCACCCTCTCTACGCCGAGCTGAGGCAACTCAGGAGCACGTTCAGCCACAGACTCACTCAGCCACGTGCCTCAAAGAACTTGGGGGGCTCTTTCATCCCATCAGCTATCAGACTTTACAACACCTCAACCCCCCGCTCCCAACGTCTCCAAAGTCCCAAGGACTAAACCCCACACCTCAGGACTGACTGACTGTTGTTGTTTAAAACTTGTTATTTATGTCATTTTTCCATTACCTCAGGAACCCTGCACATTGGCACATTTATATTTATACTTCAGACATTTATTTAATGCACAGGTCACCTACAAACGGACAGTTACATGTATATAGTATGTTTATTTTATTCTAATAGTTTTTTATTATATTTTTATTTCAATTGGTAAATTTACTGTATATAAACTCTTGTTTTTGTACTCTCCTTTCACACTGTACTGCTGGTCACTGTGAATTTCTCCTAAGGGGGATTAATAAAGGACTATCTTATCTTAAATGGGGGGCCCCCTGGTGGCTTAGGGGGTCCTAAGCCGTCGCTTATACGGCCAGAATAGCCAGAAACGGCTGAGTGTGTGTGTGTGTGTGTGTGTGTGTGTGTGTGTGTAAAAAAATGTACTGGCACCAAGTGCCAGTACATTTTGTCAAAAAGCTTGCTAAACAGAGCTACGCTGGAATATACCTGGTCAATGTGGAGGATGTGGTTAGATGCTCGGGAAAAAGGAACACAAGCTTACAATGAAATGGGTAATCCTTTGAAGTATTCTCCAAGACAAGGTACGGTGTCAACCAAGACAGCCCCACAACATCCAGGGCCTTAAGGAACTCCGGGCGGCCCTCATCCACCCCCGGGGCCCTGCCACCGAGGAGCTTCCTGACCACCTCGGCAACCTCAGGCCCAGAGAGGAGAGCCCACACCCGAGTCCCCAGGCCCTGCTTCCTTACCGGAAGGCGTGTCGGTGGGATTGAGGAGGTCTTCGAAGTATTCCTTCCACCGATCCACAACGTCCCGAGTCGAGGTCAGCAGCGCACCGTCTGCACCATACACAGTGTTGACGATGCACTGCTTCCCCCTCCTGAGACGCCGGATGGTGGTCCAGAACCTCTTCGAAGCCGTCCGGAAGTCGTTCTCCATGGCCTCACCGAACTCCTCCCATGTCCGGGTTTTTGCCTCAGTAACCGCCACAGCTGCGCTCCGCTTGGCCTGCCGGTACCTGCCTGCTGCCTCCGGAGTCCGACAGGCCAAAAAGGTCCTATAGGACTCCTCCTTCAGTTTGACGGCATCCCTCACCGCCGGTGTCCACCAGCGGGTTCGGGAATTGCCGCCACGGCAGGCACCGACCACCTTGCGGCCACAGCTCTGGTCGGCCGCCTTAACAATGGAACATGGCCCACTTGGAGTCAATCTCCCCCGCCTCCCCTGGTACATGGTCAAAGCTCTCCCGGAGGTGGGAGTTGAAGCTCTCTCTGACAGGAGACTCTGCCAGACGTTCCCAGCAGACCCTCACAATACGTTTGGGTCTGCCAGGTCTGACCGGCATCCTCCCCCACCATCGCATCCAACTCACCACCAGGTGGTGATCAGTTGACAGCTCCGCCCCTCTCTTCGCCCGAGTGTCCAAGACATGCGGCCCCAAGTCCGACGACACGAGTACAAAGTCGATCATCGAACTGCGGCCTAGGGTGTCCTGGTGCCAAGTGCACATATGGACACCCTTATGCTTGAACATGGTGTTCGTTATGGACAATCTGTGACAAGCACAGAAGTCCAATAACTGAACACCACTCGAGTTCAGATCGGGGGGGCCGTTCCTCCCAATCACACCCCTCCAGGTCTCACTGTCGCTGCCAACGTGAGCGTTGAAGTCCCCCAGCAGAACGAGGGAATCCCCAGAGGGAGCACTTTCCAGCACCCCCTCCAAGGAGTCCAAAAAGTGTGGATACTCTGAACTGCTGTTTGGACCATAGGCACAAACAACAGTCAGGATCCGTCCCCCCACCCGAAGGCGGAGGGAGGCTACCCTCTCGTCTACCGGGGTGAACTCCAACATACAGGCACCAAGCTGGGGGGCAATAAGTATTGTCACCCCTGCCTGGCGCCTCTCACCAGTGGCAACTCCAGAGTGGAAGAGAGTCCAACCCCTCTCGAGAAGACTGGTTCCAGAGCCCTTGCTATGCGTCGAGGTGAGGCCGACTATATCTAGCCGGAACTTCTCAACCTCGCGCACCAGGTCAGGCTCCTTCCCCACCAGAGAGGTGACGTTCCACGTCCCTAGAGCTAGCTTCTGCAGCTGAGGATTGGACCGCCAAGGTCCCCGCCTTCGGCCGCCGCCCAGCTCACATTGCACCCGACCCCTTTGGCCCCTCCTGCTGGTGGTGAGCCGGCGGGAAGGGGGTCCCACGTCATCGTTTCGGGCTGTGCCCGGCTGGGCCCCATGGGTATAGGCCCGGCCACCAGGCGCTCGCCCCCGAGCCCCACCCCCAGGCCTGGCTCCAGGGGGGGGGCCCCGGTGACCCAGGTCCGGGCGAGGGACACGTAAAACCATTTATTGTAGTCATCATAAGGGGTCTTCTGAGCTACCCTTTGTCTGGCCCCTCCCCCCGGACCTGTTTGCCATGGGTGACCCTATGGCATAAAAGCCCCCGACAACGGAGCTCCTGGGGGGTCATTGGGACACAACTTTGCATGCATTTCTCCATAATTTATAAGATGGCTGATGAAAAGGAATATAAATGCATAGAGGATACAATGGAGCAAGGAAGGTCACGCAAACTGACAGAGAAAGCATTAGAAGAGAAATTGCAAAAGTGCATTGCATTGAGGAGACAAAAATTAGGAGCTTTGACGAAGTAAAACAAATGAAGTAGAGTCAATGATGAGTGATGCTCAAAATGTATAAAGTGTGAAAGATGTGATGGAAAATGATTTTGCACTCTCTAAATGAGTTTAGTCATTTCAACAACAAAGTTGCAAGTCTTTTGTCTGAAGATGAAAAAATATATGATCAAGAGAACTGGTTCAAATCCAAAATGGCACCCATCAAAGATTTCATGAAAACAACTAAAAGTTGCAGCTGCACACAAATCCGCACTGCTAAAAGTGAATGCACTGCAAAGAGTATGATGTGGTAGTTGACCCGCAAGATAATGTTAAATGAAACGAGTGTTTCACAGGTTGGTGTCAACGTCGTTGGACCCGCCCGCTCATATGGATCTCAAATAAGTCGGCAACATCACAAGATCACAAGTTTTGTCACGTGTTAGACAAGAGGCGGAACATGCAGCCCTGCTTGAACATGCTGCGGCACTAAAAAAGCAGCAGCTTGAGTTTGAAGAAGCAGAAATAAAGCAACTTGAGTTAGAAGAGGCTGAGTGTAGAAGTAGCCAGAATCAGTGGTACGGTTGGAGCGCAAAAGATGGCAAACCTACCTGAAGATCGTCTCTTGCCCGACAAACCTCCTTTTATGAATACCGGCATTGACTATTTCGGGCCATTTGATGTAAAGCGCGACCGTAGTAAAGTCAAAAGGTACAGCGTGTTGTTCACTTGCCTCACCCTCAGAGCTGTGCACATTGAGGTTGCAGACAGCATCGACACAGACTCCAGCATCAATGCGATTCGCCATTTTGTATGCAGAAGAGGTCAAGTCACCATCATGCGCTCTGACAACGGCACAAACTTTGTGGCCAAGGGAGTTGAGAGAAGCAATACCAGGATAATGATCAATGATCAATACCTGGATAATGACAAGATTGAAAGAGCCTTGCAACCAAAGGGAATAAAGTGGATGATCAACAGTCCAGCCACTTCCCATCAGGTTTGGGAAAGACAAATTTGAACAGTGCGAAGAATCCTCAATTCCCTATTGAAATAGCAAGCTGTGAATGATGATTGTATTCAGACAATAATGTGAGGCTGAGAGCATCATCAACAGCAGGCCGCTCACAAGTATCTTGGATGACGCAAATTACCTCGAGCCTCTTACACCTAATCATTTATTGCTGCTGAAGTCCAAACCCTGCATACCCCCAGGCATCTTCAGTAAAGATGACACGTACACAAGAAAGCGATGGAAGCAAGTACAATATCTTGCAGACTTATTCTGGACCAGATGGATATACGAGTGTCTTCCACTCCTCCAAGAACGCCAGAAATGGCCAAGAAGAAACTTCACAGCTGGAGATGTTGTGCTACTAGTGGACAGTTCTGCCCCTCGCAATTCCTGGCTCGTGGGAAGAGTAGTTGAAACGATACCGGACTCGGTACGAAGAGCGAAGATAAAAACCAAGACCAGCATTCTGGAAAGGCCTGTAAACAAACTATGCTTGCTGGAAGAAGCAATGTCAGGAGAGAGGATCAAGTAAGAAGATTTGAGAAGAAAGAATAATCACAAGAAACAAGTTTAAGTTTGATAGTTCATGGACATTAGTTTAGCAATGTAATGTGGGTAATGTAGGAGCCAAAGAGGAACTAGTTGATTGATAATAATAATTTAGTTAAAAAACAATTCATAATTGGTAATGATCATTTTGATACTATTTATAAGGTTGATATTAGTCTAAAAAGCATAATTTAGTAATGTATCCGCATATGAATATGACGTCACTGTTTAGTATTAACTAGGTTTGGACGTAACTTTGGTTAGTTTGGAGTCAGATACTGTTGGAAGCAACACTGTTTTTTGACCATGCATTTGATATTATAATTGTGTTTTCTAATTAAACATTTAAAAGAAAGTTATCTTGTCTCATCGCTCACCTCACAAATACTGTGTGAGACTTACTCCAACAAGTGGTACAATTACGGTGAAGAAGAATTATACCAGTGCCATTTCATATACACACACACACACACGTATATATATATACATATATATATATAAATATATTAGGGCCGGGACTTTAATGCGTTAATTAAGATTAATTAATTACACAATAATTAACGCGTTAAAAAAAAAAGACGCATTTTAATCGCACTTAATTTTGCACCGTGGAACGTTTCTCACTGGATGAGTTTCAGGCGGACCGATTATACTGGAGCACCAACTAGCGTTCATGAGTTCAGACAACAACAAACCACAGTGAACATGAACGAAGTAGCTGATGAGACCGCTTTGGTTGGCCCCGTGGATGGGAAATGTTACAAAAAACGAACGGATGGAAGCGTCGATAAGAGCATGGTTGTGTGCAAGCTATGCAACAAGGAATTTGCATATCACCGCAGCATATCGAGCCTCAAGTATAGGGTGGCCATTCATCCGGCTTTAGGCCGGACTGTCCGGTTTTTCAATGCCCTGTCCGGCGTCCGGCGCAGCATCAAGCCGGACGCGTATTTGTCCTCCTTTTTGAGACAACCCCGCCGGTCATAGGGCCATGGTGTGTTACGATCGTGCGCGCACCCCCCCCCCCCCCTGTCGTCGGCCGTAGGTCCGAGGGGCGCACCCCCCCCAACCCCCCCCCAAAAAAAAATTACTTCTCTAATATATTAATAATTATAATATATATATATTTGATTTTATATCGTTTTGAATGAGTGAGCGTGAGGCGCCGAAATGCCAATAAGATTCTGAATGGAAAGTTTACTTTTAAACAATTGCCAAATGGTTCCATTGACAAGACCAAAGTGATCTGTGTATTTTCTCGTGGGTTACGATCGCGCGCATCCCCCCCCCCTCCCCGGTCATAGGTCCAGGGTGGGGTACGATTGCGCACACCCCCCATAAATACTTAAAAAGTATTTAACAGGGGGTACATCACTGACAAAAGGTTGAGAACCACTGGTCTAGTTGATATCATTCGCATAGCATCCAACGACTGGACCTACAAATTGCCTTCGAGAGCCACCATTACAAGCCACGTACAGAAATTGCACAAAATGGAGAAGGCTAAGGTACAGGCTGGGTTGATGAGCCTCTGGTGAATAAAGAGCAGTAGCCTGACTGCTATGTTCAAATTATTAAGCCATGGTTTAGTTTACCTGACATGTGCACTTTATAATTTTATATCGCCCTGGTTTAACTGCACTATAGGCCTAATTTAGTCCTAATTTACCTGATGTGCACTTTATAATTTTATTTTGTATCGCCCTGTTTGCCAAAGAAATTAATCTATGCCCAACACTAATATATATATATATACATACATACATACATACATACATACATACATACATACATACAGAAAAATAAATAAATGCACCAACATTGTTGACGGAGACGACCACTCCAGTGCTGGCACAGCCCCTGCTGATCTCCTCCATGGCCAGGCTGTATGCCAGGTAGTCCATGCCTGCCCCACCCAGCTCCTCAGGCACCTCGATGGCCATCACCCCCATGGCTCCCAGCTCCTGGACCTGCAGAAATAATCATAACAGGCCACAGCCTTGAGGTTTAATGGAGAGAACTGCAACAGCATCAATCATGGAGCATTACAGAGGTACAAATATATGCCTATTTTTATGAACTATACAACTGAAAATGTTAGACGTTTTAGGACTTGTGAAATGTCAGTTTATATACAGAATCTCTGATGATGAATCAAATTAAATTACTTGGGAATTAGATTATTACTCTGATCTAATCTGATGAGTAATTCAAATGTTGTACTATAGCATTGTTCCAAGTCTGAATACCCATTTCCCATTCAATATAAAATGGCAAGTTTGCTATTGCAAGCTATTTACGTTTAGTCTTTTATCAGATGCTTTTTATCCAAAGTGTCACATTTCCAGGTCATATCAGGGAAAGAGCAATTAAAGAATAATCACAATCAACATTGGATAAACTACAAATCTAAATGCTGCACAAAACTTACACTTTTCAAAAACAACCCAAACAGAGCACAGAGTAGCCATGGTAACCAGAAACAAGAGTGAGTGGACAAAGACCAACTTTGGCTGTCTTATATTTCAGTGCACCTGCTTGGTGGGGTAGGTGTGGTTTTTATCCAACATGGCTGCGATGGGAGCCAGCTCCTTGGTTGCATAGTCCCTGCATGTCTGTCGCATCATCTGGTGCATCTCTGGCAGCTCTGCTAGCTGCGAAAGAGGCCTACAGCCTCTGAGACACAGGCCAAGGGCTAGAGAGAGAGAGAGAGAGAGAGAGAGATTCACATGCTCACTCTTAACTGAAGTGATCAGTGGCTGTCCTTAATTGTTGATTATTCCCTATATAGTATATGTATATCTACCTTTATATTTTATATAATACTGAATGGAAAGCTTTTTGGTCGAATACGAGTGCTATTTTATTTTGTATTTTATATTATAACAAGCATCTGTGCACCATATAAATCATCTATTAATATAATATAATATACCCATGGCCATGGTTGTATAATAAAGTACAATACCGATCTGTATAATAAAGTACAATACCATCCTTGGACTTCCTTGGACCGACTCTGCCTTACAACATTAATGCTGAATCCCATTTCCACCCCTTACCCCTCCCCCTTGTTTTTGCGCGTTCATGTGAGGGGTAGGGCTGTCCCAATTCTTATTAGGGTTAAGGGCTAGGGCCAAGCCAAAGGGCTACGTAGCCCTTGAAATGAAGTGTCCATAGGACCATACTTGAAAGGGAGGGGTTTCAGGAATTTCCAATCAATAATCATGTAAACATTTTTAAATCTGTTGGAATATCTCAGTTGCAAAGGAATAATTGCATCGTTATCATGGATGTCGTTTGCAATTAAAATGCTCCGGGGGGGACCGACGACCGAAGGGGGTGCGCGATCGTAACACACCCCGGACCAACGACCGACGGGGGCGATCGTAAACACACCACGGACCGACGACCGACGGGGGCGGGGGGTATTTTTTTTATTTCACGGCACAGAGATCCGACGTCCGACGTCCATGATCATTATAACACGCATTTCCGAAAAATCGCTATTCACGATGTCAATAGAACGTCGTGTAAACGACGATTTGTGAGTGAAAGTACATTGTATAAAGCTAGAAAATAATCCTGCAGCACATTTTCACATTTTACCACAGCTGAAGACGGCATTGTGAGTGAAATGTCCGGCAACAAACTCGTCGCGTCTGTTTACGTAAACAGACGCGTCATACAATATGCTCACAGGAATGTCTGATCACAATCTTATAATGGTCACAAGAAAATTAAATAAAAAGCGCTTCAAATCCTTGGCCGCCACTGAACTCTATAGGATACCAAAACAGGAACAACAAAACTTCCAAGATTCAATCAAAGAAGTAAACTGGGATGAATTGTTCACTGGCAAAAATTTGGATATGGATTGTTCTAATATGGCCAACAAAATACAACAAATAATTATACAATTTACACGGATAATTAAACTAAAAGCCAGAAAGAACGGCCTTCCCTGGTTAAACAAATCTATTCTGAAACTCATGAAAGAAAAAGTTAACTCTTTGAAGTTGTCAATCAAATTAGGACACAACAGACACCAATTTATTTCGTTGAGAAATAGGGTAGTGAAAGAAATAAGAAAGTCTAAAGCTGACTTTTTCATTACTGCCTTGAATAGTGCAAGGGGGAATTCTAAAATAACCTGGAATTATATTTAAAAAAAACTATTGGGTGATTCCCAAAAAAACAAAACAAAACTAATGCAAATTCAATTAAATGGAAATATCTTGACAGAACCTCAAGTGATGGCTGATGCTTTCAACAACTACTTCATTGAGTCTGTGTCAGAAATTTCTGATAAGTTCACAGTAAAACAAAGGAGGGAATACCCTGCATTGTCTGCAACGCAGTCTTTTACCATTACAAATATTACTGAGACTAAAGTTATCGATTTAATTCGATCACTCAAACCATCAAAAGCAAAGGATGTTTTTGGAATGGACCCGAACATGCTCCAAGATCTAGGTTCAGCTATTGCCTCAATCATTAATCTTTCAATTTCATCGGGTCACTTTCCAAAGGCCTGGAAATCTGCTATTGTTACCCCTGTCTTTAAATCCGGTGACTCAAAGTCTCTGCATAACTACCGCCCAATAAGCATTCTTCCGGCCATTTCCAAAATCGCAGAAAAATGGGTGGCACAGCAGATTGTCCATAATTTAAACAGCAGCTCCCCCTCTCTTCACGCCATGCAGTTTGGTTTCAGATCCAAGCATTCCACTGAGATGGCTACATGCCTCCTTATTGAGAAAATAAAAAATGTTCTCGATAAGGGTGGAGTTGTAGGGGCGGTGTTTTTGGACCTCAGGAAAGCATTTGATAATTGGCAGCCTTTTTGGGGAAAACCTGGTTTGATTGGGAGAGACGGCATCCATCCCACGTTGGATGGAGCGGCTCTCTTATCCAGGAATATGATGCAGTTTATTTCTAAAACCTGACAGTCCAGAGTTGGGACCAGGAAGCAGAGTTGCTGTTTAACACACTTCTCTGCGCTTCCTCTAGTACAGTCCCCCACCCACCACCCCATAGAGACTGTGTCTGTCCCCCGACCGCCTACATTATGTAAAGAAATAAAAACAAGAGGCGTTAACCATGAAAACCTAATAAAAATTAAAACCAACTCCTCAGTAGCACAAAATAAAAGAATTAAATGTGGACTGTTAAATATCAGGTCTCTGTCATCCAAAGCTGTTCTAGTGAATGAATTAATATCAGATTATGATATTGATTTGCTTTGTCTTACTGAGACCTGGTTGTCCCATGAGGATTATGTTAGCCTAAATGAATCCACCCCCCCCAGTCATATTAATACTCACATTCCCCGAGGCGCAGGCCGAGGAGGTGGAGTAGCAGCTATATATGACTCGGGGGTTTTAATGGACCCTAAACCAAAACTAAATTATAATTCATTTGAAAGCATTATTTTTAGTCTTTCTCACCCAAACTGGAAAACACTGGAGCCAGTCCTATTTGTTATAGTGTACCGCGCTCCTGGACCGTACTCTGATTTTATATCTGAATTCTCAGAGTTTCTATCAAGTTTAGTTCTTAAATCAGATAAAGTAATTATTGTAGGTGATTTTAATGTCCATGTGGATGTTACAAATGACAGCCTTAGTAACGCATTTACCTCATTAATAGACTCAATCGGCTTCTGTCAGAGTGTGAATAAACCAACCCATTGTTTTAATCACACTCTTGACCTTGTTCTATCATATGGCATGGATATTGAACATTTAATAGTTTTTCCACATAATCCTCTCCTATCTGATCATTATTTAATAACTTTTGAATTTCTATTATTTGACTATAAGCCATTAAGCAAAACTTCCTACAGCAGATGTCTATCTGACAGTGCTGTAGCTAAATTTAAGGAGGAGATTGCATCAGTGTTTAATTCAATGCCATATCTGAATATAACGGAGTCCTATATTAACTTTAGTCACTCCCAAATTGATAATCTTGTTAATAGTGCTGCAGGCTCTCTACAATCAACATTAGATTCTATCGCTCCTAGAAAACAGAAAATAATGAAACACAGGAAACTAGCACCGTGGTACAACCAACAAACTCGTCAATTAAAACAAGAAACAAGGAAATCAGAAAGGAAATGGCGCGCTTCCAATTTATTAGAAAATCACTTAATATGGCAAAATAATCTTAAAAATTATAGAAAGGCCCTCCGTAATGCCAGAGGAGCCTTTTACTCGGCACTAATAGAAGAAAATAAAAACAACCCCAGGTTCCTCTTCAGCACTGTAGCCAGGCTGACAGAGAGTCACAGCTCTATTGAGCCATGTATCCCTATCAACTTAAGTAGCAATGACTTCATGAACTTCATTTATAATAAAATTATTACTATTAGAGAGAAAATTAGTCACCAAATGCCCTCAATAGGTATCGCAGGCTCTCCAACATCAGACACTTTGACTGGTGCAAACTTAGATGTGTATTTGGAGTGTTTCTCTGCTGTCAGTCTTCATCAGTTAACTTCTATAATTTCTTCATCGAAGTCATCAACCTGTCTGTTAGACCCCATCCCAACTAGGCTGCTTAAAGAAATTGTACCCTTAATTGGCACTTCTTTACTGGAAATGATTAATCTTTCTTTATTATCAGGATATGTACCACAGTCCTTTAAAGTAGCTGTAATTAAACCCCTTCTTAAAAAGCCCACTCTTGACCCTGGGGTATTAGCCAACTATAGACCGATTTCTAATCTCCCCTTTCTGTCTAAAATTCTGGAGAAAGTAGTCGCCAAACAATTGTGTGACTTTCTACACAACAATAGTTTATTCGAGGATTTCCAGTCAGGATTTAGAGTTCATCATAGCACAGAGACAGCTCTGGTTAAAGTTAATAATGACCTTTTGATTGCTTCTGACAATGGACTTGTCTCTGTACTTGTATTATTAGATCTTAGTGCTGCCTTTGACACCATTGATCATAGTATTCTTTTACAGAGACTCGAGCATGAAATTGGCATCAAAGGAACCGCACTAAGCTGGTTTATGTCATATCTATCAGATCGTTCACAGTTTGTACACGTGAATGATGAATCTTCAATAAATACTACAGTTAGTCATGGAGTTCCACAAGGTTCTGTACTTGGACCAATACTATTTACTTTATATATGCTCCCTTTAGGCGATATTATTAGAAAGCACTCCATTAACTTTCATTGTTATGCAGATGATACGCAGTTATATCTATCGATCAAACCCGATGAAATTAATCAATTATCTAAATTACAAACATGTCTTAAAGACATAAAATCCTGGATGAGCTGCAATTTTCTGATGTTAAACTCAGAGAAAACCGAAATTCTTGTACTTGGCCCCAAAAACCTTAGAGACTTAATGTCTACAGATATAGCTACTCTAGATGGCATTACATTGGCCTCTAGCACCACTGTCAGGAATCTTGGAGTTATCTTTGATCAGGATCTGTCATTTAATTCCCACATAAAGCAGACCTCTAGGACTGCCTTTTTTCATTTACGTAATATTACAAAAATCAGACGCATCCTATCAAAGACAGACGCAGAAAAACTAATCCATGCATTTGTTACCTCAAGGCTGGATTACTGCAACTCCTTATTATCAGGTTGTCCAAATAAATCCATTAAGATGCTTCAATTAATTCAAAACGCTGCAGCGCGAGTACTGACAGGAACTAGGAAAAGAGATCACATCTCTCCTGTACTAGCTTCTCTGCATTGGCTCCCTGTAAAATTTAGAATAGAATTTAAAATCCTCCTCCTCACCTATAAAGCTCTTCATGGGCAGGCCCCTTCATATCTCAAAGAGCTCATAGTACCCTACTACCCCACTAGAACACTGCGTTCTCTGAATGCAGGGCTACTGGTGGTTCCAATAGTTTCTAAAAGTAGAACCGGAGCCAGAGCCTTCAGTTACCAAGCTCCTCTTCAGTGGAACCAGCTTCCAGTTGTGGTTCGGGAGGCAGACACCCTCTCCACATTTAAGAGTAGGCTTAAGACGTTCCTCTTTGATAAAGCTTATAGTTAGGGCTGGATCAGGTGAGTCCTGAACCATCCCTTAGTTATGCTGCTATAGGCCTAGACTATCGGGGGATTTCCCTTGGTGCACTGAGTCTCTCGCTCTCTCTCTCTCTCTCTCTCTCTGTGTGCACACATTCATGTCCCATTAATGCATGTTACTAACACTTCTTCCCCGGAGTTCTTGTGTTTTCTCGTCTCGCAGGTTCTCATGGATCCTGGCGGAGCCTCCATGGTCCTGCTTGACTGCCATTGCTAATATCAGTTACCAGTTATATACAGTTACTGTTGTTGCTGCTCGCTGTCCCCCATCATTGGTGCTAGTGCATTGATGTAGTTGCTTGCTCTCTCTCTCTCTCTCTCTCTCTCTCTCTCTCGCTCTCTCTCTCTCTCTCTCTCACCCCAACTGGTCAAGGCAGATGACCACCCACCTAGAGCCGAAGGGTCTGTCCAAGGTTTCTGCCTTTTAACAGGCAGTTTTTCCTTGCCCCCGTGCCAAGTGCTTGCTCATGGTGGTACTGTTGGGTCTCTGTAAATGTTATTAGAAGTTTGGTCTAGACCTGCTCCATTTGAAAAGTGCCCTGAGATAACTTCTGTTATGAATTGGCGCTATACAAATAAAATTGAATTGAATTGAATTGAAATTGATATAGGGATGTCCGATATTGGCTTTTTTACCGATAACCGATATTGTTCAACTCTTAATTTCCGATACCGATATCAACCGTTACCGATACCGATATAAATGCGGCCACGTGAAACCTCCGCTTTACACTCATTGCAAACCGTAATAGGCTTTATGCCGAGCGTCACGTGACCAAACCGGAAAACAGGTCTCCTGACTTCCGCTTGCCGGAAAAGCCAGTAGCAGCAGTAGGAACTGACGGCAACAGCTATTGACTTGGCCTGGTTAGCCCTTTTTACTGTTGGCGTTTTATTTGATTTTAACATCTGAATGTTAGTGAGAAGAAAAGATTGACGAAAAAAACAGAAAAAAACCCAGCGGTTAAAGCTAGCGAGTGAGTCTGGGAGAGGGCTACTCTCCTCGGACACATTCCTCTGAAGCCCCGGTGACAGTCTGGAAGTGCGGATTAAAAAAAAAAAAAAAAAACAGCGGTAAAAGCTAGCGTGTGTGTCCGGGAGAGGGCTACTCTCCTCGGACACATTACTCTGAAGCCCCGGTGACGGTCTGGAAGTGTGGATTAATAAATACAATTTTTTAAAAAACAGCTGTAAAAGCTAGCGTGTGTCCGGGAGAGGGCTACTCTCCTCGGACACATTACTCTGAAGCCCCGGTGACGGTCTGGAAGTGCGGATTAATAAATAAAATAATGTGAGCGCGGTACAGCGGACCTGAACCGGTTGTGATGAGACCTGTTTCGCAGAATGCGGAAGTATGTTGCGCATAACCCCTATTTTACTATTCAACATAGAAACTTTGAAATAATTCCAAACCACCGACATAACTACAGCTACAACTAGCGTCCCACTACACGGCCACACATGCCCAGGCTTGTTATTGAGAAGGCGCGGGCGCGTTTGATGATGTCATCAAACCACGTCCTCACTTGAAACATAACAGATGTCTGAAATTATTTCAAACAAAGTGTTTATTTATTTCACACTGTCTTTGTACTAACAGAAAATGGTCGCGTGCATTCGACTCAGGACAATTAGAGCTTTCCAACAAGTTATAACATGCCATAGGCCACTTTAGTCATTTTGATCTTTTTAAAAAACCGATACCGATATTTTCCGATATTGATTTTCTATGCCAATATCGGCCAATAATATCGGTGGGCCAATAATATCGGACATCCCTAATTTGATACAGTAAATCATCCTGTTCTTCTTACCAAGCTCTCAAAATTTAACTTCTCTCAAAACGTTGTGAGCTGGATTGAATCATATCTGTTAAGACTTTTTGCTTTAAGCAAATTAAGTTAATATTATTTAAAACAAAAGCTATTACTGTTAAAAATTTAAGAGAAAGAAACTAATTTAGTAGCAGTTGTAAGGGTGAAACAGCGTTTGCAATTTATTATTTCTACTTGCGATTACTATGTGGTTACTATGGTAACGTCTTTGCACATGCGCAGTCAGCTCAAAGTGTCAGCGGGCACCCGGTAAAGATGGCGCAGCCCGTCTAGCGTTCACTCAAACAAACGGAGACGACAGGAGCACACACACCGTCGGTATGTAAAAGTTAACTCGCTGCTGCTTTCTTAGCCTTGTTATGCTCTAAAGTGTTGACATGTTGTGATGATGAACGTTTCTGTGCCGCGCCGCGGTGTGCCGGCGTTGCTGACAAACATGACGCTGAATTCATAACAAACAGTGTTGATTTAGCCGGTGTTTTAAATGGGCTAAGCACTGTGGGTAATGTAGTTCATGTGGTTATTTTTGAGCCCGCTGCGCTGTTTAATGTGAAAGATTTGCAGACTTTGAAATCTTGTTTTGAGTTAAAAGTACTCTCATTATTGTTATTACTCAGCAGTGATTAAAAGCATTACTCAGCAGTGATTATTGGAGTGATGTAAAGACATGATTAACTTAAAGACAGGGTTGATTGATTAATGTAAATACATGATTAATTGATTAACTTAAAGACAGGATTGATTTAATTTAAAGGCATGATTGATTAACTGATTTGATTGATTTTGATTGATTCAAGTAAATGATGGAATGAGTTCTGAATTAATTGAATTAGGTAAATGAATGCTGAAGAATAATATGCAATATTTGGAAATGAATTGAATTTATGTTTAAATATCATGTTTCTTCATTGTTAGGTTTATAACCTGTGCATTGTTGACAAATAAAAACAACAAATTAAAGCACGAGTTGTATCCAAGTGTGCTGCCTGCCTGCCCTTTCGGAGGGAGATAAATATCCGAACAGTTATAAACCGTGGTTCAAGACCCGGAAGACCCAACTGTCTGTAAGCCAACAGCCATTGACAGTACTGCGTGACCATCTACTAATTGCAAGACAAAGAGTCAAGCCAAGAAGAGGACAATAGGAGGACTGTTGAGCCCAGTAGGCAGAACACAAGTCAGAGCAAGAGAAGCAAGATGGCAGACGTGGAACTTGAGAGGCTGAAGCTGAAGAGGTCGGCTGCCCAGACTGCCTTCACAAAGAGAGCTAATCATCTGATCTCCAGAGCTAACGCCCTGGGTGAGACAGAACTAAGGGGTGAGTGGAGGAACCTCAAAGTGGAACATACAAGAGTCACTGATGCGGGGTTCGATTATGCCACAGCCCTGAGAGAAGAGGATGGTGAAGATGATAAAGAGAAGGCGGAGCAAGTCGACGGAAAAACAGCTCAGTGCAACGTTAAGCTTGATGAGACTGAGCAGATACTCAGAGCAAGCTTCTGGACCAGGTTCGCTGAAGAGGCTTTTATCAGCCTTGTTGAAGAGGCTGAATTAGCCATGGATGAGGCCGAGGGAACCGATCACCAGAAGATGAATAAAAGAGAGCGTGAAGTCACTAACGTGGTGAATGAGTGGATGGACTACATTCCTATACCCAACTTAAAACAGTCAAGAGACCGAACCAGGAGACTGAAGAGACGTCACGAGAGACTGTGGGATAAGTGGGCGTGGAACCAGGAGGACGGCGAGGACGACAAAGAGGAAGAGGATGAGAAAAAACGGAAGAAGCCAGATGTTAAAGCCAGTGAGCAGGGGCAAGGACGACAGCCCCTCATATCTCTAGAAAGAGCACGCCTGCCCATGTTTTCCGGCAACATGAGAGACTATTACCGGTGGAAAGCTGAATGGGAGGACCTTCAGCAGCTGGGAAACCCACATGGGTTGGAAAATGTGAGGAAATTCCATCTACTCGGCAGCCTAGACGAGAAAGTCAAGAGAGACCTTGTGCTGTCCAGCTGCGGATCTGCCGATGATGTGTTCAGACTACTAGACAACAAGTACGGAAACAAACCAAGAATTGTGCTGCTGATCTCAAAGGAAGTTCATGGGCTTCCCCCAGTCAAGGGAAACAACCCCAGGAAGAAAATTGAACTAATCCAAGCCGTGGAGAGAGCTCTGCATGATCTCCAAGTCTTGGAGGAGGAAGATGCTGTGAAGAATCGGGTGGTGGCACAGTCAATTGAGAGTAAGCTGCCTGACTCCCTGAAAGAAAAGTGGCTAACGCATAAAACTGACCCTGCAAGTGGGTTCTCATCACGCAACCACTTCGATTGCCTACTGCAGTACCTGAAAAAGCAGGAGGACATTCTTGAGGAGTTGGACCAGCTGCAGCTCAGCTCGACTGATTATCCGGAGAAGTCGAAGGACAAGTATAAAGATAAGAGAGCTTTTACCAGAGCCACGTCAGGAAACGCCCCAAAAGACCCTCAACCGAGCTCATGCATTGCATGTGGAGACGAGGAGCATGCCGGTAGACTGTTTGCCTGCAAGGTCTTCAAGAAGCTCAACTTGTCAAGCAAGAAGGCTCAGCTGAAGAAAGCAGGAGCTTGCTTCAAGTGCTTGCATGCACACGGTGAAGGCGGCAGTTGCACTCAAAGGTTTCTCTGCTCAAAAGATGACTGCCGAAGAGGAGGATTCTCGGACCACAACTACTTACTTTGCCCAATGCCACAGCTAAAAAGGGAGATAAAGACTGAAAAGAAGAGTGGAGAGCAGAGCAATGCAAGTGGGAGGAAGAAGGGGCTTGGACTGACTGAGGAACAAGAGGGACTCTTTGCCAAACTTCCTCCAGAGCTAAGATCAGAGTTCAAGGAAGCCTTCTCGAATAAAATCTCAATGACAGTGTGTACCAGCACCGGCAGTGAGCCAAGAGAATACCCTGTCATATTGATGTTACTCGAGGCAACAACTAACTCAGGCCAACTAATCGGCACCTTGATCGACCTCGCTTCAGATACAAATTACATCTCAACTGAAGCGGCAGAGCGTCTCAAACTGAAAGGCGAAGACATCAAGTTGATTGTCCAAGGAGTCGGAGGAATGGAGAAGACCGTTGCTACCAAGAGGTACACTCTAAGACTGAGAGTAAAGACTCCCAAAGGTACTGTGGCAGAGCACAAACTCCTCTGTTACGGCTTGGAGAGCATCGCTCAGGTGAACCAAGCAGTCACGCCAGAGCAACTGCTTAAATTCTTTCCAGACGTCACAGCCAATGACTTGGTCCGCCCTGAGAAGATTGACCTGCTGATAAGTCACAGGGAAGGTCGCTTGGTCCCACAACCAATCAAAGTCCAGGGAGATCTCGTTCTCTGGGACGGCCCCCTGGGGAAAACGGTCGGTGGAACTCATCCTAACCTCTTCGAGGTAGTAGACCTAGCAGCCCATCGGTCTGAAACCCACTTTGCCCGATCAATGAGGACAGCTTCAAGGGCATACAGAGAGGTCCTTGAGGGTCCGTCAAGACCTTGTGAAGATGGAGAAACAAGCCTCAGCAGTACAGCAGCTACAAACAGAGATCATCGACTGGTTCAAGTGGGACAGTGTTGGCGCAGCTTGTGATCCTCAATGTGGTGGCTGCAAGTGCGGAAGGTGTCCCCCTGGAGGGAAAGAAATGACCCTAGGAGAAGAAAGGGACCTTGAGAAGATCAAAGGCTGTCTTACCTATGTCATGGCTGACAAGCACAGCGATTCCCCTCACTGGGACGCAGCTTATCCATGGAAAGGAGACCCTGCGGCGCTGCCAGACAACAGACGAGCAGTGGAGGCAACTTTCCGGAGCACTGAAAAGCGGCTTGAGAGGGAGCCGGAGTGGAAAGCTGCGTACAGAGAGCAGATCCACGAGATGGTGTCAAGAGGAGCTGCCACTAAACTCACCAAGGAGGAACTGGACGGTTGGAAGGGACCCAAGTGGTACATAAGCCATCTGGTGGCACCGAATCCTCACTCATCAACTACCCCAGTGAGAATAGTTTGGAACAGCAGCCAAGAGTTCCTCGGGGTGAGTTTGAACGACCTCCTGCACAAGGGACCGGACGTCCTCAATCCGATCAGAGGCGTCCTTCTGCGATTCAGGACTGGTTTGCATGCCGCCCTAGGCGATGTGAGGAAAATGTACAACTCTGTGTGGCTCAAAGACGAGGAGGTACACCTCCATCGATTCCTCTGGAGAGACAACCCAGAGGATGAGGTTGAAGTCTTCGCCGTTGTCAGAGTCAACATTGGGGATAAACCTGCAGGGTGCATCGCCCAGGTTGCCATGAGAGAAACGGCAAACCTGCCCCAGTTCACAGCCATGGTGGAAGAACGCAGAGTACTGGTGGAGGACAGTTATGTCGATGACATACTGACATCCCACAGTGACCTCAAGACCTTGGAGAAGATCACCACAGGGGTCAAAAAGATCTTAAAAGCTGGAGGCTTCTCCCTGAGACCATGGACCTTATCTGGTCAAAGTGGGAGGTCTGGGACTGCATTCAACTCCAGTGACAAGCCAACCACAACTACACCCAGGACCCTGGTGTTACCCAACCAGATGCGGGATGAAGAAAGCAAGGCATTGGGATTCGGCTACGAACCAGAGACTGACAAGCTGCGTGTGATGACATCCATCAATTTCTCAAAGAAAAATGAGAACAGGGATTGATTTGCGCGAAGATGAAGTCAAAAGTAGCACACCAAACCCCTTGACCCGCCGAGTCCTGTTAAGCCAGGTTGCTGGTTTCTACGACCCTATTGGACTTGCCACACCTGCAAAGCAGAAAGGAGCGATGCTCGTGAGGGAATCCTATCAAGAAGCAGGTATGAGCAGTCCGAATAAAGACACCTGGGATGACCCACTCTCGCCAAGACTCCGAGAAGCCTCCATAAGACTCTTCGAGGAGTATGTGAGACTTGGCCAAATCAGGTTCGAAAGGAGCCTCACACCTCATGGAGCAATAGGCCACCCAGTCGGAGTCACGTTTTCAGATGGGAGTGAGGCCTCCTACGGTGCCATCCTTTACCTCCGGTGGGAGACGCAGAACGGGGTCATCATAAGGTTGGTTGAGTCAAAAGCCAAACTTACGCCTCTTGACCAGAAAGGAGACGTGATTAAGGCAGAGCTATGCGGCGCTGTCTTCGCGATCCGTCTGAAGAAGTACGTTGAGAAGCACTGCCACATCAAAGTCACACGCTGGGTCCACTTCGTGGATAGCCAAACTATCCTGGGAGCCATACAAAAGGACAGTTATGGCTACCAGACCTTTTTTGCCAACCGCATCGGAGAGATCCAGATGGCCGGACCAGTAGAGGACTGGAAGTGGATTAACGGCAACAACAATATAGCAGACATTGTCACAAGGGGGGCAACTCCTGAGGAGCTCGACGAAGAGTCAGAGTGGCAACAAGGCCCAGAGTTCCTGAGATGGCCTGAATCCGAGTGGCCGGTGAAGACAGCCAGTGAAATCGTGACCACTGTCGCTGATGACGTCAAAAGACTGCAAAGAAAGGCGTTCTCAGCTGTGGTCACCAGGGCTC
The DNA here is from genome assembly GCA_030340625.1 of Merluccius polli. Classification (NCBI taxonomy): domain Eukaryota; kingdom Metazoa; phylum Chordata; class Actinopteri; order Gadiformes; family Merlucciidae; genus Merluccius; species Merluccius polli. Next base: position 457,530 of record JAOPHQ010005691.1, read on the forward strand.
AGTCACGAAAGGCTTCAGGCCCCAGGAACACTGACATCGGAGCAGACCAAGCAGACTCTGCACCTAAGGACCAAGTTTCTACTCGAGCAGCAGAGAGACTGAAGAGGAGACCCTGGGGTGTGGCTCTTGTGCGCCTTGTCGAGCCCAAACGGTTCAGTAGCTTGTCGAAACTAGCTGGAACTGTCGCCTGGGTCCGACGAGCTGCAGAATCCTGGATGGGTTCAATAGACAGAGCTCCGAAGTTGTCAAAGTGGGAGGCGAGAGGCTCTGAGCTGTCTGCAGACGAAAGGTCAGTAGCCTTCCAAGATCTAGCCATTACAGCTCAAGAAGGTGTGAACTTTCAGGACACAACCTTGAACCGCCTAGTTGTGACTAGAGACGCCAACACAGGTCTCCTGCTTTGCGGCGGAAGAGTCCAATCTTGGAACGAAGATGGAACAGCTGTACCATTAATTCCGTTCCAGTCGTGGCTCGGAACCTTACTGGCTAGAGAAGCTCATGAGGCAAATCATGAGGGCGTGGCAGCTACTCTGCTGCGCACAAGAAGAAAGGCCTGGGTGATACAAGGTCGGAGGACAGTCAAGAGAGTGATTAACGAGTGTATCACTTGCAAAAAGCAAAGAGCCAGACTGTGCCAGCAAGTGATGGGTGACCTCCCTCAAGAGCGTACCAGAAGAGCTAATCCCTTTGAATATACCACCTTGGACCTCTTCGGCCCCTTCGAGGTGAAGGACTCCGTCAAGAAAAGGACCAAGAAAAAGGTCTGGGGAGTCGTGTATTGCTGCATGGCTTCCAGAGCTGTCCACGCTGACCTCATCGATGACCTGTCCTCCGAAAGTTTCCTTCAGGCTTATTCCCGATTCACTGCTCTAAGGGGGCACCCCAGAAAGTTATGGTCAGACAGAGGCACAAACTTTGTGGGTGCTAAGCCGGCACTAAAAGAGCTGCACAAGAACCTCGCCTGTTTACAGAAGTCATCAGTCGAGAACGTGGCAGCCAAAAATGGCACTGAGTGGCAGTGGGACTTCCATCCTGCGGACTCGCCCCACAGGAATGGAGCAGCAGAGGCGGCCGTCAAACTCCTCAAAAGAGCACTCAACAGCCTCAGCGGAACCACCGGCTGCTACACCTGGGGGGAGTTCCAGACCCTTCTCTACTCAGCAGCCAACTTGACCAACGAGCGACCCATCGATGCCAAAGCACAGGAGCAAGAAGATACAGTGGAGTACTTGACTCCTAACTCCCTTATCCTGGGGCGCACCGGACAAGGAGGAGATATGCACGGGATCGACGTGGAAACTCACCCTTGGCGCAGACTGAGAGCTGTCCAGGCTGGCGTGGACAAGTTCTGGTCGAAGTGGAGCGAACTGGCGGGCCCGAACCTGTTTATCCGGCACAAGTGGCACCGCAGAGAGAGGAGCGTCAAGGTTGGAGATCTGGTCTGGATCGCAGACCAGAACGCCCTGAGAGGACAGTTCCGGCTCGGCAGGATCGTCTCAACGTATCCAGACGAGAAGGGGGTGGTCCGGGACGCTGACATGACAATCTGCCTGGGCCTTCCGGCCCCCGCTGTATCCAGAGCCCGGGGGAAAGACTCTACACTGCCCACGACCATCGTCCTTCGCAGAGATGTACGGCGTCTGGTGGTGCTGATTCCAGTTGAAGACCAGGAGGAGGTAACAAAGTCCTCACCACGGGTACCCAAAAAACTGTGAACTGTTTAGTTAATGGGTAAACCCTGGGAGGCAGCTGAGTGGTTTAAGGGCAGACCTACACTCAGTGGGAGGCAAGGTGGTGGGGCCTACCTCCCTAGTTTGTGCTTATGGTTTCAATTTACTTTTTTGAAGGACACTTAAGCTTCTATTTTGAATCACCTATGAAGAATGGACTTTGAATACCCACAAGTGACTGTTAGGCTTAATGTGGCCTCCTTGGATCTTTGATCAGTCGGCCAAGTGGGAGGTGTTAAGACTTTTTGCTTTAAGCAAATTAAGTTAATATTATTTAAAAGAAAAGCTATTACTGTTAAAAATTTAAGAGAAAGAAACTAATTTAGTAGCAGTTGTAAGGGTGAAACAGCGTTTGCAATTTATTATTTCTACTTGCGATTACTATGTGGTTACTATGGTAACGTCTTTGCACATGCGCAGTCAGCTCAAAGTGTCAGCGGGCACCCGGTAAAGATGGCGCAGCCCGTCTAGCGTTCACTCAAACAAACGGAGACGACAGGAGCACACACACCGTCGGTATGTAAAAGTTAACTCGCTGCTGCTTTCTTAGCCTTGTTGCCCTTTCGGAGGGAGATAAATATCCGAACAATATCTGCATGATCGAACACAATCTGTATCAGTTAACAACTGCAGATCTGACTCTCTTAGGCTAACCTCCGGAGTCCCTCAGGGGTCAATATTAGGCCCCCTTTTATTTAGTCTTTATATTAATGATTTGCCTACTGTTTGTCCAGAAGCTGAATGCTTAATGTATGCAGACAACACGGTTTTCTTTGTTCATGGCCACACCAAAGACACTGTTGCCGCTAAACTCATTAAAACAATGTCCTGTGTTACAACTTGGTTGCAGGAGTGCTGTCTACAGCTAAACGTTTCTAAAACTGTAGGTATGTATTTCACTAAAACAAATAGAGTATCACTTGACCCCGACATACATGTTAATGGAGAAAAAATACAAATTGTCAGCCAATATAAATATCTTGGGATAGTAATAGATCCAGTTAAAGTTAAATCTCGCAAATTTTCATGCAATTCGAAATGAAATGTCAACTGAAGCTGCAAAAATGTACTTGCATTCGATGATTTTCAGTCACTTCAACTATTGCCTAACCAGCTGGTCCCAGGCTGGTCAGAGTTAAAAAAAAACACATTGGAAATCTTGTACAAACAAGCAATTAAAGTTATGGATAAAAAACCTAGGCATTATCATCACTGTGCAATTTTTAAAAAGTACAGTATTTTAAATTGGGACAGTCTTCACACATTTGCAGACTTCAAACTGACCTATAAAGTACTGCATAAATTGGCTCCAGATCCTCTGGCAGAATTCATCAGCCAAAGAAACAGCCTTGAGCGTGTCACTCGAGGCCCTGTCAGAGGTGACTGTTATATTCCTCTGCGCAGGAGCACTTTCAGTAAGTCGGCCTGGTCATTAAGGAGTGCAAGTGTGTGGAACTCAGTACCTGAGGAGGTTAAACTGCTCACAACATACAAGGCCTTCACAAAAAAATTGAAAATGTGGCTTATCAACACCTACAGCTGCCAACACTAAAAGATAAGTCTGTTGTGATGTTTTGATGTTATGATAAAATGTTATGTTGTGATGTTGTATTTTTTCTTAATTGTACAGTAAGTGTTTGCATATGTATTTTGTATTATATTGTACATGTATTGTGTGCTTTTTATTGCCTTTTTTACATCATGACCAGGGGACTGCAGATGAAACCTAGCCTTCTGGCTAATTCTGGCTTTTTTAACCATGTGTAATGTGTAATGTGTTCTATGAAATTGCACTGTCCCCTTTTAAATAAACGTAAATTAAATTTAACGCCATCGACAACTACTGATGACGAATCAGGGTCTTGAAGGGTTGTCCCATTTCATAGGGGAAGATTTCAACCACTACCCCTTGTCCCTCTGTTCCGAGGGGCGCTCGAAAGAGAGGGGTAGGGGTAAGGGGTAGGGTTAAAAAAGAGAAATGGGATTGGGCCTTAGCGTGCGGAAAAATTACAATATAGCACTTCGTCTTTTGGGATTGCGTTTACATGACACTCAAGAAAGTCGACTTTTTGGCTTAACCCAACAATGATTGGATTACTAAGATGCATGTATACACCTTAATCAGGTTAAAATCGGTTCGAGTCGACCCTCTCATTATCAGGTTAAGACCCCTAGATTATGCGATCCATAGCCGACTAAGCCGTGCATGTAACCAGTCGGATTGGATTATCCGTTGAATTGCGTTCTGCGCATGCTCGATATCTTTTCCCGGGGCCGTGAACCGGAAGTAGAAGGAGACGATAGTCTTGTTGTTGTTGTTGTTGTCGCCGTCGGCTAAGGGATAACGAGAAACGGCGATTTATTTAAAAAGGTGGCGCTATAAGAATTGTGTCCCGGCCGCGGGAGCGCGCATGGCATTCATTAAAGGTGGAAGCACGCGGACACTACGCTTCCATTTCACCTAAGGCTGAATTAAAAGTACATGTTTTTCTAAATGTGGGTCATCAACGAGGTTGTAAAGTAGTGACTTCGGGCACATCTGTCAAAATAAATGTTTTTTTCTCCCGACGTGTTTACGACCTTTATTCATTCATTCAGGGCTGTTCTGGTGGGAGAAATATGTTTTCAGTAGACAGCTGTCAACTAACTTTGGGTCGGCGATTTATTTAAAAAGCTGGCGCAGAAGATGGAGGAAGCCGGTGCCGTGCCTATAGGAGTGTATCTTCATCAACGTGCATTCAGTACACACTACGCTTCGATTTAACCCAAGGCTGAATTTAAAGTCCATGTTTTTCTAAATGTTGCTCATCAACGAGGTTGTAAAATAACTACGATCTTTATTCATTCATTGCGCGGCCGAACTGACGGCGGCATTCTCTGATATATGAATCTTACAGACTGCGTCGGGTTCTCCGACTCTCTGGTCCACAACAAGTAAAGACTCCTAGGCGGGTTTATCTCGCCCATGGGGAAAAGGAATTGGGGGAAATTAACTTTGGCTTTGACTCTCTGAAGTCCAGACTGAAACGCGACATGGAGGAGAAAGCGATGTTTCAGCAGACAGCTGTCAGTTCACTTCGGGTCCATATCGTTTCTCCGACGCTCCGCTGTTCCTCTCGGTCGTATGCGGACCGCTCCGCGGACGACCGAGTCGGCATACGACCGAGAGGAACAGTGGAGCGGCGGAGAAATGATTATCACCCGAAGTGAACTGACAGCTGTCTGCTGAAACATCGCTTTCTCGAATGAGTTTGTTGTTGCTGGTGACGTAAAGGGGTCAACCGGTGGCTCTACTACCACTAGTTGAAATGGGCACAGCGCCACCTATCGTACCGGGGTATGACATGCTCCGGCCAATGAATCGGATTACTCGCCGCCATGTATACGCGGACAATTGCAGTTGACCAGTTGCGGAGCATAGACGAGCAATGGCTTTAATCGGGTTTATTCTGTGCATGTAAACGTACCAATGTGATTCTAAACAAAATGTCTTATCACAAGTATCTTGGATGACGCAAATCCAAGATACGCAAATTTGCCACTGTTTACATGTGTTGCATGCGCGTGCCGAATGCTCTTTGGCAGAATCGGTACAAGGAACTTAGTAATTTAGCCAAACTATATAATGGTAACGGACGTTTTAGTGACGCCAGGAGAGATGGCTACGATGGTTCGTTCACCCAGACCGGTATTTTCCTTTAAAACAGTACATTTGGCAGGTTATCTCATATGTAGGTGAGAGGTTAATCAGTACGTCATCATTGTCCGACTGCAAATGCACCGGTGAGGACTGTTATTGGATCACTTCTGATTTTGGCTCGAGTTAATAATTATTAAATAGGCTAGTAGTCAGTGTATATTGTGTGTTTTTACAGTAAATCCATATTTTCATTAAGAAATGTAAACTTGGATGTTGAAATTCCGCAAATGCATGTGTTACGAAATCAATATAAATCCACCAATATCAGACTGACTGAAAACATAGTTGGAGATTCGTGACCATATTCTCTTGTCACGAGTCTTATCTTGTAAGTTATGAACAAACAAGTTATCAGCGGGTCAACTACTTATAAACGATTACAATGCAAACTATCATGCATGCCAAACCTAATGCTAAAAAGAAAAGGTTTGCCCTTTTTGTATCAGTAGCCATAGAATCACGTTTTGTTCTAATTTGACATGTTTTGCGAAATAAGCATGACTCTAGCTGAGAAAGTCATACCCTAAATACCCGTTTGCTAGGAAACGCCGTGCAAAACGTTCACAACTGAACCAAGTGTTTGTAACCGAAGCCTTCTCACCTTGTCTGGCTTTACACATCGCCGCCGTCATTGTGTTTTCTTGCCGGTGTAGGTAGGTACCAGATCGGCTCGGCTTCCAGATCGGCTCGGTGTCCGTCGTCTGCTGATTACGTCACACACACATCTACAGCAACTCCACTCGGACAAACTAAATTGCATTCGACTTTCACGATAGACAGACAGACAGATAGATAGACAGACGCCATTTCTTTAAGCTAATTTTCAGTTATCTCAGTGTGTGTATTTGTCTTATTTACTTTCTTAGACTATATATATATATATATATATATATATATATATATATATATATATATATATATATATATATATAAGTGATGGGCCGTTATCGGCGTTAACGCGCTGCGATAACGCGAGACTCTTATCGCGCGATAACAAAATTATCGCCGTTAATCTATTCTCAAAGTTGGGTTGGGAGCTGGGTCTATACCGGATTTCCACCAAGGAAGGTAAGCGCCGCGGAACGGCTGCGCTGCTGCGTCCTCTGCCCCCCCCCCCCCGTCAACAATCGCGCACCTCTCCCCCTCCGGTCAACTATATATATATATATATATATATATATATATATATATATATATATATATATATATATTTGCCTAAAGGTAAAACGTGGCTTGTTCCCAAAAACTGCTATAAAAATAGTATATATTCATATTTGTTCTACTTTAAACACGTCAGTCTTTTAGAACTACTTCAGCCTGAAATATACATATCAAAAAAATATTATTATTTTTTGGTTATTAACCCTTTATATGCCAATATTTTTACATAATTCTGCTGTTTTCTATCCAAAAAACAAAAAAACTAAACGAATTTCCATAAAATACATTTCAATGAGTATTTGCTAATTATTGTTATTAGGCCCTGAGATGGGTCAATGATTGGCAGCAACATTGATTTTGTTATGATAGAATGTTAACGTCATATAAAATATTGTCTATTTATTATGAGGTGTCTTATCTTAGCCCTCTTCCTTTTTTCCTTCCAAGTACTATTAGTAATATTAGCTGTTATATTCAATTCATATTTGAAACATTTCAAGGCCTTTTGGATGTTCTGGTGCTGCTTTTAGTCATAATGTAACCTACCCAGTTATTATACATACATACACACTAAATGAATGTTGTATTTTCCTGCTGCATCAGATGAGCAGTTGTATTACAGCTTCCAGGGCAAACTTCCACTGGAAAACACTGAGGGAGGATGTAAAAAAATGGGTGAGTGTTATTAGTACTTCTGAAGGAAATGTATTGGCTGTATCTGTCTGTTTGTCTATCTATCGTGAAAGTCGAATGCAATTTAGTTTGTCCGAGTGGCGTTGCTGTAGATAGCGTATTGTGTGACGTCATCTGCAGACGACGGACCCCGAGCCGATCTGGAAGCCGAGCCGATCGAGACCATAGACATATATACATAGACGCCTCATGACGTGATGGAACGTAACCCAGTGTCGCCGCCATATTGGTAGGGAGTCCTCACTCTAGTCTAGCATAGGAGTCAACGGGAGAGCAAGCTATGCCAGTATGTTGTGCAGCTTACGGCGCAGTATTGACACCAGATCGCGTGGGATTACCTTTAACAAGTAAGATTGAACAATAATTCTTATTATTTTAAAAAAAAGAAAAAAAGAAATTCGTCCTGTATCATAAATAAATCTCTGCCATTTGTAACAAACCAAACCGTGTGAAAATCCGGTAAAAATTCGGGGAGTTATGCTTATTATTGTAGTTGGGGATACGCCTTCCATAGAAATGAATGCACTGGGAGTGGGGACGCACTGGGTCCCCTGCCAAGATGGCGGCCGCGCTGCTACGTCAGCTCTAACTGGCAGCGTCAGTCTATGAGGCGTCTATGTATATATGTCTATGATCGAGACGATCTGGCGAGAAGGGCCTAGCTGCAGCCACAGCCAAGCAACAGGCACTCCAAACCACGCCCCTCCAAACCACGCCCCCTCCAAAACACGCCCACGTAACGCTACGTGACTTGCGTGACACATCATTTCTGTCTCTTTCTGAGGAACTCCATATGATACAGGTAAATAAAATGTATTAAAAATGGGTTAACCAATACTCGTTTCCAGTAGATACAAACATGGTGTACGATAATCTCTAAGACCATAAAGAAAAAATGTCGTAGCAATGGATCTGATTCTGCAGCATGCACACCGGCACACCGGCCCCATCTAGTGGCCAAACAAAGAATTGTAATTTGCTCTAATATCCCTTTAAGTTAGGGTTTCTCAACGGGGGCTGTACCGCCCCCTTGGGGGCGTTATAAACATTTTGGGGGGCGCTGGACGCGTGAGGGCTGGTATGGGGGCGCTCTGGCACGAATGGGGGCGCCACCATTTGGCTTGTACAAAGTTCATTTGAACTCTACATTTTAAACTTAATGGTTTCCCAACTAAAAATAAAGCTGCTGCCTGAGACCAAGAACCCGAGTCTGCTGCTTCCACCGCTGGGTAAAATGGAGTAAACCCCGACGTCGCCCATGGAGATCTCCCCTCTGCTCCCTGATCACGATCGGACAAGCCGAGCAGGAACGGTCTCCATAGTAACGCCCAAACAAATCCACCACAGCAGCAGCGAAACCCGGGAAACACAAACGCTACTTTTGACAGCTGTCACCTCATCTTCGCGGGCTATAACCAATGAAAACGTACACAAGCGCGATAATGTAACCACGTTTAATCACACACATTACAATCAAATAGGGATGCACCGAATATTCGGTGGAGAGTGAAAAACAAGGCCGAATATATATATTAAATATTAGCGCCGCGTTTTAATGATGCAAGCAAACAACGTGCAGTGACGCGGCGCGTTTTACTGACACAACGAAAGAACGTGCAGTGACGCGGTAAACATAAACAACGATGTCGGCAGTGTGGAGATATTTCAAAGTTATGGAGAACGAAAAAAGAATTGCGGTTTGCAGCCGAAATATAAAGTACAGTATACGTACGGGATAATGCCCGACGAAATGAATGGACTTCGCGTAAGTCCTCCGCTTCGCGTCGGACGGTTCACGCCTCCGCGTCGTCCATTCATTTCTGTTAATGGACACCTCGAAGGGCATTATCCCGCTTACCATGGCCACTTACGAAAGAAAGACATATTTAATCAATTAATAATACTTTAATGCGTTTTAGAGTTAAAATCGTGAGGTTTTTTTTTATTTTTACAAGTCGAGCTGACTATTTAATATCTTATATAACCTATTCTATTTAATATTTTATATCACATTACAACTAAAATAACATTTCCATGTTGTTTCCCAGTTTCTCCAGTTAAGTAATGTACAAACATGACCTATTATATGTCTCAAAAACATACATTTTGGAGGCAATGTTTAAAATCAATGCTTTAATTTCCTGTAAAATGATCAGATTTGCTCAGCAGCACATCAAGTTGTTGGGGGCATAAATACATAAATACAGCTCCAATCCAATTAAAAACAGGGATTTTAAAGCAAAACAATGGCTTCTCTCATCATAAAACCCGATGTCAGTTGTCCTCCAGTCTTAACACACTGTTCACTACAAGAACACTTAAAGCACCAGCACCATGTAGTTTATTGGGGGTTTTTTTGTAAGGGGGGGCGGTACGAGGATCATGGAATGGTCAGGGGGGCATTTGTTCAAAAAAGGTTGAGAACCACTGCTTTAATTAGTTTACATTTAGTATGGAGTGTAGCTTGATGAAGGCTGCAACATAAAACAATGTGAAAAAACTGAAATTTATATTCACATCCATTTCTACTGTAGAGCCATACAGCTGTGGTCATTTAGTCTTTTTAATTGTATAATTCAAAAATATTGTACCCATATATATATACCCGTATATTGAACCCATTAAGTAACATCAATGTGATGTATAGGCCGATGTAAACGATCTATTTTAATTGACAACTGATACTAATTTTTATTATTTTAATATTAATTTTAGTTCAAAATTGCCTTGTGCACATACATTAGTAAAAAATAAAAGAAGTGAAAAGATGCATGCACCAGATAGGGGACCACCAGATTTGGTAGAAAGTTTATGTTCATCTGTAGTCTGTTTTCACGTTGTTTCTCTTATTTTGTTTAACTGACAATAAAAGCTGTTTCTGGTCATTTAATTTGTCTTTATTGACCACACAGCCAGGCACCTTGGTACAGTTCAAACCTAAGGATTTCAGAATGGTACAGAATATAGATTGAAATGGTTGCTTCATATCGCAACATAGACCAGAAGTCAGAATTTCAAATAAATAAATAAATACATTTAAATGTGTTTATTATTTCAAGCGCAATGTTGGCATTGGAAGGCATTAAATGTTGTAAACGAACTGTTAAAATTTTTTAAATTGCTCCTGCAATTGCGCTATTAGGCTACATTTTCTTCTTCCGTTCTGTTTACTGGTTTGCTTTTGACATTTGGCCTCGACAGCCACCGTAGCGTTACGTGGGCATGTTTTGGAGGGGGCGTGGTTTGGAGTGCCTATAGAGCGTAACAGTGACCGCCCCTTTTTAACAGCTCCGGTGCCGGAAGTAAATTTCCCATGCATTTATCTCGTCCACTTTTCGTATAATCCTTATAAAAAGAGTATTAAGACTTGAACCAAGCCAATCGTTCGTTATGGTAGTCGTGACCATATTATGTTTGATTCGGGATGAGTAGTTCCTCACTCGGTCAACAAATAATGTACACAGTCTTGTACCTTTGCCTTTTCTTCCGTTTTCCAAATTCTTTTTATGCCCGAATCAAACATAATATGGTCACGACTACCATAACGAACGATTGGCTTGGTTAAAGGCTTAATACTCTTTTGAAAAGTGGACGAGATAAATGCATGGGAAATTTACTTCCGGCACCGGAGCTGTTAAAAAGGGGGCGGTCACTGTTACGCTCTATTCGCGCACGACCTCTACGTCACTGTTCTCAGGCCGCGCCTGCTGTTCGCTGATTGGAAGGCACATTTGAGGGAAAAGACATCGTTCTAACATACAGCACTGCCAGACCTAGTACTGAAGTGAAATGAAAATTGAGCGGAAGTATGTAGGCGGGCGGAGCCAGGCTAACCTACACCTGATACGCAATGCAATTTCCCGCCCGCAAAACAAACAAGGTGCAAAGTAAACAAGATTTCACACAAGATTCACACAACATTTCACACAAGTAAATAAGTACAAAAGGGATAAATAGTTAAGAGGGATAGTTAAAAGGGGATACATTATAATAAAAAATGAAATGCTTTAAAAGTAAATAACGTAATTGCTAAAAACAAACTATTTACAACCATGTAGTGCAATTTGCCACCGTCTCTTTTAAGTTATAGGTTCAAGTAGGTCGGGTTGGCATTATGAGCTTTATGCGTCCATAGAGCATAATGTATATGTCGTGCATCGCGTCATCCTGGTCCTCGTCAGCCACTTTCCTTAACATGTCACCGATTGTCTTTGTGAAGCGGGTGATGGTGTTTATAGAGGACCAATCGCAGCACTTGCCGTCTCCCAGTGGCGTCCCTAGGCTAAAACATTCGGGGCTAAAGCCCCGGATGTTTTTTAATTAGCCCCGAATATTAATTTTTTTTTTTTTTTTAAGGTTAAACTACGGTCATCTTATGTTGATGCTTCGATAAAACAGTGTTTTTGGACAGGTTTGAGTAACAATTAATTATTATTATTATTTTTTAAAAAGCCACTTCTTTGGCTTTGGCGCACAAGTGGTTAACACCCCCAGGTCGCACGTCATTCACCCAAAACAGCGGTGTCAGGCAGCAGGCAGCAAGCTGTTCAGGTGTCTTTGGGATGTCACAAATGTCTCTATGAATGTCTCTATGTGGAAAAATTTTGGCGCGCGCATCAGCTTTACTCTTCTGGGCTAAGCCCCGGATGTGTCAAAATCCTAGAGACGCCCCTGCCGTCTCCGATGTCCGTTGACGTTATTAAAGAATAACGTTAAACGGAAGCGAAAGCCCAATTGGTCCCAGGAACAATTGTTACTGCTGGCCCAGTTTGTGCTAGCCTGGCAAGCCAGACCCACATCAGAAAGATGTAAGGTCTGGCGCAGCTCCATTGACAGTGTGGGCGGGATAAACGGTTGTCTTTCAAGTTCCCTCTGCACGCAATAGGATAGCGCTACAACCCATCAGAGCAACGAAGAAGGTGACATAGTGACTACGTAATTAATCAAAACTCCGAATACATATTTATTTTCGAGGAAAGACTTCAGTGCCGTTCTATGTTAACTTCAAGTCTTGAAGAGTCGCGGCCAAAGCCGAGTGGAAAGACAGCCGTTCGCCAGCAGCAGCAGCCATTGTTTACCTCTAACACGGAACCGTCGCAACTCTGTCTTCATGGTAGCCCGGCTTCCGACTCCGCCCCTCACGCTGTGATTGGTCTGACATACTTTGTGTTTCCAGCACCAAAAAGCAGACGGAGCCGTGCTAGACCTACCTAGCTGCCAAATAAATTTGCTGCCGCTAGGGGGTGTCTAGAGTTCTAGGCTAAGTTTGTGCTGGAGAGGAGGGGGATAATAAAAGGGAAATTTGGCTCTGGAGTGACCAGTAGGAAGAAGCGGGAGGCATGGGAAGAAATATGCTTTAACATTAATGCTTCCTTCCCTGCGGTGCGCTCTACCGACGACTGTGAAAAGAGGTGGTATGCGCTGCAATCACAGTCTAGGTTGGAGATTGCCGACTATAAAAGAGCCGTCGCGGCTACAGGTAAGTCCATTATTAACATTGCTTGCATTCATTTGGGAAATGCATTTGCATGATTTAAATTTACAATTACCAAAGGCTACAGTGATATGAAACGTGAATGAAACTGAAATTTAATTTGTTGGAGGAGGATCTGCACCAAAGCCATTGTCGCCAGTTGCATCAGTGGTGTACGCCGTCCTAGGCTCTGACACCAGCAATACTGGCCTTGAGGGTGCAGCTGATCCTGCATTCGAGTTGCTAAAGGAGATTGAGGGGTATGCATGCAATAATTGCAATAGGCTACATGAAAAACCTTTCTGTTTAATATTTACAGAATAATTACAATGTGCAACTGTTCAACCCACTTCCCAAAAATGTGTTACAAATTATACACTCACCGGCCACTTTATTAGGTACACCTTGCTAGTACCGGGTTGGACCCCCTTTTGCCTTCAGAACTGCCTTAATCCTTCGTGGCACAGATTCAACAAGGTACTGGAAACATTCCTCAGAGAGTTTGGTCCATATTGACATGATAGCATCACGCAGTTGCTGCAGATTTGTCGGCTGCACATCCATGATGCGAATCTCCCGTTCCACCACATCCCAAAGGTGCTCTATTGGATTGAGATCTGGTGAGTGTGGAGGCCATTTGAGTACAGTGAACTCATTGTCATGTTCAAGAAACCAGTCTGAGATGATTCGCGCTTTATGACATGGCGCGTTATCCTGCTGGAAGTAGCCATCAGAAGATGGGTACACTGTGGTCATAAAGGGATGGACATGGTCAGCAACAATACTCAGGTAGTCTGTGGCTTTGACACGATGCTCAATTGGTACTAATAAGCCCAAAGTGTGCCAGGAAAATATCCCCCACACCATTACACCACCACCACCAGCCTGAACCGTTGATACAAGGCAGGATGGATCCATGCTTTCATGTTGTTGACGCCAAATTCTGACCCTACCATCCGAATGTCGCAGCAGAAATCGAGACTCATCAGACCAGGCAACGTTTTTCCAATCTTCGATTGTCCAATTTTGGTGAGCCTGTGCGAATTGTAGCCTCAGTTTCCTGTTCTTAGCTGACAGGAGTGGCACCCGGTGTGGTCTTCTGCTGCTGTAGCCCATCCGCCTCAAGGTTCGACGTGTTGTGCGTTCAGAGATGCTCTTCTGCATACCTCTGTTGTAACGAGTGGTTATTTGAGTTACAGTTGCCTTTCTATCAGCTCGAACCAGTCTGGCCATTCTCCTCTGACCTCTAGCATCAACAAGGCATTTGCGCCCACAGAACTGCCGCTCACTGGATATTTTCTCTTTTTCGGACCATTCTCTGTAAACCCTAGAGATGGTTGTGCGTGAAAATCCCAGTAGATCAGCAGTCTCTGAAATACTCAGACCAGCCCGTCTGGCACCAACAACCATGCCACGTTCAAAGTCACTTAAATCACCTTTCTTCCCCATTCTGATGCTCGGTTTGAACTGCAGCAGATCGTCCTGACCATGTCTACATGCCTAAATGCATTGAGTTGCTGCCATGTGATTGGCTGATTAGAAATTTGCATTAACGAGCAGTTGGACAGGTGTACCTAATAAAGTGGCCGGTGAGTGTATATATATATATATATCTTCCCCACAGGAGAAATCAAGATGAAAGTCCAGCTGCATCACATCAGACGGCTCTTCCTCTGCCATCTCTTCCTCTGCCAGCTGCACCTCCTCTCCCAGCTCTTCCTCTTCCAGCTGCACCTCCTCTCCCAGCTCTTCCTCTCCCAGCTCTTCCTCTTCCTCTGCACCCCCTGCCTCTCCTCTCCCTCCTGCTGCTGGTGCCAGTTCACCAGTGGAGAAGAAATTGAGGATGGAAATGGGGGTTTTAAAAAGGCAAAAAAGGTCATAGAAGCGAAAGAGCGGCTATTACAACTAAAGACAGAATATTACAGTCTTAAGATAGAAAACATGAAGGAAAACATATGAATGTGAATAAATAAATGTTATCAACTACACAAATGTGTGTTGACTGATTTGTGCCAAGGTGTTTACCTAAAGTGTGTATTGACAAATGATCCCTAAATGCCAGTCCACTCTGTTCCACACAGCCAAATTCATTATCAAGTTCATCACCATCATCATCGTGGTCATCGTCATCTTCATCATCTGGCTGTGGAATGTTCCTCCGCTTGCAGAGGTTGTGGAGAATGGCGCATACAGTGATCACTGTACTTGCCCTCTCTGGGCTGAGGCGTATTTCGCCGTGCAGGACATGAAATCGACGTTTCATCTGCCCAATTCCTCTCTCCACAACATTTCGTGTATGTTTGTGTGCTCTAACATATGGAGGAAAACAGTAAACAATAATAAATATGGATTCAACAAATAAAAGGCGACAAAGAGCTAATACGATGTTTTTTACGCATAGGACTAAGCGTAATCTGCGTAATCACTTACATGTTATACTTTAACTGTGCTCCCGGTTGTGGATTGAGATAAGGTGTCAAGAGCCACATCTTGCAGGGATAGCCACTGTCACCCAGCAAGTAACACCCAACTGGTACATGGTGCCTCACGCCTCAGACCACCATTAAAATACGCGAATCATGGGTAGACCCAGGCCACTTTGCAACAACATCAAGAATGTTAAAAGTTGCATCAAAAACAATCTGCGTGTTGATGTATGTACTTTCTTTCTATTGACGAACACGTCCTCATCTTTTGATGGCGCAATTATTTTTATGTGCGTCTCGTCAATAGCACCGACCACACCGGCCATACCTGCAATTGCCATGAAGTTGGCTTTGATGCTGTGTAGTTCTTGATTGTCCAAAGGAAACCGGATAAACTGTTGGATGACATGTGGTTTGGTTTATGGCACGGCTGACTGATGGTTGCGATATTCCTAAATCGTCGGCATTGCAAAGTTGCATTTTCCCTGTTGCTAAATATCGTAGTGTTGCCAAACATTTCATTTCCAGACTAATCGGGTTATTCCTGTTAGTCGGGGATGTTATTGCATCCCGAACTAATTCGACAACAAGTTGTATACCCTCACGATTTAGCCTATATCTCTTGATCAATTCACGGTCTTCCATTGTCTCCACAATATTTCGTCTCGCAGCCATTTTCCGATTCTTTGTGAATAGGTCTTACTGAGTTAGGAGTCCTCTCGAGAGCTGCGTTTCAATAGTGGGTTGAGTCGCCCTCGCTCACTTGCCCTCGGCTCTCCAAGTGGCCTCCGTGTGACGTATTACCAAGGGCTGAGGGCGAGTGAGCGAGTCATCAGAAGGGCTATTCCATTTCTCTAAAAAGCTGAAGTGCCCTTGGTGAGATCGACCCTTGAGGACTGAGGGATCGAGTCAACATCGACGGTCACTCCAGAGCTGTATATCACCCACAATGCACTGCAGTGGTGCATGAAAAATACATCCATGCGGTGGCAGTAATGAGCCCCAAACACCGTTGTCTGCTGTTTGTTTACCACCAAAGAAGAAGAAAATGAATTAAAGGAGCCAGCACGGATCGGCCAGGGTCATTATGCAATTAGACTACCCGTTGTTGCTGCATAATGACAGAGCCAACAATTTACAAGTGTAAGCATATACTGCTATTATAGGCTACTATTTGTCACAAATAAAAAAGGAAAAGAAACTAAAAATAGTGTATCTAAATAGCCTATCTATCTGATGTTACATATTTTGCTGTGCATTCTGTGTGGTTTAGGGATTGTTTCCATAGTGTTACAGGGTCTGATGAGGAGACAGAGCTCCTCATTAAGCTCAGAATGAGCTATGAATGTTTATTTACCGGGAAGAGAAATGCCTCAAAGCTGGCCTGGGAGTGAGTTTGTTTGTAACCTACTGTGTCATTGAATGTATTTCTGTTACTTATTCAGGGATGCCAACTTTTGACGTCAGGTTGGCCTGAGATTCTGCGAACTTTTGACTTTGTAAAAAGTGCGCCTTTACTTTCTTAATAGTCTACGAGACGATTCCGTATAAAATTCGCAAAGAGGGGAAAATTAGAATGAGAAAATGCATGTGTGACGTGAGACTCGCGCTCAATCCGTGAGAGTTGGCAGCTCAGCTTATTACTTCTGATTCTAGAGACTTGCTTCTTTGTTGTGGTGCTAATTTTATTTGCGGGAGACTATATAATGTTTTTAATGTATTTGGTGTGCATAACAATTATTTTATTGTCAAACAGGACAATTGTACAGAGGATGGGTCTGCAGGGAACACAGGCGGCCAAAAAATGGGAAAACCTAAAAAAGAAATACAAGGCAATTAGTATAAATTTGTATAGAAACAGCACAATTGGCAAAACAAATTCACTCATATAAAAAAGATAAAGACAAGACTTTTTTCTCATTTGAAATTGAAGCAACCACTATAAATCCTTATAGACTACTGTTCCCTGTAACATCTATCCTACATGACTTTAAGTGTTGTGTTTGTATAGTTTTCTGAACCACAATCTTGAACAATAAAGGCCATTTAAAGACAATGATGAGGACGAGGATGGTGGTGGCAACAGGCCTAATAACTATTAGAAATAACTAATCTAAACTAAACTAAAACTAATGTCAACTAAACTGAAGGTAGGTTAAATGTGTTTAAACAACCAAACTTTCTACAAATAAGGTAAAAAAAATAAATAAATGAATTGTCTGAATAAAATATAAAACAAAACTAATAATTCTGAAATGACCAGGTGCTGGCGTATTGCTATATACGGAGACTCAAAGATATGAGTCTCTGTATATTACGCGTTATTTGGAATAGGCAATAGAGCGCTACACCAACGTGTGGCCGATCCATGATTGTCAAGGCTGTTACCGGGCGAGGGCAGGTGCGTTTCATTTATCCCTTTTCCTCCCCCGCCCACTTCCCCTCGGCTCTCCAAGTTGCCTCTGTGTGACGTATTACCAAGGGCTGAGGGCGAGTGAGAGAGGGAAACTCAACCCACTAATGAAACGCAGCCCTAGACTTAGGTGCTACTTTTAGGCCTAAAATACTTTGTGAATTGCTCTTAGTGAAAAAAATTAGGAGTCCTAAATTTAAGACTGACACGCCCATTATTTTTTCTCCTAAATTCTCCAGTTAGGAGCTACTTTTAGCCCTAAGATCCTTTGTGAATATGGCCCCTGGTCCCAAAACAAACTGCTGATGAAAACATCGCTGAGCGTCATGGAGAAGAAAATACTGAATGTCTCATAAAGAAGAAGAGGACTTACCAAGACAGTTATACTGAGATTGGCTTCATATCGTTCATCAGAACCTGATTCGGCCCGGGGCTTTGATAGAGGCGGGAGGTGTGGATATTAGGTGTGTGCATGGGGATATTCACACATACCCTGTAGTACTGGTGGAAATTCAGTTTAAGGGGAAAAAGCATAGTGTAAAGGCAGCGGTTAGCTCCCGCCTGACAGCATCCCCTGATTCTAGGTACTGATTGGCCAGGGTTTGATAGGTTAGTGGGACAGTGTGCGGGGGTGCGTTCACGGCCGACAGGGACAGGGGATACGTGCGCTGTGCTCAGCGGTGACGCGAGGTCGTCCGACACTGCAGACGGGGAGGGGGAGCCGGCGGGGCCTTCACAGGAGGCTCCGCGGGTTCCCGTGTTCGACTCCATGGAGGATTTTCCACTCGAGCAGTCTCGTGACGATACTCTACGCTTTGCCTTTGACCAAGTGATACGAATTGATGGTCACATGGTGCGCCCTGACGCAGCGTTAACGTATCCACATTTTTCATTGCGTAGGGACAGACTATACAGAGTGAGTCGTGACAGAGGAAATAACGACACAGTTGGTGGTACCGAAGAGCCGCCGGGAAATAGTTTTCCAGGCGGCTCATTATAACCCAATGGCTGGACATATGGGGTGTGAGAAGACACTGAACCGGGTAATTTGGGCATTTGGGCGGACGTGCGCCGCTGGTGCGCGTCTTGTCCCGAATGCCAATTGGTTAACCAGCCGGCCATCCCGAGAGCGCCGCTGCGGCCATTACCTCTAATGGAGGTGCCGTTCGAGCGCATCGGGATGGACCTCATCGGGCCATTTTACCGGAGCGCATGCGGATATCGCTTTGTGTTAGTTCTCGTGGATTACGCAACGCGATATCCGGAGGCAGTGCCGCTGCGCACCATCTCTGCAAAGAGTGTGGCGCAGGCACTGTTTCAAGTTATCTCCCGAGTCGGGATCCCGAAAGAGATCCTGACTGATCAAGGCACACAATTTATGTCACGGACACTGGGAGAACTATATGGATTATTGGGCATCAAGTCAATTCGAACCAGTGTATACCACCCCCAAACGGACGGCCTCGTGGAGCGCCTGAATAAGACTTTGAAGTCCATGATCTGTAAGTTTGTGCACGAGGATAGTCGTAATTGGGATAGGTGGATAGACCCTCTGTTGTTTGCAGTGCGCGAGGTACCCCAGGCCTCCACGGGATTTTCTCCCTTTGAACTACTGTTTGGCAGGACACCACGTGGGGTTTTGGACCTGGTTAAGGAAAGCTGGGAGGAGGGTCCGAGCCCGAGTAAGAACGAGGTGCAATACGTCCTGGACCTGAGAGCAAAACTCCACACACTAGGACAGTTATCACGTGAGAATTTACTACAGGCCCAGGAACGGCAGCAGCGGCTGTACAATAGAGGAGCTAGGCTAAGACAATTTTCACAGGGAGATAAAGTGCTTGTATTGCTCCCTTCGGCTACCTCCAAATTACTCGCCAAGTGGCAAGGACCCTTTGTGGTCACACGGCGAGTGGGTGACGTTGACTATGAGATTGTGCGTTCGGACAGGGGAGGGGCGACACAAATTTATCACCTCAACCTCCTTAAAGCGTGGAGAGAGGCGGAGCCTGTTTCTCTGGTGACGCCAATTGCAGAAAGAGATGAGTTGGGGCCGGAGGTACCAAAATCGACCAATCCTGCCTCGCTCCTTTGTGGGGACCAGCTCTCACCGTCCCAGAGAGCAGACATAGACAGGTTGCAGCAACGTTATGCGGATGTATTCTCCCCCCGGCCGGGACGCACAAGCCTTATTCAACACCGAGTTGAGACTCACCCGGGTGTGACGGTGCGTTCACGGCCCTATCGGTTACCTGAGCACAAGAGAAAAGTGGTTCAGGCAGAATTGAAAGCTATGGTGGAGATGGGCGTAATAGAAGAGTCCAACAGTGCCTGGTGTAGCCCCATCGTTCTTGTGGGCAAGAAGGATGGGTCTATCCGGTTCTGTGTGGACTATCGCAAGGTGAATGAGGTTTCACGGTTTGATGCCTATCCTATGCCCCGGGTGGACGAACTCCTGGATCGCCTGGGCACGGCTCGTTTTTTTACGACGCTGGATTTAACCAAAGGCTACTGGCAGATTCCCTTATCTCCAGAGTCTAAGGAGAAAACGGCCTTCTCCACTCCGTACGGTTTGTACCAATTTGTCACACTTCCGTTTGGATTGTTCGGGGCCCCAGCCACATTTCAACGCCTCATGGACAGAGTGCTGCGTCCACATGCTGCATATGCTGCTGCCTATCTGGATGATGTAATCATCCATAGTGGCACCTGGGCGGAGCATGTGCAGCAGGTGGCTGCGGTGCTCGAGTCACTGAGGCAGGCGGGGCTCACGGCCAATCCAAAGAAGTGTGCAGTTGGACGGAGGGAGGTACGGTATCTGGGGTACCACTTGGGCGGCGGGCAGGTGCGTCCGCAGGTAGATAAGACAGCAGCGATTGCAGCCTGCCCAAGGCCCAAGACAAAAAAAGAGGTGCGGCGGTTTCTGGGGCTGGCCGGCTATTACCGGCGGTTTATTCCAGACTTCGCGGAGCTGACCAGCCCCTTGACCGACCTCACCCGAAAGGGTGCCTCAGATCCGGTCCAGTGGACGGAGCAGTGCCAGGAGTCGCTTGAGAGGGTAAAGCAGGCCCTCTGTGGGGAGCCCCTCCTCCACACACCTAACTTCTCTCTCCCTTTTGTCGTGCAGGCGGATGCATCGGGCAGGGGGCTGGGGGCCGTCCTGTCCCAGCAGGTACGGGGCGTCGACCGCCCGGTGTTGTACATCAGCCGGAAGCTGTCCGAACGGGAGGCCAGGTACAGCACCGTGGAGAGGAAGTGCCTGGCCATCCGGTGGGCGGTCGATGCATTACCTGCTGGGGCGCCCATTCACCCTCTGCTCGGACCACGCTCCCCTCCAGTGGCTCCACCGCATGAAAGACGTTAACAACCGGATCACCCGGTGGTATCTGGCACTGCAGCCATTTAACTTCCGGGTGATCCATAGGCCGGGGGCGCAGATGGCTGTGGCCGACTTCCTGTCCCGTTCCCATGGGGATGGGGGGGGGAGTGGGTTAGGCCGGATGGGTCCCCGGCCTAAATCAGGCGGTGGAGGTATGTGGGGGGGCGTGGTGCATCAGCCGCAAGGGGGAGCTGTGGAGAGGGCTCGGGAGAGCCGCGCCAGGTGAGAGTGATTGGCACACCTGGGTTCCATTGTGCTAATCACTCTCTCCCTTTATAAACACAGTAGCGTGCTGGACCCGGGGGACCCGGACACGAGCACACGGGTCGGCGACGGAGCCAGAGCTGGGCCCGCGGCGACGCCGGAGTGCGCAATCATTGTATATTGGAAAAGACGCCGGTGTGCGTGATGATTGTATATGGAAAATAAAACATATTCAACTGAGACTGGCTGTGAGATTCCCTATTGGCGAACCCCGTGGCATCTACTACGCCACACTATGCAAACCAGATCGAGAGGGGAAGCAGAGGTCAGGCCACCCATTGATGCGCATACATGTGTGGTGGTTTTTTTTTGTTTTATGCAACTGCATTTCCTTGTGACATATTCCTCTATACATCTCTTCATGTGTGGCCAATAGAAACGTTTTCTGGCGAGATGGAGCACATCTTCGGTGCCAACGTGTCCCATGTTGTCATGGAGATGTTTTAGGGCAACTGACTGGTACTTGATGGGTAGGACTAACTTTTTTCTTTCTGGTGTTTGGCGGTACAGGACTCCATCCTCCAACTGTAGGTGACTCCACTCATGAAGGAGCTTGTGAGTGAGCCCACTCACTGACCTTCTGACCTCATCAGTAAGAACATTATTTGTCTCTTTCAGTCTTATTATTTCCCCTATTCCAGGGTCATCTCGTTGGGCTTTTGCCAGCTCCTCGTGGCTTATTTCGGGCAGGAGTGACTGAGGCTGTGGCATTACATCAGCAGAGGCGGTGTAAAGTGCAGCTATCCATGCTACATCTTTCTTCTGGGCTGCTCTACCCCCTTCCCAAGTCGCATGCAGCACATCCTGAGACAGCTCCTCCGTGCATGTCGCCACATAGTCGTCAATATCGAGTGGGATGCGTGAGAGCGTGTCGGCGTCAATATTGTTTTTTCCAGGTCTGTATTTAATATTGAAGTGGAACTCTGACAATTCTCCAACCCAGCGATGTCCAACTGCATTGAGTTTCGCAGTGCTCATGACGTAGGTGAGTGGGTTGTTATCGGTGTATATGGTGAAATGTGGAGCGTAGAAGAGATAGTCTGTAAATTTCTCACACACTGCCCACTTCAGAGCAAGGAACTCAAGTTTTCCGCTGTGGAGTCGGTAGTTCCTTTCAGCAGGTGTCAGAGTTCGTGAACCACTCTACTCGCATTTTTCCACACTGTCGCTGATAGAGGATAGCGCCGAGCCCCTTCTCCGATGCATCCGTGTGTAGGACGAATGGCTCCTCAAAGTTGGGGTATGCGAGGACTGGGGGGTTGATCAGCATACTGACAAGCCTTTCCAAGGTGTTTTGGTGATCAGCCTTCCACTCGATGGGTGTTTTAGACGGGAGTTGCGGACCCTTGGACTTGTAATGACGTGGGAGGAGTTGTGGCATGGAGGACTTAACTTGGAGCAGCTCATACAATGGTTTTGCTATTTGAGCAAAGTCCTGTATGTAGGAGCGGTAATAACTCAGGAAGCCGAGAAACTCGTCGGAGGTCACCAACTGTTTGGGGCGTTTTGGTTTTTAACGCCATCACTGCCTCGAGGTCTTTGGGGTCAATTCGAACTCCCTCGGCCGACACCAAGCGTCCAACATAGCGAACCTCCCTTCTGGAACATCTCGCACTTTTCTGGACGTAGCTTCACCCCATGGTGCTGCAGTGCTTGGAGGACCTTGCGAATCACCTCCACGTGGTCACTGAAGGATCTGGAGTAGCACAGCAGGTCATCCAGGTACGGAATGCAGTACTCGTGCCTAACATCTCCTCCATGCTCCTCTGGAAAGCTGCAGGTGCATTAGACAGTCCAAATGGGATCCTTATCCATTCGTAAAGCCCCCAGGGGGTAATGAAGGCGGTGAGATGGCGTGACCCTTCTGCCATAAACCCCTGGTGGTACGCTTTACCTTGGTCAAGTATGCTGAATATTGAGTACCCACCTAGCGTGTCTATCAAATCCTGTATTCGCGGCAGTGGATGTCTGTCAGGCACGGTTTTTTGGTTTAGAAGACGATAGTCTATGCATAGGCAAAGAGTGCCGTCCTTCTTCCGCACACGTACAACTGGGGCAGAATAGGCAGACTTAGATTTCACTATCCAACCCTTTACAAGAAGATCTTGAATATACTCTTTTACTTCTTTAAACAGTGGTTTGGGAATGGATGTGTACGCTCTCTGCACAGGAACATCGTCTTTGAGGTTGATCACCATTTGCAGATTTGGGATACAGCCGAGGTCATTTCCATCCCTTGCGTTTGACTCCTCATGGAGCATTTTTCTAACAGCCTCTTGCTGTTCTTCCTCCAGATGGTCGAGGTTTACAGGTGGGTGCCACAGAGGTGGATCTGAGTTGCTGCTCTGAATGGTGGTGACCTGACTGACAGTCACTGCAGGCTGTGATTTGTCCAGGATATCTGCCTCCACAACATTTTCAGCATGCTGCAGGATCCCTAGAGCTGTTTTACGTGGTATTGTGATGTCATGATTGGTGTTGTTACCAATTGGAATGGTGACATATGGCTTTGTTGGGTTCTGGATTTCAAACAAACCTGGCCCTGCATCCCACTGTCCAGACGATAGGCTGTCTTCATCTGTTTCAAACAACACTAATCGGGTAGAGGCATCCATGTTTGATGGAACCCGACACTTCACCCACAACACTTGACCAGCTGGGAGCACAATATCCTTGGCACCTGTTCTTACGCGTCCCTGCTGCATGACTGGCTTTGCTGTCTGAATAAAGTTGACGAGAGCTTCAGCTGTTTCGTTGGGGACAGATATGGCATTGCTAAGAAGGCTAGCAAGTACTGGCAATAGACTCTCTGGTTGGCCACAAATTAGCACTTCCAAAACATTAAAGCCAATCAATGGTCTGTCCATGGGGTAGCTGCTGATGAGAAATGGGACACTAATGGACAGATTGGGGTCCAAATTCCCTGGCAAGTTCACTGTAATAGCTACCCACCCATCATATGGAATAAGACCGCCATTTGCTGCACTAACCTTCAGTTCCTCCTCCCCTAAAATCTCAGAAACTGGGTGAATACTGAGGTCAGGTAGGTACTCATCTTTCCAGGCATGGCTGACTATACTGACTTGTGACCCAGAGTCGAGCAAAGAAGCGACTGCTAAGCCATTTAGATAGCTCTGAACTAGGGCCTTTTTCCCAATCAGGCTAGCAACAGCTCTAGCTTTAGCTACACGTGGTGACTGGGGAAGGAGCTGAGCTACTTGGTTACAGTGACTTTGTGTGCTTGTCATTACTGGGATTGAGGGTGAGGAAGGGCGTGTTTTGTCATTTTTTACCTCACTTTCTGGTTGGGACTTCCAGACTCGGTCACTAGATGTCCCTCTCCAGTGGCCGATTGGAGTTTCCCAGTCTCTTTGGTCACTTTAGACAGCCTGCTGCACGGTGTCCTTCCTCCCCACATGTGAAACAGTGTTTACAGTCTTGTCTGTCTTGTTCCACGCAGCTTGGACAGCCATAGGGTTTTCCACGTTTAGATTGTGCCCTATT
Source organism: Merluccius polli (assembly GCA_030340625.1). Classification (NCBI taxonomy): domain Eukaryota; kingdom Metazoa; phylum Chordata; class Actinopteri; order Gadiformes; family Merlucciidae; genus Merluccius; species Merluccius polli. The sequence goes on from JAOPHQ010005691.1 coordinate 482,270, forward strand.
TTGACTGTACTGGCGCCCATTGTAAGTTAGCTGTTGTTGGTTTTGTTTTTGCATGGTCTCAACCAGTCTGGTGAGCTCCTCTACTTTGGTTGTGAGGGCTCTCATGGGATCTGGATTCGTTTGATTTGACTTGGACTCTACACTCTCTGAATTTCTGCTAGGTCTCTTTACCACATCAGGCTCAAGCTGTGCGCTGTGCGCATTTGTTACAGTCTGTCGGCGGGAAGAGCCAAGTCTTTTCATCCTCTCATTTTCTTCACTGGTGATTGTCATCACATGACGAAGAATCATCTCATCACTGTTCGACAACAAAGGTTTGAGTTCTGTACGTATGTCAGTGTGTTTGTGTCCAAAGCCTTGGTACACTGTATGTAGGAAAACATCTTGCACTGTAGCTGCAGAGTATTTAATATCAGTGTCAGACAGTTTTGATGTGAATAGAATGCGTTGTTATAGATCACACGATAGAGGAATTGTTGTGGTGTCTCGTTCTCATCCTGTTTCGTACACATCAACTCTTGGAATAACTCTGTGCTGTTTTTTTCTTTTAGGTGGGTTTGGAGAAACCCCTTGAATTCAGTCACTGTCATGTCGTCTTTGTTTATCAACATCTCTTTGAATATGCCCAGTCTTATGATTTTGAGCACACCACGAACAATCTCTGAGTCGGTGAATCCTTCTCTGATTCCATCATCAATTTGCCTGCAGACATTATTGTAGCTGATGTCTGAGGATTGATCACCTGACCTGACCGCCTTGCACTTTGAACTCTCTCCGAGGAAGGTAACTGAGTTCCCTTAAGGACGTCATCCCCTCGCGAGCTGACTGGGAGGCAGGCTCACTCGGTGGGTTTCTGCCTGGCTGACTGAGCAGGACTGAGGACGAGGGCATATGTGTCTGTGGCGGCAAAGCATGTGCTGGCATACACTGTATGAGTTTCTTGCTAAGCTCTTCGTAGCTAGCGAGCACTTTAAGCAAATCAGCGTTCGCTGTGTCAGGTGTATTTAACATTGTAGCCTTCAGTGAGCCTGAATCTGGTACAGCAATGTCACTATGTGATGCAGTACTGACTGAAATTGGTGTGTGGTGGTTCTGTGGCAATTTCAGGGGGTGTTTGGATAATGACAGAACCATCAGGAAAATCAACATGGTCATCAAGCTTATCAACACTCCCAGTATGTAACTCAGAATCACCCTTTACATTTAGCAGTGACCTATCGTCATCACGACATTTCACTATCTCATCTATAGCATCTTTTAACATCAGCAACTGAACCATTCCCTCGTCCTCTGTTTCGAGTAATTGCTCACTGTACATGAACGAGTTAATGTGATCGTACCATGCCTCCTGATCTTCCCCCACAAGCTCTGACTGGTCCACGTCCGACACTGGAGTCACCACTCTGGCGACCCGAAGAAGCTCTTCAGCTGACAAGGTGAGTATAATCTTCCTAATGTCCCACACTAGGCTCCTCCTCCCACCACTTGACATGATGGCTCCTCGTCTCCCTCACGGCTGGCAACACAGTTCGGTGATGGTGCAGTCGGCTCTGGATCACAGACCTCCACTCGTCCACGATCGCAGTCCCCACGGCTGGACAGGGCTGTTGGTCAATGGCTGGGCAGGGCTGCTGGTCAGCGGCTGGATGACGCGACCCTCCCTCCTAGTTGCTGGTCAGCAAGATCTGTTGGGACATAGAAAATACATATGTAGAGGTCAACTATGTATTTATGTCTGTTATTTGTTTTTTGTTTCCTGTTGATTTGTTTTCTTTGTGTATTTGTTTTATACTTTATACTTTTAACTGTTTGTGTAAGTGTTTTGGTGCTTTATAGGACAAATAGCAGACCAACAGCTCAGTTACGTCACATGAAGCCCCGAACCCCTGGTACCCCCTCATGAGTCTCTATGCATAAGATGGTTGATGGGCATAATACGGTCCTATCTGATAGTTTCATTTAAATCAGAAGTTATCTCCTCTACCGCTCGTCCACAGAAGTCCAGGGGTCAACCAGCGCTGGGGACTCTAAAGAGTTCAGGGAAATTTCCTCCTCACAAAATGAGGTAGAGGAACCCGCCCTAAAAGGACTCTGTGGGAGTGCGGTAGTTATTACAATGCAAAACCTGATACGCAGTGTTGGGGTGTAACAATTAAACAAGTCCATTTGTAGGTTGCTCAGTACCTCCATAATGTGGTGTCAATTGTCTTGTCTTTATGTACGATGTTTTGTTTTTGCTCAATGCTTGATATAACTTTCACATATGGTTTGAACTACTTAGATTAGTAATGATATAAGATCATTTAGGATTTGGACACGCCTGATCTATAATTACACAATAGAAACAACTGTCTACATATTGTTTGTTGTATTGTGTTAGATGTTTTTCTGCAAAGATACTGGTTGGTTCTGGTCTCTCTTCCCCTCAGGACAATGGAGGGGGGTCCATTAGAGAGAGGACAGTTGATCTGGGGTTCCTGCCCTAAATGGACTCAGAGACTCATATCTGGACATTGAAATGGACTGCATACACTAAATGAACAGCAGGAACATTGCTTCCTGTTACCAGCGGTTGATAAGTTTCATACTAGGAGGCAACATGGCTGACAGTCTTATCTGAATGTGATGTGTTTTTACACTCTATATTTTCTATTTTCTTTTTGATTCTTTTAATGATTGATTATTTACAAGTGATTGGTGTTGAAAGATGTTAACACTCTGTAATGATGATTTGTTGTGCATTGACAGTGATTGGATTGCAGAGAAGTGTTTCATCCTGATGGGGTGAGATCTTCTCTAGATTAGGAAACCGTCATGATACTCTTTTTTCATCTCCTAGAGGTGGTTTTTGACTGGATGATGGTAACCCGACCTGGAAAGACCTCTCTTCAGCTGCTGAAAGGGTAACTGGGAGCTCTTCCGGTGGGGTGAGACTAGCTCATGAATTTGGCCTTATTAGAACAATTGAATACGTTTACCTAGTCTAAGAGTAAATTAAAATAATGTGGGCATAAGATTCAAAGGTAACGCTAGAAGACTAAAATAGTTGTTCCAAAAAGCTTGATAAACTAGGACCCAGAATCACTGTCATATACATATATTTTATGTTATCAACAATATATAAAGGTCAAGACAAGCGGGAAGAATGAATGCAACATGCTTAACTTTGTGTTAGTTTTGCGTGACTTTGAAGAAGTCACGAGGGGGGAATATGGAGTGTATTTTCAAGGGGGGAATATTTTTGCATTTAGATTTTTTTGTTTTTTTGTTTTATTTGTTTAATTGTCGAATTGGATTAAGTCAGACATATGTTCTTTGAACATTTGCAATGACCTGGTTAAAGTAATCATTGGGAAATACTTCAGCAATCTGTGGGGAAAGGATCTAATGCACAAGCTAGATAGTTTATTGACATAGAAAATTGGGAATTACCTTGCAAACGCCAACACCTAATGCTGTTATGCTGTGTTTAATATCTTACTTGTTAGCTTTTCCACCGCCGTGTCAAAACTACAGCGCCAACGCCAGGTGGTGCAGCAGTTACCCATCAAACAGCGGTTAGGTTTCATTCGCAGTCACAAGGAATGGTGGAAAGAGTGAATGGGACATTCAAGAAACTAACAACATTTCTGAGAAACAGAATTTCAGAGCCGAAGGACGAACCACCAACCAGGGTGGAGACAGGTGACCAGGTGTACCTGAGAGTGTTCAGGGGACAGTGGAGCGCCCTGACTTGATCAGGCTTGGGTTACATAGACTGGTACCTGATTTCCTGGAGTTCGGCACCTGTGTCTAGGAGGACATGGCACCTGATTTACTTGAATGTTGAATTATTAAATGCACAGTATGGGTCATGGTTGTCATTACAATGCATTTTAAGTTTGGAATGTGTTATGCTGTTTTCCTATGGTTGCTGTAATAATGAGACTGATGAATTTCTTTGATGCTACTGGAATATGTTCTGACTACTAATACGGCCGAGTTGATGAGTGACTCCGGGCGAGGCACACATGGGTTCATGCTAGTAACCTTGTCGTGTGGGCCTTGCCTATGGATGACAAGATGGGCATTGAATTCATGAACTGTCCGACCTGAGGTCGGCTACGGATACGGGTGATAACACTGTGATGATGTTTGAGAACCCTGCGTGCATGGAAACCACCTGAGCCATTGCATGCAAGTCTACAGGGCGTTTTTTAGTTCTATATAAGTTTACTGTTCCTTATACCTGGAGGTATTCGATTTTGGTTATACATGCATATAAATTTGAAGGGATTTCTTATGATGAAATTACTGTGCCTTTGTCTCCTCAAGATACTGTGATGACGGTATGACATATTGATTGTATGATGTGATGATAATTTGTCTACTGTTTGTTGGCTACGGCCCATGTATTCTTTGAGACACACCAAGGTGAATGCCGTCCACTTTAGAGATGCGACAGGTTTTCCTCCTGTATAGTGGGGGGTTTTCCCGAACTAAGTCGGTTGGTGATGTTGATGTTGACCCACGGTTTCCGTGGGTTTTTTTCTTTTCGCTTGAATTTATACTCACCATTTTTAGACCTTACATGATACATTGCACTAGTAGTTGGTAGTATGGTCATCAGTGATGACCAAGGAGGGACTGTTAAGAATAAATAATAACATATGTATCAGCAGGCTGTAATATCTACACATAGCCACAAAGGAATAGAAATAAATATACAAGTTGTATTAACTGCACCTGAACACTAGATGGCGGCACACATAATACACTGGGGGCGGGCGCTCAACACTAGCCAATCAGAGCATATTATGCGTCATAGAGGCCACGCCTGCCCAGATACTACCAAACAACACATGTGGGGGAGAGGCAGAAACCCCCCAGGCAGCGTATCTGGACAGATATCCAGCTAAGGGGGTCGCTCCACGCGTGAACTATACAATACCCCTCCTTTTTCTTCATAGATAAATACCTAAAGCTAAACAAATAAAGTGAGTTAAAGCGATCCTGTGTCGGCAGCCTCCTTCCTCAAAGAACACACCACCACACTTATTTTGTGAGTATCACACATTGTTGTGGTGAGATGAGGTCTGTCTATTGCACAACTGGAAAATGCAAGTAGCATGTTCCAAGTCACTAACAAACGAAGTTGAAAATAACTAAAATTAGACATTGTGTGTTCACTTCATGTTGGGAAAATGGGTCGGGACTCGGGCGAAATTGTTATATTTTCCAGTCCAGAAGATGAATTCCCATTAGGCTATTATAGAATACACACGATCAGGGTTCTAAATTAACTTTTTTGATTACCAGCCAATTTGGCTGGTAACTTTCTAAAGTTACCAAGTAAATACGGGCCAGTATCGCCGATATCGATATCGATACTTTTCAATAAATAAGGTGAATGCGTCATTGAATTGCTAAATCTCAATTAATTTTCATGACCTTAAGTGTTTTTTGTGATGTTTCCTTTTTTTATTATTAAATAGTTAAAACCTGGGACAGAATGAGAACAAAGTTTATAATTAAATAGAAAATGCTTTATTATCAAGTTTTTTTGCTTTGCGTCACGTGACTCGCGTGACGGCGCAACATCTAAACACAAGAGGGGGAGGGGGAGCAAAGTGTGCCTGCTCTGTGCTGACACAGGAGCGGCGAGTCCGGTGACCTGGCTGTTTCCTCTTTGCCGAAACCGCAGCATTGCAAACAAGAGCGGAACTTAAAGTAAAGAATCGATCCCAACAGGCTAGTATCGATCCGATACCGATACCGACTTGGTATCGATACTATCGATATTTGGATCGATCCGCCCACCACTAGAGTAACGTGTCCGAGGAGAGTAGCCCTCTCGGACTCACTCGCCAGCTTTTACCGCTGTTTTCTTTTTTATCCGCACTTCTAGACCGTCACCGGGGCTTCATTAATGTGTCCGACAAGAGTCTCCCTCTCGGACTCACTCGCCAGCTTTTACCGCTGTTTTCTTTTTCATCCGCACTTCAAGACCGTCACCGGGGCTTCAGAGTAATGTGTCCGAGGAGAGCAGCCCTCTCGGACACACACGCCTCCTTCCTCTCGCCCCCAGTCTGTCCACCAACCACCGCCGCATTTAGTTTATGTTTAGGCTAACGTTACTTTTTAATTTACTTTATCTCCCTTCTTTTGGTAGTTTCTGCTTCGTTCATTCATTCTTTTTCTTCTTCTTCTTTGTGTTTTCTGTTTCCATGGTTACTCGCGGTAACCATGGAAACAGGTTGCCTGCGCGCAGCCAATGGGCGTCGTATACGTCATCACGTAGCATCACGACAGTGTTCATGGGAAATGTAGTTAGTACTGCCCAGGGAGCGAGAACAGTAGAGCGGCTCTGACTGACATGATTGCCTCATGCATCACCGGCCAAACTGGCTAGTAAGTTTTTATTAACACCCGCCAAAATGATTTTTAACCCGCATTTGGCGGGTTGGCGGGTTGGCGGGTGTTAATTTAGAACCCTGCACACGATTTATAAAACAAGCAGGTTTAAAAAATAAAAACAAATAAAAAAATATACTTGTATCTATATAGCTATATGTATCTATATAGCTATAATCCAATGGTTGTCCTGTCTGGTAGAGCCTTGCATTACAAAAAATGTGAGGACTGGCAGTAATGTAAGACCCTTTGTATACAAGCGTCCGCCACATGGCTTGTAGTGATGGCTCGTTCGCGAACGAATCAGTTCGAACAAACGACTCTTTAAAGTGAACGAACTGACCTCGTTCGCCGACTCTCGTTCGCTGAGTCTCTGACGCGCTGCTGATTCGCGGCGCTGATTCGCGAGTCGCGAGTCGTTCGCTGACTGTGATTGACTCGAGGACTGAGACGTCACGACTCACGAGAGCCAGCCAATCGTATTTAAATATCAGTGAAATGGTAAATGCATGCTGTCTTTGTATTTTCTGTGTCATGCCAGATTAATAATATATTTGAATGTCTCGTCAATCTGTCTTGTTCTTTCATGCTTCCTTCTCACGCACGCAACCCGGCCGGGACCCCCACCTTGGTGGATCTTGGTCTTGAGTGGGGGTGGCCAATGGCCATCTTCACAATAGTAAATAAAATATGCCCAGAATAAACACAACTGTACATCATTAACTTTAAAACTCATCATTGCTAAATCAAGTCTATTATCTTGCTGATATATTAAACATCCAATAATCTACTACGCACCCCCCCCGCATCCCGCTGCATTTGGTTTGTCTAACTTTTCCTTGAATTGGGGGAATGGGGCATTTTGATCCTGACATGTCATTATGCATACATTAAATAAATCTGTTGAACTCAAATTAAATACATATGTTAACATATTCAACCAGACACAATGTTGTATTTGCTATTATTCACACATTTACTAACACCATCAACCCCCCTCCCCCAGTTGGTTTGTCGGAGTTGAACTGTAACTTGATCTCTGAATGGTAACTTAACTGCATTCGTGATTCGTTTGAATGTTGTGAACGAGGGAGGAGCCGAGTCGGTTAGACTTGGCTGGCATTCGCGAACGGCGAATGGATTCGCGATTCGCGAATGCATTCGCCGTTCGCGAATGAGAACGAGGGGCGGAGGGAGGAGCTGAGTCTGAACGACTCAGTGAATGATTCACCGCTACCGGAAACACGACTGAACGAACGAACGAACGACTCTTTATGGCGAACTGAACGACGCGAACTGATTCGCGCAAACAAATCATGAAATCCATCGTACAGCCAGGGCAGACAGACTGGGGGTCTAGGTTGGACAGCCTTGGAGGCGGGGCCAAGGCAGAGGGGGGCCCATGGGAAGTTTAGATTTTTTTTTTCAAGTATTGTTTGGTTGTTGTTCGAATAGTTCATTTCATGATGAATATCGATCTAAATGCAAGCTTAGCGTATTAGTTTAATAAATTGGTATATTATTGTATTCCAAAAAAGTATAGACTGCGGTTACTACTCCGTGAACACCCCTTGAAAAAAGTGCAAAATGGTTCAGTCCACACAGCTGATTTCACCGTGAATTGCACCTTGCTGACGGTGAGACTTTTTTATCTGGATGGCGATGCGGCGATATGTCACAGCCACAGGTTAAGTAATTGAAGTCTGGTTCTCAGAAGAGAAAGGAGAAGAAAGACAGGGAGAGAAGACAAAATGAAGGAAGTCAGGTTCTGACAAACTTCTTTTCAAAGAAAGGTGAGCACAAACGTTTAAACACACAAGATGAAACTCCTTTCTTAACTGCCGTTTCCTCCTCCGTTATCGTTGCTAAAACGAACACACAACCCAAAGCAAGAGCAGACAACAGGCTACACTTTGAGGCCTGGGTTATTAAGGTAAAGGATAAATAAAGTGTAGGCTAGTATTACAACAGCAGGCTACTGATTTGAAGCAAGCTAATATTAAATGAATATTAAGCTGTTATTAGGCTACATAATAAATAATAACCTATGGTATAGGCTAGTTCCCAGACGTCATAACATTACAATGGCTATCATCATAGCTGCCTGCTAGTACAACATCATTTGTGAAACACATTCCAGAAACTGTCACAGAAAGTAACAACCCCCATCCTTCACTGATGCAGACTTGAGAAGGTGAGCTTAGTTCAACATGAAAGCAAAACAAAACTATTTTGACTTGAATGACTGTAGCAACATGGTGTTTTAGTGCATTAGGCAATAATTGAGATAAGAGGCTAATGTTAATTATATCCTTTATGCTCCTATAGAGGGGCCTGATGTTGTAGATAGAGAAGATGTGATAGAGGGTGATGGAAGTGATGATGAAAGAGAAGAAGGCAGCGAACATGAAGGTTGCATTCAGCATAGAGAGGAGGAGGATGGAGAGAGGACAGAAGAGGAAATGAGAAATAGTCAGGGCGAAGCAGAACAGTGTTTTTCCAGAGGATTCAGGATTATGGCCAGAGATGTTAACTAAGCAACAGAGAAAATAATAAGTATGTGCACTGGCAATTGAATTATGGTTAAGTTATAATGGTAAGCTTTGTGATATAGCCAATGTTGGGGTATGGCCCTTGGGGGGGGGCTATCTTGTATATAGGGCCCAGAATGTGGTGCTACGCCCCTGTGTGCAGCAGGCTATATCTCCCATAACTATGACACGCGTACAAGGGCGCCCCCTAGTGGCCACGCCTGGAGGCTGCGGGTCGTGCGGTCGGTGCGGTCGGTGCCAGTTGCACCGTCACTCCGACAGGACCGTTAGACACCGCGACCCGGGAGGGGATGAGCTGTGTTACGGTGTTACCTTCACCAGAGGGGATGGCGGTAAGGCATGACTACGTTTAATACCGCGGATCAATTCAGACCCATATGACGAAATATAGCTTGTATGACGAATCCGGGCAGCGACACCGATGGGGACTATTAATAACTATTAAGAGCTGTGTCATGTATTTTTATTTTGTGCTGTTTCCATAAACGGGCTGCACCGCTAGCTCTGTTGGACCTGACATTCATGTCAGGGATGTTGTTGGAAAGAGATCCATGCTTTCATTAAAACCTTACATTTTAAGTCGTTATTTTATTACATGTGAAGTAATAAGTAGGCTACATGAAAGTAGCCTGTTTATTGTAGGATGATTGATACAACTAATATGTTTATATTTTAACTTGATTAACTAGATTGATTTTGACATATGATTCTTAATTAGGCTACAATCAATTGAAAAGGCCAAGTGAATTGTATTTTGGTTGGGTTGGACATCTTTGGTGAATGCAAGCTGCTTGGTAAGCAACAGTCGAGGGAGTGGTAGCTGAGTGACCACACACACACACACACACACACACACACACACACACACACACACACACACACACACACACACACACACACTTAGTATGTGTGAATAATTTTTAAAGGCAACCACTTCAAGTTTAACTTACCAAGAACACTATAAATTCCACAGAGGATTAATTTAATCCTCTGGATTAAATTTTGGATTAACTTTATAAACTGTATCTTTGCCATTAACCTCACTGTGTATCCATGCAAAGGAGAAACCTGATCACGAATGGCAGAAGAAATGTTTCATATTGAAAACCTTCAAACCATGACATAAGACAGATCCTCTCTTTTTAATTCAAATTAAGATTGATGGTAGACTGGACAGCATTCGTATTTACATCCATACCTCTGATCCAATTGTAATAGAGATTTATATTTGCCTGATAAAGTTGATTTCCACACATTAATTTAAAAAAACCCAGACCCAAACCCAGTCCGTAGATGAAGATACATTTTGTAATCAATTGATGTGTATACATACAATACTGAATTATGTATGTATATACCAGTGGAGGCTTCCATTGAGGAGAGGGAGGAAGATCCTCCTTAACATTGTTGAGTATAAAAAATGTAGATTGCCCAGACTATTGTAATGAATTAATGCCCTTAAATATGACTACTTTATTGCCTTTGAATATATAATGTTTGTTTCCCTGGGTAAAGGGACATTAGCGCCCCCTATCGCCTATTGACAATTACTTCAGGGAGGAACGTCCTCCCTCCGTCTCCATTGACACCCATTCATTTCCCCGAAAGTACTGGCGGCCGGTGGATAACATGGGTTTCAATGGGAGAGAGGAGGAAAATCCTCCTCTGAGTGGGCGGGACCTTAAGGGGTCTGATTCGCTCAAACATCTATCCGTCTGCGCTATGAACCAATAAGCAGGATCCCTGGCTACGCTGTCGATAACAAACCCGGTCTGTGAAATCTGCGATAGCAAGATCCTAAATGCACAATGGAAACATTGGAAACGGAGGACATTGTTAACGTTTTATTACAAAAAGTAAGTTTTTCCTGCCTGAAACGAATTAAAACGTACACACGGAATGCGATGGGACAGGAGAGGTTAACAAATCTGGCCATTATTTCGATTGAAAAGAAAATGCTGAAATCACTTAAAAAAGATCCATTTGGTATGACCAGGTCACTGATGACTTCGCAACGCAAACAGCAAGGAGGATTGACTTGATCTATCAATGAAGGCCCTCAATCTGAATAGTTAGGCTTATGGTGCGTTCTATTTGTCTCGTAATCGCGACTTGCAGCTCGGGTGTGACGTCACATCCGTCTCGGAAAACGAGGGACCCCGGGTTTTTGCGTTCTATTTGCCACACAACAACACGAGTCGGAGAAAAGATGGACGCGACTTTAATATGCTTCAAAAACAGTATCATTCTGTGTTTAAACGTTAATTAAATATAGACACATTGATCACAGAGAAATTACCCAAGATTTCACAATGTGCTTGGTTGCAATAGGCAGTTTGGACGTTTCGTAACGTTTATAGTGATTATCTCGTTTACGGTGCGCCCACCGCGGATTTCACATGTTCACTACATATTACACAATCGTATTTCCCAGTTTGATATCTGAATATTCCGTTTTGATAACGTTAGGCTACTGCTCTGCTTTCTGCTCAAGAATCGGCATTGTTGTCATGGCAACATGGAGCGTCTCTAGCCAGTTCGGAGTAGCCATCTTTGTTACTGAACTCGGGGTCCTCTGAGTTGACGAGTCGTATTTCCGACCTCGGGGGCGTTCTATTTGCAACTTCCGGTTCGTAACTCGGAAATCCGACTCGCAGTTCGAGTCAAATGGAATGCACCATTACAGCCCATGTAAATAGTTTTGAAATAATGTTCTTGTTGTTCTTTTACTAGTTTGTTACTCTGACCGCTCTGTTTGATATTGTGGAAAGGGTGTTAGTGAATGATTCAGAGCATGATGCATTTTAAATGGCATCACTTTGGTTCTTGAGTCTTTTCTTAAAGCAATTGTAACTGAACATAAACATAGCTAAATAAATAACAACCAATAACTTCAGTCAGTGAGGGCAAAAATAGGCCCAATGATAGGCCCAGATTTTTTAATTTACTTTTACAAATCAAGAGTAGGCCTGATTTGACTAATGTGCTTTGCATCCTTTCCTTCTGCCCTTGTAGTCCATTTCAAAGACATGCTGCCCACCAGCTTTCAAATTACAGTGATGCCACTGGTGGCTTTGTATCCATTTTATTCACATAACTATCCCTCCCTGCTATTTTGTAGTTCACCAAAACTAACCCTGATAACCCTGAAACAACTTGAGTCTCACATTCTTATGCCACCATACACCAACAGTGCAAGCAGACCAATGGCAACCAAGCGCGCAGTCCTTCCTCCCTCACTTTAAAAACCACCAGCCGCCACTGGTATATACGTGGATGTACACATCAAAACAACCGATTTTCCCGCAACCCCCGGCCCCCCCAACATCCCCAGGTCCTTAAGCTCTCAGCTACGTTTCCACACTTTACATTTGATCTCCATGGTTACCCTCTCCAAGGCACAACTGACAAGATGTCGTTGTGTGCTGTGCCTACTTCACTTCTTTTGAAAGGGGCAATTAATTAATCGCGTGATTGATTCATTGCCAAATGGCCAACTGGTCAACTCTACCCACCATTGGCTTGTGTCAGGTTTTATTTTGGACCCTGTGCACCTTACACACTCCTTTCATGATTGTTGTATTTGTTTGGGGGCGGGGTGCATTTTGTACATTTTCACACCTTATTTCATGTTGTTGTAACCGTCTTGTTGTACGTATGCACCTCAACCTCCTAAACAAAACCTTCCATGTCCTGTATGTCTAATATAGAAAAGATGCCTGATTGCGATTTTTATTTAATTTTTTTGTAATTTCTTTTGGATCCCAGACAGAGATGTACGGGTCACTGCAGGGGCTGGCGGGCGGGTCCCGGCAGCACTCTGACACGCTGAAGAGGAGGAGGAAGCGGTGGGGGGGTCTGAGGCAACAGTGGAAGCTGCTGGGATTGTTTGAGATCGACCCGCAGCACGAGTTCTACAGCCTCACCTGCATGATGAAGGAGGGTCTTGCAGCAGCCATCCAGAACACTATAGACACCGCGCCCACTGTAAGTAGTGGCCCCCCGTGACTCCCATACATGCCTTCCACCATCCGAGCTGCTGTACGTATAGATTGGAGAGAGAGAGAGAGAGAGAGAGAGAGAGAGAGAGAGAGAGAGAGAGAGAGAGAGAGAGAGAGAGAGAGAGAGAGAGAGAGAGAGAGAGAGAGAGAGAGAGAGAGAGAGAGAGAGAGAGAGAGAGAGAAGGAAAGTACAGAAGGGAGCAAGATTTTGAAGCTAAATAAGCCCCCCAAAATGTCCCCTCCCTCTCTGCTCCCTCCTTCCCTACATTTCCCCACCATTGAGAAGTGTTGCATTCATGCACCTGTGATTGACAGCCAAGATGGATTTCCTCGAACGGTGAAATGCAGTAATGAGCCAGGAGTGGTCTAAAATCTGAATTGTCTCATACAGAGGCACAACTCGAAACAGATATTCTCACAGAGCATGTCACTCACTAATAGCTGACGGATAGCTGTGGCATTTCTAACAAATTACTACTCTAACATTTTATTTATATATATTAGAAATATATTTTTAGATTTTCCTAAAAAATGGAAAGATTCACATGATTACAGAATTGTCAATATGAAGGTAACCCACCCCAACAAAAAATAGCCAGCTGCTTCCTACATACACCTCAACCTCCCCACAAAACAATCCATATCGATTAATATATATTTTACACATTGCAGTCATAGCGTTTCCCTTTTTATAGAGGATGTGGATAAAATGGAAGTTTATGTATTTTTTTATCCTTCCATTTCTATGAACCAAGTAAAAAAAAATGGGGAAATGCTTCCTTAAACACAAATTGTGAACAATTGTGTGGCATGTGGTGTGTGCCCTGCTATTGGTGTAGTGGTGAATGAGGAGTCACAAGGTAGTACACATTGCCATGTGGGAATGCTAATCCTACTCAGTATCCACAGTCTGCTGCCTCAGCAGGTTAATCACTGTGTGCCGGCGTTGTCATACTAAACACACACACACACACACACACACACACACACACACACACACACACACACACACACACACACACACACAGAAAAACGGATTTTGTAGCATGTTCAACCTAACTACTAAATGGCTGGAATGACACAATTTGGGCTTGCTTTATGACATGTTGATGGGACATGTTTTTTTTATTTCAGAATAATCTAGTCGATGAAGATTTCAAAATGAAAGACACTCAAATTCATGAGGTAGGCTGGTGCTTTTTTATTTACATAAAAGTCCAAACAGCTAAATCCCCCGTTCTATTCTGTACTTGGTGTGTAGTTGTGCCTAATATCTTGCCTTCCTTCACCTTAAGGGTTTTACGCTCCAAACGTTTGCAGGCCAAGTGTTCGCCAACTTCCGGACCGCCCTGGGAATAACGGAGAGGGAGTACCAGCTCTCTCTATGCTCCCACAGCAGCTACCTCCAGTTCATCAGTAACTCCAAAAGCAAGGCAGACTTCTTCCTCACGTGAGTCACGATGGACGATATGACACACATATGCACTGCCATGCTGATGATGTCATACAGGAAGTTAATCAAGTATAGGAGCTGGCCTTTCATAGCCAAATAAAGTATAGGAACTATACTGCGCTATTGATTGACTGACTGGCTGTCTGACACACACACACACACACACACACACACACACACACACACACACACAACAGTTACGTTAAAACAACAACAATGTATTTATTGATTTGATTGTCTTTACTTTTTAGAAATGATAAACGACTGTTTTTGAAGACCCAAAACAAGACAGAGATCCGATTTCTTCTGGGCAACCTGAAGATCTACATGGCGCACCTAAGAAAATACCCCCACTCACTGCTGGTCAAGTTCCTCGGTAGAGACTCACCCACTCACACTGGCTTTTATATAGGAATATATTTTCCTGATATGAAATGAAAATCACACCTTTATGTGAATAAGAAACTGAATTATGAATATTTCTCTTAAAGGTGTTCACAAGATAAAAATTCCACACAAAAGAAAGGTAATGCACACCTTTTAAACTGCAGCAGGTTTGATTAAGACCTTTATCCATGACCTCTTTGACCTTTAAGTATTTTTTTTCATTCTGTTTTCCTTCCTAGAAATACTTTATTGTCATGCAAAGTGTTTTCTATCCAGATGATCGAATCAGTGCCAGGTAAGACTTTGTTACGTATCGCATATCGGACGATGATAGACAATATAAACAGCTGATTCTTTCTGTTACATAATGCATTGAACACACAAGGCAGGTGTGTGTATCCACACCAACTAATTTGTTGGAAAGAGAATGTTCTATAAACAATATACTCTGGCAAAGACATTAACATGGTTTTATTTGTTGCTTGGACATCTCTCCAATGTACCTCTCTGCTCTTCCTATAGGAGAATCCATAAGTAGCCTTTATTTTTTTGTTTTTTGTTTTGCACATCTTATATACACACATCTTTGTTCCATACATTTTTATCTAATCACACCCATAAGGCACCAAAGTGAAATCAGCACTACATTCTGTGGATTCTGTGTGTGTGCAATAGAAAACATGTGAGTCAGTCAAGTCTTAACATACATAAGAAGAGACCACTGATAATAACTGTAGTACAAGTTTGGATGCATTTGACAGTGCCATCTGGTGGTAACACATGATAGGCCTTCTGTCCTCAATGGTGCAATTCATTATTGATACTTGAAACATTTAAAATATCCATGCAAATGAAGCAATTTGATATGTTGTTTATTTCCTTTGTTGATGTTTTTGGTGTTAAAATCTGCTGTAGGTAAGATTTAAAAGTTTTAAAGAGACAGTAGAAGGGAGTAAGATTTTGAAAATGAACCCCAATATTGAGAAGGGTTGGATGGATTCCCTGAACTAATCAGAGAAGAGATGCCCTGATTTGGCCAGAAATGAGCCGGGAGCAGTCTATAACATCTAAATGGTGTGCTACAGAGGCAACTCACTCACAGAGCATTTCACTCACTCATGGCTGACAGATGGCTATGGCATTTCTAACAAAGGACACAAATTCTAGCTCTTGAATCTTACCTACAGCACCTTTTTTTTAATGGAGTGTGTTTTGTGACGGTGTCAGGTATGACATCAAAGGCTGTGAGGTGAGTCGCTGGACAGAGCCATCTCCCGAGGGCAACCAGGTCATCGTGGTTCTCAAAGACCTCAACTTCAAAGACGAGTACATCCATCTGGGTAAGAAAATGAATATGTATATTGTTGTGAAAAGCAGTTTCTCTTGAAACTCTTACTCACGTGTGTTCTTTAATGAAGCGATAGAAGAAGTTTTAGTTTACTCAATAATCAGTTTTATTCTTAACACCAGTAGAATGTGCAGAGTTTTACAGATATCTGGGTCCAACTATGTTTCCCTGACAGACAACAAAGTGTGTGTGTCAGTTCACGAAGTCTGAGCACCAACTATCCCTGACCCAGGATGTTATATACTGTTGTGAAAGGCGGTTTCAAAGCGATGATGATGGAAAAAAATGAAACCCCTACTCACGCGTGTTCGTTAATGAAGCGATAGAAGAAGTTGTTTAGCTTTAAGCAATAATCAGTTTTATTGTTAACACCAGTATAATGTGCAGAGTTTTACAGATATATCTGGGTCCGACTACATTTCCCTGACCGAACAACAAAGTATGTGTGTGTCAGTTCGCGAAGTCTGAGCCCACATCTCTCTATCTCAGGATGTTATATACACAAAACAATGCAACCGTCATCACAAAAAGGCTGGCTGTCTACGTTTCCCCATGTCATCCTCGTATTATCTGACTCCCACTGTTCTTTACATGTTCAAAGACAAGCCTGCCTGTTCTTTACTATCATATGTTTATCACCATGTATTCTGCACATGTCACCAACAATTTACTCGTCATGATTCTGTCTTACTTCAGCAGAAAGGCCCCGAGGTTTAGTGTGACCCAATTCATTGGTCATCTGATAGATCTAACATATAACCATACCTTCAATCCCTCTATTGGTCTCATCAAAACATGAGACCACAAAAATTACCGTAATAATGGGACCATAATGCGTAAACCGCGGGTGTTGGGATAAGAAGATATATGCTAAACTCTGTCCCTCAGTTGCCTCTTGCGGGGCATAACTCCATGGGTTATGCATCATCCCTTTTTATTCAGCGGCAGAAAATGTTAAATTCAAAAAAAAGTTAAAATTCAGAACCTTCCCCACACTTATTAGATTCATATAGCGTCCTGGCAAGACTGTAGTTACGTTTTATCATTAAAAATTTTTAAGGGTCACAGGGTACTTTTATACATGTCTCTCATTCTTCCCCCCTTTTTTGGGACCTCCAAAGTCCCAAAAAACTACCAATTTAGTACCTTGTATCCCCTCGTGTTTATTCAAATTCGACTATATGCCGGACCGCTAGATGAACCTACAGCATCACATTTGGTTATCAGAAAAACCATTTCTTAATCAGGGCTTTCAACCCGTTAAGTTTGTCAGGGCTCTCCACCTGAAGGTCGTCAGGATTCTCAACCTGAACTTTTGACAGGGCTTTCAACCTGTAGAGATGTTAGGATAAAAAGATTACCAAATGTGAAATACTTTCTAAGTTTTGAACCCTCCCCTTCATGCATATCACATTAAAATTCATGCAGTAATCAAGCAAAACAAACATTACACAATATTAATCAACAAATATGAACTTAAAAAACTCCGTCCGGGCATGGATGTATGTCGAATGATGTGGAATGATCTTCATGTATTGGTGGGCTGCAAGCATGTGGGGGGTTTTGGGCAGTCGTTGTTGTTCCTGTTCGCCCGCCATTGTCGGGCCCTGCTTCCAACCCGCAGATTCGGTGTCAGGTTCACATGGAGCGTGCCCATCATGTGAGCCTTCTCAAGACCGGGTTCGACCCAGCACTCCTCCAAAGACGTGTGTTCGGGGTCCGGTTTGCATCGAGAGGTTTCTAGCACTTCATATGCAAACCGCCTCAGGACCGGGTCAGACCCAGGTGGGTCCAACCTTCCATCTGGACGGTTGTCGTTGCAGCCTCTGCTTGTCATGAGGCTGCTGCCCCACGGCTGGGCTGGGCCCGTGCTGGGGATGGTTGTTCTCTGCTGGGTACACCTGCTCCCAGCACTTTCTCTCCTGGGCTCGTTCCAGTTTCTGGAACTCTGTCTTTCCCTCGTCATGGGTTGAGCGGCGTTGGTGCAGTGGTTGAGGTGGTACCAGGTGGAACTCCCTTCCACCTCGGTACTGGTTGGTGTCGCATTGGTGACCTTGTATGGTCCTTCACACCTCAGGTACAACTGGTCACCTGGCTCCACCCCCCTTGGTGGGTGTTTCTCTAGCTCTGGTCGTGGCAGATCCTCTGTCATGGAATTGTTTCCACACAACTGTAGGGGCTATAACAATCAAAGCAAACATACAACTACACCAAGCCACCCCATCTTGGTTTCTGGGCGGCACATAATCATTTATGATTATACTACTACCAAGATAAAATGATTATATACGAAAAATGTAAATGTACTAATGCTAAATAGCAACTTTCTTTAGTGGGGACTTTTTTCTTTCCCTTCTAGCACCTCCCCGGGTTCTTGCCGGTGGGTCAGATGCACCGCACAGTGACCAATGATACCAGGTTTCACCTTTGCCGTCCAGCCGGACAGCGTGTGAGGTTCTCTCTGTCACCCGGTATGGTCCTGTCCACCTTGGCTCTGACCACTTTCTCTTGATGACTTTTAGCAACACCCACTCGGTGTCTTTCGGGGCTGGTGCCTGCTCTGCACCCCCCTGGATTTCTGTCACCTGTTTGGAAAATGCTGCAACTAGTGCCGTTAGTTGATCATAGTATGGCTTGTAGGTCAGAAATGGAGTGGGTGGGTCTGTTACCCCCCTTTCGATGTTTCTGGCTGTACCAATCCCCAGTAGATATCTGCCCACTGGTCACCAGCACCTGGTGTGTTGTCTTGGGCTAAGAGCATCTGTGAATGGGACCCGCACTGGCTCCCCGAGCAGTTAAAGGTCTGTCCATTTGGAAAAGTCACAATCAGACCGTCCGGTCCGCATAACATGGATGCTCCGCTTTTCACCAGTAAATCCCTTCCCATAAGATTCACTGGACACTGAGGAGATACAATATATCGATGTTCAAAAGTCTGTCCTGCCACTGATGTGCGCAAGGGCGTAGTCAAAGGCAGATAATTGGGCTGTCCCGAGAAACCCGTCAATTCAACCGTGTCTGTAGTCAATTTGGGGCTCGGTACTCGGCAATTCAGAGTAGAGTACCGTGCCCCAGAGTCCACAAGAAAAGGCAAATTCTTCTCCAACACCCCCAGTGACAAATAGGGATCCACCAACCCTATGTCAGAGGTTTCCGGGCCCCTTCATGAGTCTTGCTGATACAGGAAACCCTCTTCCCTCTCAGGCCCTGGTCATTCTGCTGTACCCTCTCTGTCTCTTCTCTGGGTTGCTGTAACATTTGGCTGCTTTGTTTTGACGGTTTTTTATCTCCGTTTATCTGACGCCGCTCGTTCTCTAATTGTAATTTCAACAACTGGGTTGTACTGATAGCCAGATCGGACTCAAGGTCCCTCTGTTTTTCCTCTTCGAGAGACACAAAGTATGTTAAATGTTTTTCCCACCGGTCAGTGCTGCACTCTATTAGTTCGGGATCCCCCTCATTTGGTCTCGCACTGCTTTGGGCATACCATCTAAAATTGCCTTCCTGAATAATGGTAGCTGTAATTCATCCTGGCTAGGGTGATTCCCCGCTAGCTCAGTCCACTCCGTTGTGCTCCTCAATAGGAATGCTGGCACGCTTTCTCTCTCTGATACATGACTAATACTAATTTTAATGCCTGTTTAGATATTCTTTTCTTACATTTCTCAGAGATCTTATTGATCTCATTTTTACGTAGATAACAAACCCTACCCAAAATGTCCGCTGCTGTTAACGACATATTTATAAGTGTACTAACACTCTATTTTTAAGCAATATGTATTTCTGATTACTTTTACTCTTACTTTATTAAACAATGTTTATTATTTTTTATTAACTTTATTCTTTACTTTAAATGGTGACATATCAGCCCTCTCCTTGCTCCCTGCTCGGTCAGGGTCAGACAGCTGGCTCTTAGTACCGTCGCTCTCGCGGGTTGTTATGGCTACGGGAGCGCCGGCGCCTGCGTTGTTGTTTTTGTTTTTTTTAGCTTCTAATGCTACACATGCTAATGCTACTGTACGCACTGACGCTCTCCCTCTTCTGCCTTATGCCTTTCTACTCTTTTAACACAGCCCTCTCGGCCTTCGCCAGATAGGGTGACAATCTGTCCTGTTCCTCGTCTCCTGGTATCTGTCCCTTCTCCTGGAGCCACATCCAGGTTACCTCGTAACCCTCCATTATCTTTCCCTGTGTATTCGGTGTACACCCACTACTCAATTGGATCCTGATTCGTTCCCATTGCTCTCCTATGGTCCATTTTTACCCACTGTCTTTAACCAGTACACACTAAATCAACAAAACAATTTTTATACACATACAGGGTCGGTGTGAATGACTCACGGTCTGCTCTCTGCACGAAATATTGCCCAGTGAGACAAGCTTCTAGGCTGAAAATGATTTCAGTCCGGTCTCACCGTGCTTCATGCGGGACTTTTAGACACACTTTCCCCGTATCCAACCACCCGTTTTTCCCCACAGAAAAATATTTCCGAATTGTTTTTTTTTATTTTTTTTTTATATATATATATACCCCACAGAACAGGCGTTAAGACGAGACTTATGAGAGTCTCACGAAAAGTCTAACCCCTGGAACCACCCACACAATACAATATTCCTAAATCATGATTTTCGGGCCGTCTCCAACAGACTCCGGGAAATGATACCCTTGGGCTACTCTGGCTACCCTCTCAGAGTTCCCTCTTCTGGTCTTGCAAGGAACCAGCTACCTTGGGGCCGAATACCCCTTTTTCCTCCGCCAATTGATGTACTTATGGCAAGGACGGGGCGGAATTTAAACCGCTGGCTCTTGGTGGGGCTCTTCCTCCCCACTAGGGATTCCAACCCTTGGGCGGCTCTGCGCGTACGTTTTCACGGGCGGCCCCCTGTTTGGCTACGTCCCAATTCCTACAAAGGAGCGTCCCTGGCTCTTTGTGGGGCTCTTCCTCCCCAACAGGATTCCAACCCTCGGGCGGTCTCTGCGTTCGTTAAACGACAGGTCCCCTATGCTGCACACTATACTGGTTTAGACTATGTCTAGGGCGGGTATCACAAGTGACTTCAAAACAGTTTTGGCCCAATCGCAGAATTTTGTTATAACAGGCTTCTGCTTACCTTTTTTATGTGGACGTCCGTAGTTCTGCTGTCACTCGGTCCTCTCGCCCACTGGGTCACTTCTTCGTCTTCATCGCGTCTCGGGGTCACCAATTGTTGTGAAAGGCGGTTTCAAAGCGATGATGATGGAAAAAAATGAAACCCCTACTCACGCGTGTTCGTTAATGAAGCGATAGAAGAAGTTGTTTAGCTTTAAGCAATAATCAGTTTTATTGTTAACACCAGTATAATGTGCAGAGTTTTACAGATATATCTGGGTCCGACTACATTTCCCTGACCGAACAACAAAGTATGTGTGTGTCAGTTCGCGAAGTCTGGGCACACATCTCTCTATCTCAGGATGTTATATACACAAAACAATGCAACCGTCATCACAAAAAGGCTGGCTGTCTACGTTTCCCCATGTCATCCTCGTATTATCTGACTCCCACTGTTCTTTACATGTTCAAAGACAAGCCTGCCTGTTCTTTACTATCATATGTTTATCACCATGTATTCTGCACATGTCACCAACAATGTACTCGTCATGATTCTGTCTTACTTCCGCAGAAAGGCCCCGAGGTTTAGTATATAACCATACCTTCAATTGAAGGTATGGTTATATGTTAGATCTATCAGATGACCAATGAATTGGGTCACACTAAACCAGGTCCTTAAAATGCCTAACATTGTTTAATATTAGATTCTTATTTGTCAGCCTTGTCCTTCCCATTAAGTCCTGAGACGCTACTGTTGACCAACTCACTGCTGGTCCCCCCACCTGTTTTGCAGCATTATTAGAGTATTCCTAACAGTATGTTACTGTTGAAGCATAATCTGGGATATTTTGAGATGTTGGGTGAATTATTACAGCATGCCACTTTACTGTAAACAAACTAAAATAATATGGTAGTAGGCTAAGCGGAATGTAAAATGTAGTCTGTCGCCATTTTGAAGTCTAAAGAGCTTGCTGATGTTCCTTTGCTGTTTACTTGATTATTATCTTATTTCAAAGTAGGCAACCGAGT
The DNA here is from genome assembly GCA_030340625.1 of Merluccius polli. NCBI lineage: Eukaryota > Metazoa > Chordata > Actinopteri > Gadiformes > Merlucciidae > Merluccius > Merluccius polli. Next base: position 504,523 of record JAOPHQ010005691.1, read on the forward strand.
CTTTAAATTACAACATAAATCATTTGGAGATCTTTGGATTTGAAAAAGTTAGAAGTTTCTCGTCAGAAGGAAAATTAAGTGAGGTGAAAGAGGGCACATGTAGGTGGTGCTGTTTTTGAGCATTTTCCGTAACGCTCATAACTCCCGCATACTTGGTCGCACATTCATAAACCTTATATCCATACATGCAGGATTGATTGCTGCAACTCCTCATATAGGCCACGCCCACTTCCGCCTAAATATCTTTTTCGCTACAAGCGCAAAAACTCCAACATACTACGTCAAAAATTATAGCCACGTGCATCTTTGTCCGATTCGCACGAAACTTCACACGTAGCATCTGGAGACTTTATCATGAATATAACTCATTGGAAGTATTTTGATATTTCACAAAATAAGCGCGTTATAAATATTTTCATTTATGTCAATTTGACGTCAAAAAAGCAAGTGCAATATTTTGCCACATTGGTATGTTGTATCGACACCAAACTTTGGTCAATTGTTCCTTATACCTCCATTAAGCATCGTACAAAATTTTAGGCCATCGCCACTAGGTGGCGCTCTTTAAAATTAAGAAGTTTATACCTCCACATCGGCAAGTGCGATTTAAACGAAACTTGGTAGGATGATAGCCCATGGCTCCCTGAGGCTAACGTTTAAAGGAGAAAAAAATTCCGCCACTAGATGGCGCTCTAATGGCAGGGTATATCACTGTGCGAAGACCGTAATAGTTATGAATATGAAATTCACAGGACACGTGGAGACTGCTGCCCAGAGCTCACATACCAAAAATCGTGTTTGTCGTGGTTGTAGTGCCCCCTACAGGACTTTTAAAAAGCAGCCCCGACACCCCGTTTCACGGATATTTATGAAACTCGGTAGACACGTGTATCAGTCTAAGACCAACAAAAAAGCCTCTTGGATCCATACCCCAAAACCCAACGGAAGTCAGATATTTTAATTTCAATTTTTGTAATTTTTCAATTTTCGCCTCCTATTTGAACGAACTCCTCCCAGGGGATTTGTCGCCTGGGCTTCAAATTTTTTTTATACGTTCAGGAGATGGAACTTGAGAAAAGTTGTGCTATTTGCGATTCTACGTCGAAGGGCGTGGCCGTGGCGTGCTGTCAAAGTAGGCCATATTCAATAATGTCGTCTTTTTTGCCGTTGTATTTGAACGAACTCCTCCCAGGGGAGTTGTCGCTTGGGCTTCAAAATTCTTCAGTACACTCACAAGATGTTACTTGAGAAAAGTTGTGCTATTTGTGACCCTACGTCAAAGGGCGTGGCCATGGCGTGCCGTCAAAGTTGGCCATTTTTAATTCAGTGGTATTTTTTTCCCATGTTTGGGAACTAACTCCTCCCAGGGATTTTATTTGTTCTGCTTTAAAATTTGTCAGTACAGTCAGAAGATGGTGCTGAACAAACGTTGTGCTACTTGCGACTGTACGTTGAAGGGCGTGGCCGTGGCGTTCTGTCAAAATCCGTTCTGTGGTCTTTTTTCCCAATGTTTGTGAACAAACTCCCCCCAGGGAATTTGTCTGTTCTGCTTCAAAATCAATCACTACAGTCAGAAGATGGTGCCGAACAAACATTGTGCTCTTTGCGACTCTACGTCAAAGGGCGTGGCCATGGCGTGCCGTCAAAGTTGGCCATTTTTAATTCAGTGGTATTTTTTTCCCATGTTTGGGAACTAACTCCTCCCAGGGATTTTATTTGTTCTGCTTTAAAATGTGTCAGTACAGTCAGAAGATGGTGCTGAACAAACATTGTGCTACTTGCGACTGTACGATGAAGGGCGTGGCCGTGGCGTTCCGTCAAAATTGGTTCTGTGGTCTTTTTTTCCAATGTTTGTGAACAAACTCCCCCCAGGGAATTTGTTTGTTCTGCTTCAAAGTCGCTCAGTACAGTCAGAAGATGGTGCTGAACAAACATTGTGATATTTGCGACTCTACGTCAAAGGGCGTGGCCGTGGCATGTCATCAAAGTTGGCAATTTTTCCTTCAGTGGTCTTTTTTTCCAATGTTTGTGAACAAACTCCTCCCAGGGAATTTGTCGGTTCTGCTTCAAAGTCGGTCAGTACAGTCAGAAGATGGTGCTGAACAAACGTGCTACTTGCGACTGTACGTTGAAGGGCGTGGCCGTGGCGTTCTGTCAAAATCCGTTCTGTGGTCTTTTTTTCCAATGTTTGTGAACAAACTCCCCCCAGGGAATTTGTCTGTTCTGCTTCAAAATCAATCACTACAGTCAGAAGATGGTGCTGAACAAACATTGTGCTCTTTGCGACTCTACGTCAAAGGGCGTGTCCGTGGCGTATCGTCAAAGTTGGCCATTTTTAATGGAATGTCAAACTGATGCGATTTGTGCCATTCCCTGACCCTAATGTTAGCTACTACGCGTCTCCCTGTGAACGCCCCGGTCTACCGCACACTGCATGGACCGCGTCGGACGCCAACCTGTCGCGACACTATCCACGACACGCCCCGACAGACTCGGCGAGGTCCCGCCCAACGCTCCTTGGAGCTTTAATTTTAAATTAGAACTGCATGGTTATGTCTAGCATACTGAATTATTTTTCAAATACAAGAGATGTTGATGGATTGTGCTGAGCCAAAGCAACACAATGTTTGTGTGTGGAAAGGGAAGCGTCCATCTGCTGTTTATAAGACGGATAATACAAAAAACATCCACTCTTGCTCGTTTCATTGGGGTTGTTGTACACAATGTTGTTCATTGGGGATGTTGTACACGTAGAGCTAATTGTAAGCTGTATTCTCAGTGGCCTACATATGTTTCATTCAGTATCTTAAGACTGACTTATTTTGTGGCATTGAAGGCTTGCCATATATCTACAATTTACATATTCCTCTATTTACAGGTATCTTGTCAGGATACATCCTGAACACACCAAATGCTCATCCACCTATTTTACTACCAGGTGTGAGTGTGATTCAATAGCATGTTCCTGCAATACATGAGCCTGCAGTTTCAGGACCGCAATCCTAGGACTGCATTTCTAGGACCCTAGCTTTTCACATAACACTACGGTTTAAGCTTTATTGAACATATATATATATATATATATATATATATATATATATATACAGTATATATATATATATATCAGTGGCGGCTGGTGGTTTTTAAAGTGAGGGAGGAAGGACTGCGCGCTTGGTTGCCATTGGTCTGCTTGCACTGTTGGTGTATGGTGGCATAAGAATGTGAGACTCAAGTTGTTTCAGGGTTATCAGGGTTAGTTTTGGTGAACTACAAAATAGCAGGGAGGGATAGTTATGTGAATAAAATGGATACAAAGCCACCAGTGGCATCACTGTAATTTGAAAGCTGGTGGGCAGCATGTCTTTGTAAAAGTAAATTAAAAAATCTGGGCCTATCATTGGGCCTATTTTTGCCCTCACTGACTGAAGTTATTGGTTGTTATTTAGCTATGTTTATTTTCAGTTACAATTGCTTTAAGAAAAGACTCAAGAACCAAAGTGATGCCATTTAAAATGCATCATGCTCTGAATCATTCACTAACACCCTTTCCACAATATCAAACAGAGCGGTCAGAGTAACAAACTAGTAAAAGAACAACAAGAACATTATTTCAAAACTATTTACATGGGCTGTAATGGTGCATTCCATTTGTCCACCCGACTCGATCTGCGAGTCGGATTTCCGAGTTACGAACCGGAAGTTGCAAATAGAACGCCCCCGAGGTCGGAAATACGACTCGTCAACTCGTCTGAACTCAGAGGACCCCGAGTTCAGTAACAAAGATGGCTACTCCGAACTGGCTAGAGACGCTCCATGTTGCCATGACAACAATGCCGATTCTTGAGCAGAAAGCAGAGCAGTAGTAGCCTGGCAAGCCAGACCCACATCAGAAAGATGTAAGGTCTGGCTCAGCTCCATTGGCAGTGTGGGCGGGATAAACGGTTGTCTTTCAAGTTCCCTCTGCACGCAATAGGATAGCGCTACAACCAATCAGAGCAACGAAGAAGGTGACGTAGTCAGAGCCGTTGCTCTGACTACGTCATTAATCAAAACTCCGAATACGTATTTATTTTCGAGGAAAGACTTCAGTGCCGTTCTTTGTTCTTTTCTCAAATAAAATGTTAACTTCAAGTCTTGAAGAGTCTCACACTTACTTTTTTGAGTGCACTTTGCGCAAAAGCGGAGAGTGTGCCAAAACGCAGTGCACTGGAAATACGTCGGTGGCGCACTCAAAACTATCTAAAATGTGAGTGTGGACCGATGGACACTTTCCGCACTCAACGCCCGCCATTTTGTCTACGTAGCGGAAGGGGCGGAATCAAAAATGGAGGACACAGGAGTAACAGTTGAGACCAACGCGCTCTACAAATGTAAAATAGTATTGAATATGTAAATTAATATATATTAATATATTTCATAGGTAAATAAACTTAGCGGTAGGCCGTTTTCCGCCAGGAGGAAAACGGCAACAAAAAAAAACCCCGAAGAAAAACCGTCAAACTGCGAACTCATTTCCGGTCGGTGCGCAAAGGCTGTTTTGACAGTGCGCTGTAGAAATGAGAGCACTGCGCCTATAAGTAAGTGTACTGTAGGGATAATGAAGTGCACTAAATGTAAGTGCACTTACGTAAGTGCGCGATTTCAGACACAGCACTACACTAGCTGCCAAATAAATTTGCTGCCGCTAGGGGGTGTCTAGAGTTCTAGGCTAGAGCAGTAGCCTAACGTTATCAAAACGGAATATTCAGATATCAAACTGGGAAATACGATTGTGTAATATGTAGTGAACATGTGAAATCCGCGGTGGGCGCACCGTAAACAAGATAATCACTATAAACGTTACGAAACGTCCAAACTGCCTATTGCAACCAAGCACATTGTGAAATCTTGGGTAATTTCTCTGTGATCAATGTGTCTATATTTAATTAACGTTTAAACACAGAATGATACTGTTTTTGAAGCATATTAAAGTCGCGTCCATCTTTTCTCCGACTCGTGTTGTTGTGTGGCAAATAGAACGCAAAAACCCGGGGTCCCTCGTTTTCCGAGACGGATGTGACGTCACACCCGAGCTGCAAGTCGCGATTACGAGACAAATAGAACGCACCATAAGCCTAACTATTCAGATTGAGGGCCTTCATTGATAGATCAAGTCAATCCTCCTTGCTGTTTGCGTTGCGAAGTCATCAGTGACCTGGTCATACCAAATGGATCTTTTTTAATTGATTTCAGCATTTTCTTTTCAATCGAAATAATGGCCAGATTTGTTAACCTCTCCTGCCCCATCGCATTCCGTGTGTACGTTTTAATTCGTTTCAGGCAGGAAAAACTTACTTTTTGTAATAAAACGTTAACAATGTCCTCCGTTTCCAATGTTTCCATTGTGCATTTAGGATCTTGCTATCGCAGATTTCACAGACCGGGTTTGTTATCGACAGCGTTAGCCAGGGATCCTGCTTATTGGTTCATAGCGCAGACGGATAGATGTTTGAGCGAATCAGACCCCTTAAGGTCCCGCCCACTCAGAGGAGGATTATGAAGGTATTATAGAGCGTAACAGTGACCGCCCCTTTTTAACAGCTCCGGTGCCGGAAGTAAATTTCCCATGCATTTATCTCGTCCACTTTTCATATAATCCTTATAAAAAGAGTATTAAGACTTGAACCAAGCCAATCGTTCGTTATGGTAGTCGTGACCATATTATGTTTGATTCGGGATGAGTAGTTCCTCACTCGGTCAACAAAACAAAGTACCTTTGGCTTTTCTTCCGTTTTCCAAATTCTTTTTATGCCCGAATCAAACATAATATGGTCACGACTACCACAACGAACGATTGGCTTGGTTAAAGGCTTAATACTCTTTTTATAAGGATTCTACGAAAAGTGGACGAGATAAATGCATGGGAAATTTACTTCCGGCACCGGAGCTGTTAAAAAGGGGCGGTCACTGTTACGCTCTATTGGAGCAAAAGTCTCAAGCACCTGTAACTGCAGATTTTGTATGCGTACACTAAAGTCACAGTACATTTGAAGTCGTAAATATTTATTTAGCATGTGTACTCTAAAGTCACAAATGTGTAACAGTACATTTGAAGTCGTAAATATTTTTTCTACCATTGCAAACACAAAATAGGGTCTACGAGTTCACAAGTCTGTGTTACAGGTGCACAAATCCTCTCCTGTGCATCACAACTTCAAAGAGTCATGCACTTGACACTTTTGCTACAATCATTGCAGCGCAGTTGGTGCAAAACATATTCGCACACCCGTGTTTCATACTCTGACAACATGCCCAAAATGTGTGCATTCGTAAACCCAAATGTGAACTAATGCATCAGAAGTTGCACATCTGTGAACAATTTCCTCACAAATAAAATGATATAGAGCGCTATGTTGATTCAGCATTTTAATGAGCGAGCACAAGTCCGTCGTTACAACTGCTCGAATCTGCTCCTGCAAGTCTCAGCTGTGGGTTTTTTGCAGGTAGTTTTGCACCACGTCTAGGTGGTACATTTGGTGCAAAAGTGATTCGTATCCGCAGCAGAGCGTCCGTGGGCGGGACCAAATAGTTCCGCCCATAATTTCATAATCCAATGAAAGTCGCCGGCAAATGGATAAAGATCGCAGCATACTCTCATACAATTTTTCAAATAATTGGGGGGACGGACGACGACAACTTCACACAGGCGGCGCAGCATCCAAGACATTTCTGAACTTATGTTATGGCGACCATTAAAATACATTGAAGGACATTTGCGGCATGTTAATGCAATACTTTGGGGGGAATTCACTTGAACTAAGTTAATTCATTGAACATTATGTAGGATACCCACCTCCGTCCAGCTGGATGCCCTCTTCACTTCTCCAGAAAGTATCCCGCGCAAAGAGTAGGCCTATGCTGCGATCTTTATCCATTTGCCGGCGACTTTCATTGGATTATGAAATTATGGGCGGAACTATTTGGTCCCGCCCACGGACGCTCTGCTGCGGATACGAATCACTTTTGCACCAAATGTACCACCTAGACGTGGTGCAAAACTACCTGCAAAAAACCCACAGCTGAGAGTTGCAGGAGCAGATTCGAGCAGTTGTAACGACGGACTTGTGCTCGCTCATTAAAATGCTGAATCAACATAGCGCTCTATATCATTTTATTTGTGAGGAAATTGTTCACAGATGTGCAACTTCTGATGCATTAGTTCACATTTGGGTTTACGAATGCACACATTTTGGGCATGTTGTCAGATTATGAAACACGGGTGTGCGAATGTGTTTTGCACCAACTGTATGGGGGTATTATTGAGACAATATTATGTGTGTGTGCGTATCTCAATCTGTGTGTGTGTAATAAGATTTGTGTGTATTCACATTTGTGTGTGCGTAACAAGATTTGTCTGTCTGTATTCACATTTGTGTGTGTGTAAAAAAAATCTGTGTCTGTATTCACATGTGTGTGTTTGTGATAAGATTTGTGTGTCTGTATTCACATTTGTGTGTGTGTAAAAAAAATGCGTACTGAGATCTGTAATTGTCTGTCATCAGCGGGAGCTCTGATTGGCCTCTTTTTACACGTGGATTTTGGCACACTTCTGCCGTGCAGATCTGCAAATGCGATCCGTGTGTAAAAACGATTTGTCTGTAACTTCACGCAATACAGTCTACACACCACTAGTCGGCGCGTAGCACCCAGTGATGTTATTGTCATGGGTAAGATGGCTGCCGTTAATGACACTGGCCATTTTTAGATAGAAAATATAATATAAACTTCGAACAACTCATGGGTAAGTTAACGTTTGTTTTCCTCATAAATAAACGCATTGTAAAGCCCATGAGTTGTTCGAAGTTTCCGACGACCGGCCAGTGTCATTAACGGCAGCCATCTTACCCATGACAATGACACGCTTAACATCACTGGGTGCTACGCGCCGACTAGTGGTGTGTAGACTGTATTGCGTGAAGTTACAGACAAATCGTTTTTACACACGGATCGCATTTGCAGATCTGCACGGCAGAAGTGTGCCAAAATCCACGTGTAAAAAGACAGCCAATCAGAGCTCCCGCTGATGACAGACATTTACAGATCTCAGTACGCATTTTTTTTACACACACACAAATGTGAATACAGACACACAAATCTTATCACAAACACACACATGTGAATACAGACACACAGATTTGTTTTACACACACACAAATGTGAATACAGACAGACAAATCTTGCTACGCACACACAAATGTGAATACACACAAATGTGAATACACACAAATCTTATTACACAGATTGAGATACGCACACACACATAATATTGTCTCAATAATACCCCCATACAACTGCGCTGCAATGATTGTAGCAAAAGTGTCAAGTGCATGACTCTTTGAAGTTGTGATGCACAGGAGAGGATTTGTGCACCTGTAACACAGACTTGTGAACTCGTAGACCCTATTTTGTGTTTGCAATGGTAGAAAAAATATTTACGACTTCAAATGTACTGTTACACATTTGTGACTTTAGAGTACACATGCTAAATAAATATTTACGACTTCAAATTTACTGTGACTTTAGTGTACGCATACAAAATCTGCAGTTACAGGTGCTTGAGACTTTTGCTCCAATAATACCTTCATAGTGGATTTTCCTCCTCTCTCCCATTGAAACCCATGTTATCCACCGGCCGCCAGTACTTTCGGGGAAATGAATGGGTGTCAATGGAGACGGAGGGAGGACGTTCCTCCCTGAAGTAATTGTCAATAGGCGATAGGGGGTGCTAATGTCCCTTTACCCAGGGAAACAAACATTATATATTCAAAGGCAATAAAGTAGTCATATTTAAGGGCATTAATTCATTACAATAGTCTGGGCAATCTACATTTTTTATACTCAACAATGTTAAGGAGGATCTTCCTCCCTCTCCTCAATGGAGAAGCCTCCACTGATATATATATATATATATATATATATATATATATATATATATATATATATATATATATATATATATACCATCCCATTGGCCTCTTCAAATGTAACTGCAATGTTTACATTGTGGATGTTATAACTAGATGGATGCGTACTGATTTTGTTTCTGTTTATTTCTTATTAGGAATTTCAAATGGATATTGCAATTAAAATATAGAGATGTACTTTGTAAGAATGTAGTCTTGGCAATAAATTGCAACTTTATGAAAAAATGTGTCATCATTTCACACCCACATCTCAATATCATAATTGGGTAACACTTTGGATTAGGGACCACATATTCACCATTAACTAGTTGCTAAGATCATAATTTATGTACAACAACTTCCTTGCTTACTATCAATAAGCAGTAATTAGGAGGTTATTGAGGGAAAATTCTAATATTAAAGTTAATGGCCTAGTAGTTGTAGAATATGGTCATGCAGAATAATGCATTAATAAGTGCTTTATAATGACTAATAAAGAGCCAATATGCTGCTTATACGCAACTAGTTAATGGCAAATATGTGGTCCCTAATCTAAAGTGTTACCCATAATTGTATTGATAATACATATTTATAAACAGTAGGTCTATCACTACTGTTAGTCCATTATACAGTAAACTACTGTAGTGTAACTCATTATACAGTATGCATTGTATCTATTGTAATTCCTTTAACATGTACTTGTTACATGTTACAAGTACATGTTATTCAATATACCATATGCTAAAAACTACTGTAGTTCATTCAATAATTTTACTGTATTAGGCAAGTTGCTGGCTAATTGTTGCCAATAAGTTACTGTTGTTTTAACAATAAACCTTTAACAGGTAACGAGCACAAAGTTATAATATAATAGTCACTGAATAATAGTCACGCATGTTATTAATGATGCTGAGGAGTCCTTAGAGATAGACTGGGGATAGCGGGGACTCGAACCCAGCACTTATCAGGGACTTCAGCTTTTTGGTTAAAGACATTTTTAATAAAAATGGCGAAAACAACTTGGGTGTTTCTGCCATTTCTGGCTGGGAAACAAATTGTGTGTGTGTGTGTGTGTGTAGGAAAGCAGCGGTCCTGGCTCCTGTGCCAGATGGAGATTGACACCCACTTCCTACGGCAGCTCAACGTGTTGGACTACAGCTTCCTGCTGGCCCACCAGCCCCTGCACCATGATGAACGCCCCCACTGCATCACCTTTGGGTCCCTCATCGTGAGGACCAAGAAGTATGCGGTTCCATGCCAGGGGTTCTCAACCTGTGTGCCAGGACCCTAACTTGGGGTCGCCCGATTTGCAAATGGGGTCACGGGAGATTGCTAACTTAAGGCCCCGATATACTTGAAACAAACTCTAAATTGGCATTGTGTTCGCACTTCGCATAGGCTGTCGAACTGCTGTTGAACATAAATCTTCCTAGTTTGTTGTTATAGCTAGGCAATCAGTCAGCTTTGCTAGGCGAGCTAATGTTACATTTCTATCTAGGGTAAAAATGTGGGTCGCACGTATATTTTGGTGGCACGACGCCCTTCGATGCTAACATGTAGTGTCCTCGGACATTCACAGACTGTGGCACAGTAGAGACTGGACAGTCACAGCTGACTCAGGCTGTGTGTGCATCATGTGTGCTGCAAGGTGCATTTAATCTCTCCCAGTGCAGTTGCTCGCATAAGAGTAAGCGTCACTTTAGTCTTTTTTAGGCCTGTGTGATCTTCATTTACACTCATTTGTATTCTTGTATTCTCTTGTTTGATTGGCACTGTGCCTCTCTGCTGCTTTAACACAGGGGAATGTCCCTTCAGGGATGAATAAAGTGTTGCCCATCTGATTTTTTTAGGTCTGTGACCCCTAGCCCCAGCCCCTCCGCTTCCTCTGCTGTATTTTCCGACAAGGACAGCTACCACACCAGGAAGTGTGTGGCCGAGGGACGGCGACAGTGCGGCGGCTCCATCAGCGACTCGGGGGAGGGGGACGCCAGCCTGGGGGACGAGCCGGAGGACTTCCTAGTCCACAACCGCCGGCTACTGCCCAACTTCAAGAACCCGCTGCACGTGATCGACGGGCCCGAGCAGCGCTACTTCGTGGGCATCATCGACATCTTCACCGTGTACAGCCTGAGGAAGCGCCTGGAGCACTGGTGGAAGAGGCTGCGGCACCCCGGAAAGAGCTTCTCCACCGTCAGCCCCCCGGCCTACTGCACCCGCCTGTGTGAGTGGGTGAAGGACCACAGCAAGTAGATGCTCCATCATGGGACGAATTGGCTTCTGTACACTGTCTTATAGCTTCCAACTCTTGAGTGGATACTGATTTCAATACAGAACCAGGATGATGATGATGATGATGATGATGATGATGATGATGATGATGATGAATACAATATGGTTCCGATGGATTTCCTAGGACCCCTAATAATAATTACAGTATAACGGTATACACACACTCAATAGTTGCAACAAAAAAAAAGACAGATTGTATAATGTGAATCAAAGTCAATATTTTTCACATCAAGTCGAGCTCATATCTACATCTCGATCGCCTTTTTCTTCCTTGCCATACACTGTTATTGCAATCTGATACTAAATAGGGTGCAAATGGACGTACATGATGCAGATACAGACTAGAAGGAATGATGATTTGATGCATGTTTAAAATGCTAATTGGTAACAAATAATGTCAGCTTGTTAACTTAAGACGTTTGCAGTGGAAAGCCTAAAGGGCCAGGGCTTTGGTTTCATGTTCAACCTTTTTGCAATGGAAGGTAATTTTCACCACCTATTGGTTGCGGCGAGATAGCCAATCAAAGCATTGGAATTAAGAACGTGTCTGTTATGAAAGTGTTGTCCAGGATACAGTGTTAACATGAGGAGGACCACAGCAGGGGACTTGGGTAGCAGAGACTCTCTTCTCATATCAAGGGTTACTCTACGTGTTACATGTGACTTGTATATAAGACTTCAGAATTTGTATAGGCCTATTGATTTTCTAATTTGGTGTCAAACAATTTTTGCCTTTCATTTTCAGACAGATGCATCTATTTACTAGTCCAAAAAAGACAAACCCAGATTAAAAGGACTATGCTTACTGAATGACCATGAACCTGTGTTGGCCATTTGTTTACTTTTATTTGGTACGATGTCATCCACCCACTTGTAAAGAGAATGTTTTCCTTCATGACCATTTTATGATTTTATTATATTTTTAAAATGTATTTATATATATATTTTATATTATTGGTCTGAAAAAAAGTGAATGAATCCAAGAAGAAGGGGGCATGGATTCTGAGTGATGGTCCATGATTCTGTATGCAGATGACCTTTGGTTTCTGACTGGGACCTGGAGCAGGGACTCAGGGGGCCCGGCCCCCTAGTGCCCCTTATTGTTAGTGCATCTGTTGTTAATTTAATTTGATCCAAGTACAAATGTTTTTCAGAATATTCCCAACTAACCATCATACACTATAGGGGCCCCAAGAGGGGACCTGTTTTAGTCGTCTAGGCGGCTTCTCTGTCAATATCTCACCCAAAAAATCATGGTGTTTATATTATTATAAATCGGCATATTAGACACGTAATACATTATGGTATAGATTGGACGTATGTGTCATCTATAGACTGGCCCAACATGTGGTCGTCCATTAGTGTATTGCTACACCAGACATGGTAGTCACTAGAGAATATGCCAGGGAAAAAAGGCTCAAGATTAGGCAAAGGCAGGACATCAAGTATGTCAAAGAAAGGAAGTTGTGCTTTCGAGTTGAGCCAGTTCTGTATTCAAGCCAAATGATATTAACACCACACAATACATTGGGCAAATAGGGATATGGAACAAATACACTCATATTCATTTTAGGGAATAAGACAAAACTCATTGTTTATCAACCCTGTCATTTTTAAAAAATGTTTTCATGACATACCAAGTAATTAGGATTGTTGCTTGATAATCCAGCTGTAATGCAATGTAGGGTTATACACACACACACACACACACACACACACACAGTTCTACGAATCTTCATCTCATTTGAACAATGTTTGTGTTTTGAAGTGGAAAGCCAAGACATTCTTTAAGTGGAGTGGACAGTGGCATCAATTCACCAAAAGTGTAGGTCACATTACGTCAACTCTGATGTCACACGACAATATCAAATTAAGTTCCCCGAAAGTAGCCTGCATATGGCAGGCATCACTAACTATAAAAAAAGAAACTTTTTATTGACAAACATTGAACCAGCACTTGCCATAACCTATAGGGCTTGTACATCGTGATGTCACATGACTGCTGCTAATTTGGTAGCATAGGAGCCACTGGAATGTTAGTAGTCATGTTTTTTTAGTAATTAATTGTGAAATTATTTCTCATTATGGGAAGACATTGTTTGAATGTGCCACAGCGTTTCTCATGTGAGACATGGCAAAACAAAGTTTCCATTAGCTTAAGTTACAGTAGATTTACATTGATTTAGGATTTTACAGTACAACTTTCTTGAGTCCTCTCAATATGGCAGCGTATCGCCAATAAAAAATCCCATGATGCATTCTGATGTACAAGCCCTATTGACGGCCCTGAGTGGGAACCAACAATACCTGTTGTAAAAGCGTGCATTTTTGCCTTCATGCGTTTCGTTGGAGAAAATTCAGACCAGAACTCAATGCAATATCACACATGCATTTTTTTTATTGCACATCAAACCAGAGATAATATGCAGTGCCTTTCATTCAAACCACCATTTGGAAATATTGGAGACATTTTCTGATCAAGTTCAAATACCTGCCGTGAAACAACAAACATTTAAAAAGGCAACAGACATAATGCGTACATCGAGTTAACTTAGGCTTGTGGGACATCACGAGCAGGCAGACAGCACACAACACACACACACACACATACCCACAACAACAGAAAAGGACAAATTGTAGGTTAAAATAAATACAAATGGCTATTCCTTTTGACAGTTGTAAAAAGGAATCTCCCTATACAAGAGACTTTAGGAACAGTAAATTCAATTTTGAATGTTGACAAAAAGGGAACAAAAACTGGAAGTACAGTTCCAGTGTTCGCAAAACAATAACCACTTAAAAATAAAAACACTACAGACACATCCAAGTAACTTGGGAATTAACTTCAAGGTATTGTGCAAAAACATAACTTGTTATCCACACGTATTTACCATCACCTGCTCTTTTCTCACACGCTTTCCTCTCACAAGATGACCTCATGAAATACACACTGAACATAAATAAGACATTAAGTTAAACATTAATGCAGTGCACTAGATTTTCCAAAGCGCTCACATTAAAATGAAACACTTATCGTATGATGCTGCGTTAACGCCGTTTACTTTCTGAAAACGTTAACTAGAGCGAAACAAAATTAAATGATAACAGGTGTACAATGCAGACATAGCAAACCTTCATATGCCAAACATGTCTGCCAAAATGTTAAGATAACTTGTACTGCTCATCTCTCACTGGTCTTTCTGCAAAAAACAGCCATCTGACTGTTGAGCATCCTGTTGTAAACTCTCCAAAAGAAAAGACAAGTGTTATCGAGACAGCGGGAGAGAAACACAAACATGCTACATTTATTACAAGGCAACCTCACGCATTATGCCCATTATATATTACTCATATTGATATTGCCATTATTTGATATATATATTTAATTAGATAATTAATTAATTTATAAGTCATATTTGTTTGCCAGCCTCATCTTTGCCAGTCAGTAAATATCTACACTAAATCAGATTAGCAATGATAATAATAATAATAACCTAATATCCTATATTATAATAATATATTAACTATTGTAACTGTTGTTTATAATTAAATATTGTAACAGATTTCCGTTTTAAAGTCTTGCAGTATATCCAATAGAATCTACATGAGTCGAATAGTTTCTCTTGACTGTAAATAGACACTCAATTATCTCTCCCTCTGTTCAGCTTGTGCAATAATAAAGAGTTTGGTAGTGTTTTGATCAACGTTGTAATATATTGACATCATTAGCTTGTGATCTGGCCCACTCTTCTATCGTAAAATGTGTTTAAAAGAAAAACTTCTGGGATCCTTTAGCACTTTGGTCTAACGTCACAGAGACGCAACACAAGAACACAGGAAGGTTACAGAACACAGGTTGAGACACCGTCTATGTTGCCTCACCTCGGTTCTGCTGGTAACATATGGGGAAATGCTCGAAGACTTGGTCCGAAAAATCCACCATTTAATTACACTTGTATTTAATTTCGGAAAACAAGATGTTTTTTCCTGTGACTCGTTCATTAGATTAGATGTTATATGGTCAAATAAATGTAATACCACAGTTTGTAGGCAAATATTTGATATTTCTCTTGGTATCTATAATAAATAAATACAGAACAGATTCAATGTAATTTGCTTCTTTATATATTCTATGTTTCATATTCTAAATTATTCTTATCAGGCTTTAATTCCTATTTCATCTGTAGTCTACAATAAACTGCCAACACTTTAACCAAGCCAATGACCTACTAATACAATCTACACCGACAAGAAACATTTACATTTACCGACCCAAATCTTTCTGCAACTCTTGTTTTGAACATCACACACACTATACTAGACATGAGGAGTCTATGTGAACCGATTTAATTCACCGTTCCGTTACAGCAGACTTTGACTTCAACTAAACCTTGGTGTGCTTGATGCACATACAGTATGCAGCAACAGATAGAGGTTTATGCCTGCGTGTGCGTATGTGTGTGTGTGTGTATGTGTATGTGTGTTTGTCTATTAACTCAGTAGCTCCAGGTAGGTGACTGGAACTTTGCCCTTCTGGTTTCCCTTCTCGCCGACCAGCCAATCAGGATCCATGCCGGGAACTGTGTACACTGTGATTACCTGTACCAAAAAAAAAAAAAAGAATATATATATATATATATATATATATATATATATATATATATATATATATATATATATGAAAAGTAAACAAAAAACAATTCAAAATGTGAAATAAAAAATCCAAATAAATAAACAAATATAAATTAAGACAAGATTTGACAGTGGAGCATCCTCGTTGTGTAAGATAGCATTATTAGCTTTATTGTTAGCTTTATTAATCCCTGAGGGAAATTCCAGCGACTAAGGGCGTCTTCACACCTAGCGTTTTTGTGATAGGGAAAAGTTGAGCCGACCGTTTTTTCAACAACAAAAAAAAGCTGGCAGCACTTTGTCCTAAAAGCGCAGAGAGCCTTTTTTCTATCGCCTCGCAATGAACCCACTCTAGACCCTGACGTTACTCGCCTACTACGTATCCAGGCTACCCTTACATAGATGTTACAAAATGGCAAGAAACAGGCGATTGGCACTTGCATTGGCCCTAGCCAAGAATCATGTACCTGCACGTTTGTGGGTGCAGATATCACTCGGGGAAGGCAGCAGCAAGGTGCCCACCATCGTTTAGTCCAGGAGCTTTGTTTCGATGATGCGCGATTTGCGGCGTACTGTGATTGCTCAGTTGTCAAAAAAACGCCTGACGTCGGGTGCTTTTTTTCTGAGAGTTCAACTTTTTTCAACTTTTTTTTACGCTCGGTGCGGGAGAAAAAACGCAGAGAGTCGTTTAAAAAAACGCTGGGGGCGTTTTCCAAAAACGCTCTGCTACATAATATAATGTAAAAAGAGCGCTGGCAGAAAAAAAAACGCTAGGTGTGAACACGCCCTAAGGTTCCGACTATGTGCCATATCCATGGCTATAGTCATGTCTCCATTCGGAGATGATTCATGATAAACACTGAACAATAAAGAGAACATAAAACATTGTTTGAGTAAATGCATGTAACTAAAGAATGCAACGCATTAGTCGTGTAGAATGCACTTTACTGAGCTGTACCATTGTTGTGTGGAACTTTAGTTAAACAATAAACAATTAGGCATTAAAGCAATGCATTTAAATACACTGGAATACGCTGCAACTTTAGATTAGGTGCTGCAAAATGTATAGGAATAATAAGCTATGTATTTATATATATGAACAGCTTATTTACCACATACTAACAAAGCAGATATAAATGTGGAACTAATGTCATTACCAATAATGAACTAATCAGTTTCCAACATGTATAATATGATAACTATCTCATATCGAATTCATCATTCACTAACTACTTGTGAATGGCTCATTAATGACTTTTTAAGTCATGAAAGTGTTTATGAAGTGTTCCCAGAGCGCCTGTTAAATGACTCCATGTAAAGGTGCATGATAGGAAGGTCCTGCACCTCGTCAGCCAGGAGGGACAGTTCACTGGAGTCATGGGCATCGTAGTCGTACAGCACCCGAGCCTTCCTGGTGC
The DNA here is from genome assembly GCA_030340625.1 of Merluccius polli. NCBI lineage: Eukaryota > Metazoa > Chordata > Actinopteri > Gadiformes > Merlucciidae > Merluccius > Merluccius polli. The sequence continues at coordinate 521,804 of JAOPHQ010005691.1, forward strand.
CGGTGGCCGGCAAGATCATGTCCTCGATGGCCACGCTGTCGGGCCTGGGGGCCGCTGCGGACGAGGAGGCGGTGGAGGAGGAGGAGGGTGCTGCCGCGACCGAGGCCCTGGGGGGAGGGGGGAAGGGAGAGGTTAACTCCTCAGCTCAGCTGGCGTTTCATGAGCGCTCCGTCAACCTTTTTAATTCAGCTGGGAAACGCTGCCATAATAATCTATGGACCAATTGGACCTTCGTGCAATGTCATGGACTCTTGGAAGATTAGCCCAATCGGGCTAAAAGAGATCCAAGGTAGCAGGTCAAGAGGTAAGGAGGAAATGTAGCATGCAGCGTCTGTGGTCTAAACAACAATGTGGGTTATTTCCCACATTGTGTTGCAGGACCTCCTCCATGTATCACAACTATCATACAAGGCCACCGTACTTGCTCCTTTTTTATTTGTCCCATTATCTTTTGTATAAACGCTACTTAAAAAAGCACTTTTGGACAATAAAGAAGGTTGATTCTGGGGATATAGTGCCAAGAAATGAAGGAGATGAGAGAATTTCTTGAGGGTTTACCAGACATGGAAGGCAGTCGATATTAGAGGACGGCAAGCAGTTACACGAATCGCTGTACAGATGGATGGGCATTCACTTAAAACCCACCGTCACTAAACACACTTCTAGTGCCATATGTCTATTGGATTTGAGCTCTTAGTGGCTACAACACTGAGAAAACATCATAAATGTCATCTATACATTGTAATTATAGCAGCCATCATTCTAATGGTCTAATGTCCATCCATCAATTAAGCTGTGAATACTGACCCGTTGAGCTCCTTCTGAAGCTCCAGCATGAACTGATGACACTGGGCATAGTATTTGGCCTGAGCTTCTGCAAACTCATGCAGACAACGCAAGTGGTTCAACTGGAAGGACGGAAAGAGACGAGAAAATTGATTTCAAAAGACAAATGGTGTGAATGAATAAATATATGCTTTGAAACTTGTCGTGAGAAAAAGAGTTGGGACCGCCCACTTAATAGACTTAAAATGTAATCCAAGATTTTACAACTTGATGAAATCTCATTGTGTATGATTGGTCAGAAAGTATTTCCGGAAGTCAGATTTTCGTTGGTCTTAAAATGAAACATTAATTGATCAAACCGAAACCGCATTGAGTTTTAAGTATAAAACGTTTGTCTTCAGTCTTGGCCAACCAATTCGGTGTTGAAGTATGCTACCCGCTTTAGGGGAACAACAAGCAAAAATCCCAAGCATGACATTTAGGAGTGTGAAGGCATGCAAGCTTGTAAATGATTGTGGAATAGAGACAGTATAAATAGCGGTGGACTCACATGTGTGCTGCTGATGCCCTCCAGCAACAGTCTGGTGACCTCCGCCTGCCTGTCAAACTCTGTCTGAGCAATACGGAGCTCATGTTCTGCCTAGTGGGGAGGAGGGAGGGAGGGAAGGAGGAAAGGAATGAGAGAAAGGGAGAAAGAGAGAAAGAGAAAAATGAAATTAATTATCAGGATGGGCAGTAAAACCTTCTTGCCAACACTCCCAGGGAGGAGACACCACCTAGACTATGAGACACTAGGATACTTACTTTGTCCACTTCCTCACTCAGCAGCTAAGAGAAGCAGTGGGGACAACAGAAAAAAAAAAGTCAGGATCCAGTCTCACATAATCTATCACAATCATAATCTAGCAGATCGGATGTATGCACTATAGAGCTAAACACATCACACGAACAACGACTTACTAGTTGCTATGTTCCACACAGGGGGTCTCTAGGCACACAACATCAATGATGGATTTATGATGGACGATAAGAGAAAATCTTGGATAGCCATTATAGCCGAGCAGCTAACATGCCAAGTTGTGTGTCATAGCCTATACCAAATTGCCACTTACTGATCCACTAACCGATTTATTTGTTAATCAATTCCGATATATTAGTCCATAACCTTTAATTGAATTGAATCAAAGAAGAAATGTTAAACTTTGATAATACAAATAGGAGAATTAAAGCCATTTGTGATGCACCTGTAGATGGGGGTAGAAGGTCATGGGGTCAAACCTAGGCGTCAATTGCAGAATACAAGCCCTATTGAAAAGTTACATTAGGTTATATTAGAGTCAGCTAGCCACGTTGTCGTCATGACACGTCATGTGTTTTGTTGAGTTGAGTGTTTACCCTTATAACATTACATGACTATAGATTATCTAATTTCCGCCTTTAATGTTTATTTTGTCTTTTATCATGATGGCCAGGTGACAAATTCAGATAACCCCCCCCCCACACACACACACACACACACACACCCACCCACACCGACATACACACCCACACCGACACACACATTAAAGTTGGAGGGAACAAAACGGGGATCTAAGCGCTATTGTGGTTCATTGTTTGCCATCACAATGGTGGACAACCTTCTCGATCTCCGAAACACCGGAGTCAGTAAAATCCCAACCTTCCTTGCTTTGCAGCTGTAAGCAAGTGATGGGGCCCGCAAGAAAGAAGCAATACGTCACAATTATACATCGTGTCCTTGACGTCGCACTTCTAATTCAACTAAAGCCATCTTATTTAATAATAAGTGAGTGCAGAATTAATTTATTACCAGTATAGCTTGATTAATGCTGGTACTGATGACACAATCTTATTATTTTTGTATTAATTTCACCAACGCTGACATTTCACATTCACAGTAAATTACACGTACATCATCATTCTCATTGAGTTTTATTTTGAAAAGCACCGTAAACATGTTTTTTAACTAGGTTCATATTTAGACTACTATGGACAAATCTATTGTTACAGGTTTTGTCCAAAGTGACAACCAATCATATTTGTCGGCATTCATTTATTTTATTTGTGGCCAATATGCTTGAGTGTTGTGTTTGTAATGCCAATGGGCACACTGAGAAAAGTGTGTGTGAGAACAAAGAAGTGTCTTACTGCTGACGCGCTAGCAGAGAGCACGTAGTTGCGAGGCCTCGTCTCCTGAAAATCTGGTGCAGCCTGAGAACACGACAGCACAGGAATAAGTATACATAAATAATAATCATCGATTTACACGTCAACAATCAGACAATCTAGACCAGTGGTTCCCAAACTTTGACTTCAGGTGTACCATTAACTTGTCATCAAGACCTTTCGCGGAAACACCTCATATGCAAACGGTAAAAAATAGATAAATACACATGCTGAGCAGAGTGCCAGCGCCCCCTTTATACACAATTATGACTGCAAGAAAGAGTAAGAATTAAAAAATATATAGTGAAAAATATAAAGTAGGTCCAAGGTAAATTGTTGCCGTTACAAATCACCCTGATCACGATAATGGAAGGAGAATACAGTAAAAGATATAAAGATATAAAAATATAAAAAAGACAAAAAGTATGCAAGGGCAATGAAAATATAAAAAAATTATGGCGTGTACCAGCATGATTCTAGGCTACATATTTGCACACAGTTATCCTGCTCATACACCATGTTTCTCTGTGGATTTATCCACAACGCCAAATGTCACGGTTTGCAGTAATATGTCTGCTGGTCAATTTTTATAGTAAAAAAAACAACTCACCGCAGCTTTGGCTTCGGCCTGCTTGGCTTTCTTAAGTCTGGCTTTACAGATGTCAAGGTCTAGCCGTCTGTTCTCCAGTAGTCGCTTCTCTTTCTGACAAATTCAATAAAATATTTTTTTATAGTCAGTGTTATCTTGTGAAAATATAACCGCTAAATATACATTATGCAAACCTACTCTTCTTGAGTACCTCAAGAAGAATAATGGGAAAAAAAACAACTCTTCATTAGATAACAATACATTGTTATTAACACCTGATGCTCGTTGTTCTATTAATGTGCGTATGACATATCATCACATGCAGCAACTGTTAAAGCAGCCTACTTATTGTTGTGTATCCCTGCCATACCCATGAGCTGGATGCCATATGCTGTGCACCATTAAAATGAAGGGAATGCATTAAACAGATTCAGGCCATGTAGTAATGCTTAAAGCAGGGGGGGCCAAAGCTTTAGGTTCCATCGACCAAAAGGTAACCTCAGCCTTTGGTCAAACTACATTATAAAAATGTTAGAGATCACTTTGAAATGCAAATGTTTGTGGTCATTTGGTTGTTATTATTTTCTCAATGACTTTCTGTTTTCAGGTTTACTACACATTTTCGATGTACCGATTATTGTTTGATACAAACAACAAAAATGATATAATAATAAACTTGTTATCAACAACAAAAACTGTTATCCGTTACCAAATCATTGAAAGTTGGGCAAACACAAGATGTGTATTTTACCAATGAAAACATTGACTGATAACCAGATACCAGTATAATTAATGTATTTTAATGGAGGCAAGTCTCTCATTTACATTACCTCCATAATACTACCATTTTAATGTCGGCCATCTCTTTATTTCAGTTGGTAGCTGGTGCAACTAACAGCATCTACCTGTTCATCAGTACTTACTGATATGGTCCTCCAGTCTCCTTCTAGGAAGTTGCGGAGCGGGGTGAGGAAGTTCATGGAAGATGTTAGCAAGAACTCCCTCTCTGCCCCGCCCAGTCTCCTCTGGTACTCCCCGACTGTGCTGAGGGTGCTGCCTATATTCACACATAAAATATACAGGACATTATACTGTATATAGGATATATTGTAGGAGTGAGTTAGGTTGAGAGTTGTGCATAACATTTATTTTCACATGGACTTTATTAATCCCGGGAGAAATTGTTACTGTTGCAATATTGCTCTGCTAAAGATAGAGAAAGCCTAAAATAGAGAATAGATATAAAATCTAAACACAAAGTAAAAGCTATAAAATATGTCAATGGGAATTATCAAAAATATGCATTTTTTTATGTACATAGAAATGTACATAAAATATAAAATATACACAACATAACTATAATGTGGTTCAAATGCTGGGATATTGCATATTAAGTGGAAATATGAAATATGAAGATATGCAAACTGCACATTGAGTAGGACCCACTTGGGAACCTTTGTGGGTTCCCATTCCCAAGTGTGTCTCGTGTTGAATTATTAGAGCGGTAACTTGGGAAAAGCCCTCAATAGTGTGTCGTTATCATTGCTTCAGCACGATGGAGCCATGGGGTCCACTGACCATATGGAGTCTCGGGGCCGAAGTCCCTGGAGGCTTCCAGCATGTACTGGCCCAGGAGCTCCCCATTGGTGATCCGGGACGGGACCTTTTTGTCCAACTTTTCATAGAAGAACTCTTCAATACGTGCACCTGTGTACCCCGAGGGGAAGACATAAAGCAAAGCATGGCGTGAATACATACAAAGAATATAGTTTTGGGGGTAAAAAAAAAGATAATATTCAACAAATATAAACTGGATAAGATGTCATCCACTAGAAAACATCAAGCAGAGAGATGCATATATCACACGACTCAGCCGATTAATAACCAATCATAATGGAACACATTTGGATTCCAAAAGAATAAAGATATTCCATATTTTATACAATATCACAAGGATTTTCTTTTTCCTGCTGGATCTAGATTTTAACCAGAAGACAACAGCAGTGATACTGGACAGGTAAGAAGAGAAAACAAAAGATGAAAAGTCACAGTAACAAGCATGGTCATTGATAGAAGTCCTCAACATGAAACTGCACATGAAATTGCACTAGTCTAATTCTTAAATTCCCATTTTGTTGCATATTACCTGGCTTCCAGTTGTGATGAAATGCAAGGCTTTGGTGTCCCTCTGATATCAGGCTTACATTGTAGCAGTTTTTCAATCTGAGTCACTTACATGGTAATTGATAATGCGTATGAAATATCATTGAAAAAGATGCCTACATTTACAAGCAGGTGTGGATCATTAGCTATTACTACCCATTTCAAAATCTATCCATTTTGTGACATCACAAGCAAGAGTGTCCGCACAGATCTATGATGGATAGCCCCAGGGAGATGATCTTTCCATCATACATATGGCTGGACACTTGTGAAATTGAGTTGAATGCTATTCCACCTCAATAATAAATAATGATAAAACAGGGGCCATTCTAATCCATTTAAGTAGAGAACCAACTGAAATGCATTTTGATTCATATATTTGTATTTTTTGTTAAATCACATGATGAGACAGCAATTATTAAGATATTCTCATTACACATTATACAACTAAAGGATACAAACAAGTTCTAGTAGTACACTAGTACATCACACACACACACACACACACACACACACACACACACACACACACACACACACACACACACACACACACACACACACACACACACACACACACACACACACACACACACACACACACACACGTTTCGCATTTCATAAAAGGTCGGTGATGAAATAGTGATGAATGATAAGGGGTGCTTCCCAAGTTTCTGAAATTGCATCCACGTTTCTCTCAATTGCGTCCTTTCCTTGCGTCTTAGTCCCTCCCACCGAGGATGCATGGAGAGACGCAAGGAAACCATGCGAAGAGAGAGGAAACATGTTTGACAGGCATGACAGGAAATATGTTTTTAGAGAAATTAGACATCCTTTCCTTTATGGTACTATTGTTTTATGGTTTTATTTCTTATCTTTTTGCCTCTTCTATTCATTACTTGTTGCTTGCTTTCCCTTTTTATTGTAACCGTTTACTCTATTTTTATGGAAAGCACTTTGTAACTTTGTTTTGAAAAGTGCTATATACAGTTATTATTATTATTATTATTATTATTATTATTATTATTATATGAAGAAGCCGGCCACTTGTACTGTTTCGCTGCCATCTCGTTCAAATTTGCCAGATTTTAGGGGCGGAGTTATTAACAACATGGCATTCTGCTGTGGAGAGTTACAGGAAGGCTGCTCATGTATCCTCGCTCATAGCTCCTTTAGAGATCGCTCTCGATTCCTGGCTCCTCGGAGCAGGAATAAGCTTTAAGATGACCTTCAAAATGGCTGACCAGAACGACTTCCGGTTCAAGCGAGGATCGAGGAGCAAGAAAATATCAAATAAGAGACTTGGGATGCACCAATTAACTCAAGATGGGGCCGTGGACGGCTGCCTCGGTGTATTGGTGCGTAGTTTTGTCTTGTCCATACCTTATCGCCACCTTGTGCACACTCTGATAATCACATTTTTTTTGTGTACACTTGTAAAAAAATGTAGTACAATAAAATGTTATTTTGCATTTCTTCCTTGCACCAACATACCAAGACAAATTACTTTTATGGGTAAATCACATACCAATTTTGAAATGTCATGGATAATGACATTTCAAAAGGCAGCTTTAACTAAGTTAAAGCTGCAATCAGCAATGTCGCTCGCCCCACTTTGTTTTGATTCACGAGACTCAATCAAAACACAATTTAAATCAAAACAAAGTAGGGAGAACAAAAATTGCTGATAGCAGCTTTAACTGACAAAAAGGCCATTATGAACATTGTTCTCAATGATGACCACACACTGATAATGTAACATGTAAACAGGACTGCCACAGATAAAAAATAAAAAAAATACATCAATGAATGTCCTTTAGATTGATCTAAGCAATTTAGAGCACTTAATCAGTAGTAGACACTTTCATTCACATTGATTTCCATTGGTACAAATACAAGTTCTGGGAGTAGAGGAGTTCAGCATCTTGTAGTCTAATAAGATTCCAGCAGTTAATTTTATGTCGTTCAGAGGATTTTTTCAATGTGAATGAACAACGCATCTTTCAATGTACTATTCTGTGACTATCAGCAGACTAGAAAAACAAGGGAGGAAAGTGTGAGATGTGGAGCTGTGAGAATGTTCCAGCAAACTGTCTCCTCGCGGAGCAGATAAGACGGGACAAATGAGACACTGACTTACCAGTATGGTCAACTGGAGCGTGAAGGGTGAAAGAAATCTGGGTTAAACATTAAAACACTGCCAACAGAGACCTCCATGTGACATGTATACACATCCATATGCTTACCATATTTGGATTAAAGAGCCACTATGTAACTTTGCACACTAGCGACCTCTCATGGCCAAAGTTAGCCTAGCAGCACCGGAGAGCTCTTTGGCACGACGGTGACATTGTCGACATGAAGAACGACAAAAAAAACCACTATGAAGCAAGTAGCAACTCTGTCTTCAAGCCAGGTAAAGCAAGAACTTTTTTATTTGTTATGGTAAAAAAAGTGTTTTTCCACTTTACCAAATATAAGTCATATGCGTTATTTTCCCGCCATTGGTTGGCAGTGTCACAGACCAAATTGAATGAGAGAGCATTATTCCCTTGGTTGATGGAGTCGTGGATGGATTGCTTTTATTCTATAAAATTTAGTAATTTACAGACCAAAAGCAAAAACGTGCAGTGAAAAGTTACATAGTGGAGCTTTAAGTGATTAAATTAGCATACAGTGGTTGTTTTGTATGTTTGCCAACAGTCATGTTTTAATGATTTCCCAACAAAATGAAAACAACTGAAAGGAAGAGAGCTAAAAACAATTAAATTGAATGATAAAAAAAAAATACACACAGATACAAGCAGCAGTATTGCTACTTCTAGAACTGACTTTAAACGTTGTAATTCCCCTTGTAGATGCTGTACATTCATTTCTGAAAGCATGTAGATTAGTCAATTAATCAATCCTCTAGGTTTAGTATAACCTTGATAACCCACATACCCATCACATCATAAAGTCAAATCATGAGTTGTACAGTCGACAAGTAAAACTTAACCTTTCAAGGCATTTCCCTGCATAAACATTTCATTGCAATTGCAAATCAATATTTCTGTCCCTTGAAGCATGAAACGAAATGGACTTACTTGGATTGGGTTGTAAGAGCACCTCTGTTTGTCTGAAGATCTTTTCGGTCCAGTTCTTGGTGTTGTCGGCGCGGGAAATCAGGTTCTCCAGGTGCGTGTCGAGCTCTGTCTTCTCGGCCTGGCCTAGCTTCTCCTCCGTGAACTGGAGGAAAGAAGAGGACAATGCTCCAAAAAACCTCCAATAAAATGACAAATGTATCATTTTATCTTATAGCAGGTATTCATTTAGGATCCATTAGCAATGGTAACATTCTCAGCACTGTTGTTGTTTATTCAGTGTTATGATGTATGCTCTTACAAGGACTACATTGGATATAAGTCAAGGCTGCACAATTAGGTCAAAAATGATAATTGTGATTATTATGCCCTTGTATGCCCAAAATTGTGATTGGGCATAAAAGGGCAGATTGAATTCATGGTGATTAGGTTATAGATTAAATACATTTTGTCAGATTTTTATATATTTTTTTAATGCTAAAAGGTTTTTGGTAAAAGGTTCAAAAGAGGCTAAAAATCCAGATTTAGATTAATATGCAATTAATTGTGCAGCCCTAATACAAGGGCCTTTGCGCTGCTACAACTCCATTTTGTCCTAAATATATGAATACATAAATGACTGAAGCAATCAACATAAGACCTGATGGAATGACAAAGGTTTTCCCTTGTTACCACATCACTGTGGCATGAGACAGATTTAGGAAGGATGATGGCGACTGACTGATGTCGAATCAATCCCATGAATGACACGTATGACAAAAAATGATGTCAGTCTAATTTAAGCTGATAGGGCGCCTATTCTACCCGGGATGATGTTGGTTAGCCATTTACTGATTTACACATCATCTGGGTGGACACTCCCCCTTGCATGGGCGGATCTACTGGGGTGACAGCAATGAATTAAAAGAAAAGTGATGGACAATTTAACATTTAGATCACATTGTATGGTCAGTTATTCCTAATATGAACTGTTCAACATGAAAACTCAAATGCAAGACATTGATTGCATGAGATTAAGTTTGTCTGTATGAGTTTGTAAATGGCAGCCTGTGCCCTTCCGTAGTGTGTACATACTATTTGTCATCAAACTGTGAAAACTGTGATTAAATTCAGTACGTCTGCCAAATGTTGCCACCCTTAAAATATTCCTGCCTCCCTCTCGCCAGCCCATAAATATTTTTCTAGATCCGCCCCTGCCCCCTTGTGACGTTACTACAGGGTAGATTTTGATATGGCTTGTAAAGACCAATGCACCTCACAATTGGTGGTACCATAGGGGCCTTTAAAGGACTGGCTCATCAAGCCAGTTGGGGGCCAGTAGGACATGACATGGCATAACCCATTTTACCCAATAGCTAGCTACAGCACACGTAGCCACGTAGGCCTACTTTTGCATTTCAAAGGGTTGAATATAATTATTTGATAGGCTTGCTTATGCATTAGATGTTTGTATTGGGGAAATTACCAGGCAGCACTACTACCCTGTTTTAAGCCTGGTATCGGTTTGTTAGCTGGTAGAAACCTGGCTGACAGATCAACCCTCAAACCCATTAGACGTTGTAATCGTATTACCCACACTAAGTAGTCTGTAGTTGTACTGGTTCCACTTACTGGGATTCATTTACCCGTAATGGCCTTATTTATTTTTTTATTTTTATTTATTTTTTTACCAGTGCGGCATAATGCAACATCATCATCCAAGCATTAGGGAGGTTGGTCCTTGGACTCAATATGAAACCTGTAGGATGAATTACCGCACCCATCATCTACCCCATCAACCTATCATCCATTAACCGATTCATAGCAGACGAGGTCCGACTGCTTTTTTATAACCAGTTTACTGACGTACAATAAGCTGCTAGTTAAAGCAAACTAACTAGGGAATAGAAAACCCACACGACAGACGGTAGATGACGACCCGTGGCTCCAGACTGCACCTTTAAACACGAGCTTCAGACTGCAGCTTTAAAGTGCTGTAACTTCAGCGGGAGACACTAGACGGCCCGTCTCCCGGTGACGGTCACATGGTCGATACTCCGACCACAGCCATCAATAATAGATAGGCTTAACAAACCTTTATCGGCTTACGTCGGGACAAATGTCCCCTAACCCACTGGAAACAACCCACTCTCCTTCGCAAACAACAAGTCGCCATAATATACATCTTCGTATATACAAGCATACCAGTATTTACGACAAAAGTTAGCATAGTAGGCCTCCGTCTCGACCATAACAACCCTGCATCACAACCCCTCAACCGGAGAAGACATGGCGGATAAAAGCGACGGCGCTATACCTGCACGGCTCTGGTGAAAAACACCCCCGCGTCGGACGCCAGCTTTTTGACATTGAAATCCATCTCGTCTCCGCCCAAGCCTACGGGGAGGACCTGCTTGTTCACGGTGTGGTGGTGTCGTGTCCCCTGACCAGGAAGGGACTCCTCTCTCCACCAGGAAGCGGCTGTTGTTGTGGTGGCGGCTGGTGGTGATGGAGGCGCGACGGTCTAATCTCATCCATGGAGATCGGAGATCCACTATCCGCCCTGGATTTAAAGAGACCGCTGCTGCTGCTGCTAAACCCACGGTGTGTGTGTGTGTGTGTGTGTGTGTGTGTGTGTGCGTGTGCGTGTGCGTGTGTGTGTGTGTGTGTGTGTGCGTGCCGTGTGTGTGTGTCGTCACGATAGACACCCACACTCAAGCATCTAAATCCAATATAGTTTTAGACCATTTTAGTGTATTTAAATATAGAGCATATTTATTTTATAAAGGCCTATATCATGATTAATTTATGATGACTCACATGACCGAGTCTTATGTTATGTTACATCTCTCTCAATAGAGAAAGACATCTAGGCCTATTATCTGCACAAATATCTTTAGTTTATTTCAGTTTTTACTTTACCTTCAACTACAATTCAACAATATACGTTAGCAGTCACTGTTCCCTTTTTCCTCAATGTGTTGTTTGTTAATATCTGCTACAGGCTATGCATGGGCCTGATGCCATCTGATGTACAGCAGCTTAGTATTCCCCCCAGAACTCAAGTCAGATGTCCCACCTTGGATAGCACCACACTCAGCTTGAAGAGCTCTCCATGGTGCTGAATGGACCTGGCTGACGAAGCACATTATTGTTGGCATGGATTGTTGTTACTGTGTATGTGGGTTAGGGTTAACCCTAACCCTAGTACGTGTATAGGCTCAGACTACTAGGAAACTATTCCTTTCCTTGCAGTGTTTATGATATAGTTCAATCTACAGCCCAGTAAAATGGAGTCCTAAATGGTGGAGCCTATCGATGCTAGCAGTTACTGTCTTCCAATCAAAGTGATATGACCATAAAATACCTGACTGTACTTTCACAATCACTTCTAAATAGGAATATAAAATGATAATATAAAAATACAAATTCAGCTCCTCAATGACATACATACATATATATATATATATATATATATATACAGTATATATATATATACAGTATATATATATATATATATATATATATATATAGTCTGCAACTGTAGAACTGTACCATATGCATGTGTGACTGTGGGCATTGTCTTTGGGGTTAAAGAGACTTAAAGAGACTGAAAATAAGCACATTTGTAATACAAGTTTGTGTATAGTTGACATAATCGCACTCTGAACGTAGATCAAGGAAATCCCTGAGACTGTCAAGGATTATGAGGATATTTCTGTATTGGTATTTATTTTAGATGCGTTTCAAACGAATTCTCTGCACGGTTGTACTAGCTTTCCAGGGTTCTGCAATATTGCTGCCAGTATTAACAAAAAAACATAGGTACAATATTAGCAAATATAAGTTAGGTTCTCCTAAATGAGATGGCCGTATAAAAGATCCGTGTTGACCATCTAAGATGACTAGATTACATGTATTTATTTTATTCCTTAGTGCCAATAAAATCTAAATAAATTTAAATACAGTCATGAAAATCAAGTTGACAGTTATATTATAAACCATACACACATGGAAAAATGGTGAGACAGAACATGAAATATTTACATATATCACAAAGAACGCCATCATTTCGACTCCATCAGAATAATAATAAAAGACGGGGCGTGTCTGCCCTTGCCATCGAGCCCCACCCACCCTCCCCTCCCCTCCCCTCCCCTCCCCTCCCCTCCAACAGTACCCGGCCAAACAATGGCTAATAATCTTCACACAAGTCCACACGAGTGTAGTGGTGGCCTGCTCATTCCTAGAGAAGAACAGGGCAGCTGGGGTGGCTCCTCAGGGAGTGAGCGTGACGTTGCCGATGATGTGGTCTTAATGATGGGGTTGCAGACTACAGGGTAATTAGCCCTCCTACGCGGCTCACGGGGGTGGGAGTGGGGTGGGGGGGGCAGTTTCCGTTGCCATGGAGTCGAGCGCCACGCCACATTTGTTCATCTTTTTGACTTCCTCTCCCCTCTCTAACACACACACACACACACACACCTCCAGATTGCTCCAGGTTAAAGATACACATGAGCAGCTCATTCTTACACGTGCATATGCACACGAAATACACAGACACACACATACACCTCCAAATTGCTCCCCGTTAAAGACACACATGAGCAGCTCTCTTTCTTTTACACACACACACACACACACACACACACACACACACACACACACACACACACACACACACACACACACACACACACACACACACACACACACACACACACACACACACACACACACACACAGCTCCCAGTTGAAGATATACGTACATGTGCAGCAAAAATAAGCACACCCACACACAAAAAAACACCATGCACATCTTAAACCCCTAATAGTCACTACATGGTCCATGTCCATCCAAATAGCTTTGTCTTTTAGGTGTCCACAGAATGTTTCTGCTCTACAGAGAAAATGCACACGGTTGAGAGTCTCGTCGCCTTGGTGAAGGGGTCCTGTGTTGGTTTAGCTTCAAATGCTGGGAGCTCCCCATGCTTGGGGTACCCTTAAGCACGCTGTCCGTTCACTACCTCTTGCGCCTGGTTGATCTCCATGGGCTCCTCCTTGAAGTTTTCACATTGCTCCATTACCTTTCTGAAACATGAACCAGGAATAGACTACGGTGATTTTTTTTATTTTGACACAAATGTATCAGTACTTCAACCAATGTGTTTAGCCACAGAGAGAACCATATCTGGGTTTCAACCATTTGATCTGAAGCTCCACCATGTTGGTACTTTTTCACCAAAAGTCCTAGAATAATAATAATAAAAGCACCACATAACCAGTTATTATTCTACAATTTTGGTGTAGACCAATAAGAGGGGGGGTGGGTTTAATAATGGTGAAAAAGTACCAAGATGGCGGCTTGTTTTTATTTCATTTTTTGCTGACCTTGCCATGTCCTTGGTGTCCTCGTGTGAGCTGTCCAGTTCAAGAACCTTCTCCAAAAGAGCTATTCCTCCCTCCTTTATCAGCAGGGGGCAGTATTTACTTGCTGGAGAGGGAAATAATTGTAAACAACAAGGTAGTTTTCACAACAATAATCATTAAGAATTTAGAGATTGTTAATTGTTAATTGTGTCTCAAAATACAAAAACACAAAATCGGTCATTGCATTTTAAAGGATTTAGATGTTCTACTCATGTAATGGCCTGAAAATATAGACATACACACTTAAGAATATTTGAAATGAAAAAGGGCTGTATAAAATATGTGATGAAGGACATAGGATACTCACGATAAACAGATATTAGGTTGAAGAGGGCCCATGTAGCCCAGTGCTGGCTCACTGGAGCGATACCCTGAGGTAAGAGACGGAGGATGGGCTCAAAAGACCTAAGTAACACACAGCAGATAGAAAAGCATTAAAACAGTGAGCGCGTGAAATGCAGGGCAGGATTTAACACATTATCTATATGAAATGGTCCAAAAACCCTACTTTACACATGACCTGTAACCTATGAAAAAAAATAAATAATTAAAAATAGATAGCATAGATGGCCTGGTTCCAGCCCCTGAATCCCCGCCCCCATCTTTAAACATTTTTCTACAATTCAGGTTCTGATGTTGGTTGCTTTAGTGATACTTGGCTCTGTGTTCATTTTCCCCAAGTTAATGAACATGATTGTCCCGCCAACAAGATTGTTGGCAGGACTTAAAAGTGGAAGCCGCCCCAACCAGTCTCTGAGACTTCAGACTCATGGAGTGAAACGACATAGAAATTCAGGAGGATTATCAGGCAAGTACATTGCTCCTTGAGGGGGGAGAGAAAAAATATCAGCTTGGAGCCCTGCGACCCCTGACCTGTAGTTGATGTTGCGGCGGGAGGTGACGTCCCAGCTTCGGATGGCGTCCCACATCTTGTTCATGACCGTGTCCCGCAGCGGCTCCTCCATGGCCCACACGTCAGGCCCGTCGAACATGATGTGGGACAGGACCCCGCAGGCATTGTACGACACCTCGA
This sequence comes from Merluccius polli, assembly GCA_030340625.1. Classification (NCBI taxonomy): domain Eukaryota; kingdom Metazoa; phylum Chordata; class Actinopteri; order Gadiformes; family Merlucciidae; genus Merluccius; species Merluccius polli. Next base: position 537,051 of record JAOPHQ010005691.1, read on the forward strand.
TCCCATCTGCCTCGCTGTCCAGCAGCTTACTTTAGATAGTGGACGTCAGGATATTGACAAGATTATTTTATGCAGGTTCATAAAATACGATTCATTAAATAAAGTGAGTACATTTCTTTAAAAAAAATAAAGACTGAAACTTAGACCACTATGTCCTAGCAAGATGTGGTATCATGCTTACGATATAAAAAAACGTCCATCACTTTATGAAGATATTACTATATTTAATAAACAGGCTCCCCCATGAACACATTTCTAGAGTGCCATTAAACAAAGCAATTGTTATATCGCCCCAATAAGATTATTCTCAGGAATATTTGTAATGTGTTCATATAATCTTGCTCACGATTCCTTCTGGTCCTTTCCATAACAGATTATTTATTATTTATTTCTTTAATGTAAAATCCCAGTACTTTCTGAAAGGGTCTTTACAGGGGTCTTTTAAGGGGTCTTTCAGTACCTGAACACAGTGATGAACTGTGGGGTGAGCAGCTGTGGCCTCAGGGCTCGGACCTCCGCAACATTGCCCAAAAGCCCCAGCATGTTACGGTGGAGCTCCTGTTTGTCTGGAAACTCCTGGAAGGAATAAGTTATGCTTGTTTATTACACACAAAAATAGAGATACATGGTTGGATTTCCAAAATATTTCTCACTGAAAGTAAATGACAGTCACTAGACAGTCAAACTTGACTGTCTAGTGACTGTCAAACAGTCACTAGGCAGACATGAAGTTGATAACGGTCAGCATTTCAGTACATTCATTCAGAACAATTTGATCAGTGCAAGAGAAAACAAAAAATAAACCAACAGGCCAGAATTGTCACTTTGTGTAAAATACAGACAAAAAGACACTTAAAGTCAAACTAATAGTGCAGAAAAGAGTGGAAGAAATAAGACTGTCTAGAACAGGGGTCATCAACTAAATTTGTCCAAGGGCCAGATTTGTTCTCTGCAGACACTGTAAGGGCCAGATGCGCGCGATCGTGACCCACCCGGGACCTGTGAACGACGGGGGGGGTGGAGGGGTGGGGGTGCGTGATCGTAACCCACCCCGGACCTACGAACGGCGGGGGGGGGGGGGGGGTCTACCCCCATTTGAGAACCACTGCATTACTGAATTCAGTATTATTCTGGGGGCCGGATGGAAATCTCTGGCGGGCCGGATTTGGCCCGCGGGCCGCCAGTTGACGTTGACTGGTCTAGAACTTACTTCTAGACATTCGAGGAAGAGACTCATGCCCCGGCAGTTGAGGAACATCTGGCAGTTGTCGGGCGTTTCGTCTGTGATGTTCCACAGCGCGCTCCAGGAGAACTCCATCACCTGGTCACACTGAGACAACCAAACCCATTTTACTCAACACACTAGTCACTAGCCAGGGGCTTTCAGCAGTAATACAGAGGATGAGGTCACCACTCACCATTCTGCTCTGCAGCTTCTTCTGAATCAAGTTCAACATCGTCTGACAAAAGAAAGCACAAAAAACATGATATAAATGAATCATGAAGAGAAATAAGATACAGCATATGTCCCCTTGTATTTGCAAAAGTATTTGTTTTGACACAATTTCAAAATGTATCTGAGGGTTGTGTTGCTTGGCAGAAGAAACCTAAAGACACTTTATTATCCGAGGTAAGTCAGTCGGCTAACTAATATCTTGACTCGTATTGCACCAACAAAAATATAAAAGAGTATATCAGATACTTTTCATTGTGTTTAAACTGTCACACTTGGCTACTTTCTAATGTCAGAGTGTACTGCTTCATCGAGTGTTGTGAAAAAAAAATCACGGTCTGCAACTTGAACTCCATTTCCGTGCATTTGTTTTATTTCTTGTTTTTAGTTTTCAACTGTCCTATTCTGGAGTCCTTTTTCTGTGTTTAATGTGTATTGTCTGCCAAATCCTGTCAAATCTACATCTGTATAGCACTATGCTATATACCGTAAATACAATTATGTGCATTTTTTTTAAAATTAAAAATTCAACTAAAAAAATTGAATTGGCCATATTGGTGGACTTGGACTGCAGCGCGTACCTTGACGAAGCCCATCTTGCCCACAGCCTCCTTGTGATGGTTGTCCACCTGGCAGACCAGCGCATTGCAGAGGTGCACGGCAATCCTCTGGATGGACTCCTCCTGCCGAGCCGGCTCCAGGATCTTCAGCAGCAGCTGGTTCACCCGGCTGTACTGGAACTCCAGCTCCTCGGGGATGCTGAAGTTACACAGCGTCAGACAGCAGTTCCTCTGCACCTGTTGGGATGTTAGGCACCGGACGTTACTGCACACGCTAAAGCTATTGATGGTGTGTGTCACAGGACGTTACTGCACACGCTAAAGCTATTGATTGTGTGTGTCACATCACAGGACGTTACTGTACATGCTAAAGCTATTGATTGTGTGTTTCAAAGCCAGCCTAGGAATGAGGGATTTTTCTAGAGATAATTACTTTGAAGCCGTTATTTAACATGCATTGTTTGACCATATGCACAGTTTCTCATACATTTTGTTTTAGACATATGCACATTTTTCTAAATGTTTTTTGCCTCAGCGTACCATTTGTGTTCTGCATTTTAGGATGATTATCAGGCTAGTTAGTAGTTTCTACGGTGACAGGCGAAAACTCCTGTCTGAGACGACAAAAGTACCGTCTTATCTCAACTCTCGTCTTGAAGACTTACGGTGACCTCCTGGTACTGCTCCATGCCGTTGAGCACCACCTGGATGACCTGGCGGCGCAGGCGCACGCTCTGGTCGTTGCGGTAATCAGTGTTGGTCAGGTAGAAGAGCGCCGCGCTGCCCGTGACCTGGATGCTCTTGTCGTACTTGTGGCACTTTAGCGCAGCGATCACCAGCTGACCAGCGGGAGGAAGAAGAAGACCAGAGAGGATAAATGGGTTTATCTTCAGAGGAGAGCACCACACAGAGAAATACATTAAAGGTAAGATTTGAGTTGTAATGAGAAAGCGAGAGAGCAGAAAAAAAAGCAGAAGAGAGCAAGATTTTGAAACTAAACAACAAGAGTCCCCTCCCTCTCTGTTCCCTCCCTCCCTACGATTCTCCGCCCTTGAGAAGTGTTGCATATCACGCACCTGTGATTGAACGATCACAGAAAAGGTGCTCTGATTGGTCAGAAATGAGACGGGAGCGATCTAAAATGTTTGCATTTCGCTCACTAATAGCTGATAGATGGCTATGCCATTTCTAACAATTGCACTCAAATAATGGCTCTTCAATCTTTCCTTACAGCACCTAAGTATAAGTGAACACCCTGTTTCAGCCCAAATTCGAAAACTATGATTATTTTTAGGATTTTTGGGATGAAGGAGGGGGGGTGTTATCCCCATGGTTACGATCCACGGCAAGTTTGTAATACTTTTTTTCAAGCTAGTGCCAGAACCTTTCACCCAAACCACTACATTACCCTTCACTACCAGTTTGTATAATATAAAATACATGTATAATATAATCTGCACTTTGTACATTATATATCTGTTCTAAATAAAAGTCTAAAAGTCGATTGGATCACCCAGTCCATCGATCTGTTTACCCACAGATAGCCTTAGCAGCCCACCACGGTTACTATCGGTGAAAGGCTTGCTTGGCCTGCTCCATCCATCCAATAAAATACAACAGCAAAACAGTAAGGCAGGGGTTCTCAACCTTTTTCAGGCTGCCCCCCCCCCCCCCCCCCCCCCAAAACTGGTACATTGCAGTCGGGCCTCCCCCCGTCAACAATCGCGAACACCCCATTCACTCATATAAGTGAACAGGTAAAATAAGACCATTAATATAGAATAAGTATAGTAAGTATAACATAAATATCAGCGTAAAAGTATGATTATGTGGTAATTGTATATACAGATATTATGCAACAAAAGAAAACGGCATGGAGTGTAGAGTGCCGTATGTAGCAGCTTTTCTAAGGTTTTCACTGTGTGAAGCGTCTTTGAGATCCCTAATGAAAAAACACTCCACAAGTCCAATGTACTATTAGTATTATTTATTATTTAAGTGACGGCGCAAAATATTCCACTGTGAGTTGTGTTAAGAGCCTGTCAGGAGAGTCTTGTTATATGACCCAGGACTCCACAGACACTGGGGTGGTGGTGGTGGTGGTTAGTGTACCTGCAGGGCTCGGAGCAGCTGGCTGCAGTGCTGTATCCTGGCGATGTCAAACAGCTGGTTGATGGCACGGTGGGCCAGCTCGGGGCGGAACTCTGTGTACGCCTCGATGGCATTCAGGACCTGGTCTTCGTTCTTGGATCCAGTCACCTGACAGACAACATGTACGTTAGATCAGTTATTAATGAGTTACATAATAAATAATAAAATAAATAGTAGGTAGCTTAACGAATGAAGACGCCGATACATTACGATACTACTAGTGGTTTTACCAATCTCATATATCATTCCTCAATACATGATGTTCAATTGTATTGATAGATGTAGAGCCAAGCAAACTGACCAAAAATTGCTCGCTCAAATATTTTTGAGCCAGCAACTTGTCAGCGTTTCTTATCATCAACAACATTCTCTATACATAAGATAAATGTTCATATGGATATCAGGACCAACAACATGTTTATCTATAGTATTGAATCTATTTGGAGGAATATTGACTCTGTGATGATGGTCTCACCAATGTCCACTTTTTTATTTGAAATAAATACTATAACATATAGCCCAAGCCAAATATATTTATACATGTTTTGTTTTTTTATTGGGACCTTTCGGTCTTTATTTTGTCATTCCCATGTTTTGGGAACGAAATTTGTTCTCTGCATTTGACCCATCCTACTATACATAGGAGCAGTGGGCTGCTATGATCAGCGCCCGGGGAGCAAGTTGGGGTTCAGGGTTCAGTGTCTTGCTCAAGGACACTTCGACATGCAGACAGTTTGGAAGTGGGGATCAAGGGGATCGAACTGCCGACCCTACAGTTAGTAGTTCATTATATGCCACACAAAGTGTATTAAAGCCAGAATTTTGGGATTAGGGGTGGAAACGTGTGCTAAACGAGTACTCATAAACGATTACAAAAATATTGTATCGAAAATCGTTTTGCAGTGACTTTTGCAGGCATCTTATAAATACATTATATATTACTTTGATATGTTTTTTAGAAATGTTTTGAAGCAGGATATATAATTAAATAGTCAAAAATAAAGCCGTTTGCCATTGCATATTGTTGTTGTGAAAAAAATAGGTTTGTTTGCTAGCGATTAGTGGCTGCGTATGACAAGTTCCGCTGCGTATGACAAGTTTTACAATAATGATATTCAACAGATATTCACGCTCCAAATGACAGCATTTTGACACAGGGAACTAAAGACACAATCACCGTGGTGTCTACCTGCCCAGGAGACGGGGCTACCAAGCGAAGCAGCACTCCTCTATAGAGCCATCGTTTGGTCAATATTTCTAAAAAATCCTAAGTAAAATGCAATTAAACCGGAGACGTCTCACATTTTATTTTCGTTTTTATTTTTTTTAAATCCATTCAGGCTCCTCTGTGTTATAGGAACATGAATGACAATACAGCTAAAACAAAAAACGATCAATAATGGACTAATATTATTAGCCTATAATTATGAATAGGCCTATTATTATCCTAGTTTCATTGATTACCTGGAAAGGTCTATCTAGTCTATTTAAGGCTACATAAATGACGAAAACAGATAAAACAAAATGACGAAAACAGATAAAACCGCACAAATGTGCGGTCTGCATGGCTGATTTGTACTAAATAGTTCGCTGATTTGTACTAAATAGTCACACGAACGTACGTACGTGTGGCTAGTCCCTCGTGACCCTTCTAACCCCCCCCATAAGGAATGCGCATGCAGATGTACATACATACGCACGCGCATGTTTAGGAGTCACACGTGTGCACGAACGTGCGGTCTGCATGGCTGAGTTAAACTCATCACACGCAGACGTACGTACATTCATGTGGGACTTTAAGTAAAAAAAACACACGAACGTACGTACGTGTGGCTAGTACACCGTGACCCTTCTCACCCCCCATACACACACACACACACACACACACAGTACATGTTGAAGAACTAGGGTGGAAATGAGTCGTTCGCTATTAGCATACAATCAATTGTATTCAAACAATGAAGTGTTAAAGAAAGCCAAGTGAGGGAGGACTCATGTTAACGCTAATGGCAGTCAAGTATTGGATAACACATCGTCAACTAGTTTCTGCTGACACATAACCTTTACCTTATATGCAGGGATATGTGTCACGTTACAAAGGGTGGTGTCGTATAAACCCAGAAACTGTAGAGGTCTCTTCAGCTCTTGGAAGGGGTAGATGCTGCTTTTGCAGGGCTCTGTGCTGTAAGGGTGAAAGAAAATATGCTCATGTTAACAATTATATATAATCATGTCAATAAAAATGACAAAAGCCTCTGTAGTAGTCTATAACATTTTATAATTACCTCAAAAAAAAAGAAAAGCAACCAAATATTTACATCCCAAAACATATAAGCAACACCTTTTTTTTTACTTGAAACTATGAATCAATTATCAATCCGTATCGACTGATCAGCAATCCTTGCTGTGACTGTATGTAAATCTTTAAAGTGGGTGGCGGGGGTTTACCTGGCCCGCCCCATAGCGTCTTCCAATTGTGGAACGGTGCAGTTGTCCAGCATGACGTGACCCGAGATGTCCAGGGACACCAGGTTGACCAGGCGCTGGACAATGGCGGTGAGAATCTTCCGGGTCATTTTGAACTTGGACGTGCGCCTGCTCTCTCTGGAAACATCGAGATGCCTGGGGAATGCATTGAGAAGATGCTGTCGAGTCAATATAAGCAAATAGATATTTCACTTACGTTTTGACATGTGGACACATTCACAATACCATTAAGTTGTGAATGGTGATTTAGAATGTCATTAGCAATACATTCATTAGCAATACCTACATATTTTGAGTAACTACTGAATGTATTTCATGTGTGCATTTCCCCGAAAAAAAGAAAACATTGTGCTCTGATACATGCCATTGTTATAAATAACATTATTTAGCTCAATACTCAATACAAAGAAAACCGCCTTGGTGGAGTGCTTTGTGTGAACTGCTCGAGCACCTGTGGAGCAGCACAATAAGACGCCAAGCTCTTGCTTTTATTTATGAACCAAATATTATGCATACACCGCCAAAATCGCCTTCTTGTTGTTGTTGGACATTTTGTTACGTCTTCTCTTTCGTTGACGAAAAAAGGAAAAAACATGAGGTGCATCACCAGAAAGGAGTCTCACACAGCTGCGCTGTACCATCGGAGAATAATGGTTAAGTGGGCATCACATTTTTAAAAACACAGTTCTGTGTGTTTGGCCCCTTACTCCCTTCTCCCAAGGCTGCCACCGGTAGACCCACCTCCAACGTCTTACAACAAGAAAACAGAACCAGAAACTGATCTTCCAGGCACGCACTTAATCCTTCACTCTTTATCACAGGGTTACAGGAACAGCAACCATAACTCACTTTAAGTCACTATTTGTTTAAAAGGTTCAGTGGCATTTTCAACTGCTATCGTTTGTTTTTGCCAAGAAAAAAAATGTGCATACTTATTTTTGGCCCCACACACAGGGGTTGAAATTAAGCTGTTTTACTCGCCAAATGCGAGTAATTTATGAAGACCACTCGCCACTCGATTGTTGACCGGGGGGGGTGCGCGATTGTCAACGGGGGGGGGGGGGGGGGGGGGGGGGGGCGGGTGCACCGGACCCACTAGTTAATATTTTTGCCTGGTAAAAAATCTGTTTGTCTAGTAAAAATTTTCATCTACTCGACAGTCGTCTGGTAGGCCAAAAAGTTAGTTTCAACCCCTGCCCACACACGTGCACACGTGCCTCAAAAGGTTTTCACAGCTCCAAACATTTTGGAGAGCTGCTTACCAGGAATCCGTCATTGACAAATTTGAAAACTTTTAAGCAATCAGGGGCTGAGCTTTTGATATCTGCTAGAATAACAATAGGTATCCACAGTTTCACTGTAAATACCTTATAAATCAATTATTATAGTAGTAATATAGTAGTAGTAATACATTAATACTGATAGAGAGAGAGCGAGAGAGAGAGAGAGAGAAAGAGCGAGAGAGAGAGGGAGAGGGAGAGGGAGAGAGAGAAAGAGAGGCAGAGAGAGAGAGGGAGAGCGCGAGAGAGAGACTCAAAGTAAGTCTTGCTCTACAGACTTACTTCGAGACTGTAACTGAGAGGGTTAAGGGCTATAGTGCTTGTATATCGCAACATCACATCGCAATGACCGCCTCCATTTTGGAAGCATAGGAGCATTGGAATGTTAGTTATTATGTTGGTAGTAACGTTTTTTTTGGTCATTGTTTAGTAATCAATTGTGAAATGATTTGTCAATATGGGGAGACATTGCCGTGTTTGACTGCCACAGCGTTTCTCATGCGAGACGTGGTAAAACTAAGTTTTCATTAGCCTAGATTGCGGGATATTTACTTGATTTAGGATAGGATTTTACTATTTTGAGTCCTCTCAATATGGTGGCGTATCGCCAACAAAAAAATCCCATGATGCATTCTGATGTACAAGCCTTATAGAAATAAAATGGGCTTGACTTCTATTGCTGTTGTTGTTGTAGGCTTACCTCAGCTTGCCCAGCTCCAACACGGTGCTGACCAGTTCCTCTGACATGTCCACGTTGTAGAGCACCAGCGAGGCCATGCGCTCCTTCCACTGCGTGAGGAAGGCGGCCCTCGCCAGCTGCACGCCCGAGAGGTCCAGCGAGGTGAGCGTGTTCAGGGTCTTCAGCAGCGTCTCCACGTCAATCTCGTCGGGCAGCCCGCCCAGGTTGAGCAGCCGCAGGCGACTGAAGCCCTGGAAGTTGAAGTCCTTCTCCAGTGCCTGCCGCGACACGGGGTTCACAAGGTCATCCTCCTCGTTGTCCTCGCCGCACGCCAGCGGCGCGCCCCCCTTCCGATAGAAGATGTTGCTGCAGCCGAACAGACACAGGGACACCAGGGTTTCCTTGAAGCAGCCGAGCGTCTTGAGGCTGCGTGCCGACACGTTGTTGCAGTAAGTCAGGTGGAGCTTGATCAGGTCCTGATGGGGGGGGGGGGGGGATATGGATAATTTCTAATGAATATGCATATCAGATAATACACACACATACATTTTTCTGCATGTTTTCCATATTGATATTATTATATTATGTTTCTTTTATTAACATATTAGAAATATGTTCTGACAAATACATTTTTGAATCTCGAATCACATTTCACACACGCTCACATCTCCTCTCCTAAAACTGTATACATTCTATGTGTAACCCTAGGATATACACAATGTTTTAAAATGTTGAAACAAAATGTTAAAACAGGCTGTAAGCTTGTATCCACTCTAGGCTTCTAGGCTATGGTAAATGTCTACGTTTTGTGTCCTGTTTGTTTCTAAACATCACTTTGGCTTTCATTTCACCAAGTGATGGAATGGCTAATTCCATACGAAAAATTATACTCATTGACTCTTTTTTTATTTTGTTGTAATTTTGTACTATTTTATTTATAACGTATTTTCTAAAATTGTCAATAGGAGGGTTTGCAATACATGAACGTGACCTCCAGCGAATAACTCCCCAGTGAGATAAACTTTAAAAAAAAAGGTGTGGCGGGTTCACCACATAGCAATTACTATGATTTATGTCTTCTGTTGTTGCTAAACAGAGTGCTCTCTTTTTCCCAGATTTAAATACTAACCATCCAGCCAATAACAATCTAAAATGCGACACGATCCACGGGACCTGAAGCCCTCTAGTGGCCGAAACAAGGTAATGCCGTAGTTCTACTGAACTTTACCTTTACTTTTGTTTGTGGTCAGTAGAACTATGGTGCAATATTGGTTCCCTGTATATGGTGAGGACACCGCTGTGGCCTGTTAACACAATTATTGTCAACCAAATAATTAAAAACCACTTCCTCTGCAGAGGTTTATTGGCTGCCGAGTTGAGATCTTCCCAACTCTTTTGCTGGATAGATGCTTTTCTACAGTCTGAATGCCACATTGCCTAATTGTACATATGCAGTCTACTTGTACATACAGACTGCACAGCTTTGTGTGCACAGTGTCATCTTATCAAAGTCATTAGACTCATGACTCACCATGCAGTCCTAACTGAAATGCATTATTACTGCATTATAAAAATTCAGTTCCTGAGAGATCAAAATAACTTGACTACATGCAGTGCTAAAAACTAACACTAACTAACTTACAACAATATCTTATCGTGTGTCCAACTTAAACTTTAGTAATAAATACAACTGCTACATTGTGTCTACATTGTGTGTATTTTTTAGTAGGTTATTTTCAAAAAGCAGACCAGAAGTCAACTACTACTGTGTTAATATATTTGTAATAAAATACCACTTACATGAGGTTAATATGTAGAAGTAGTGGGTAAATTGCCCCCACTTAACCTATTACCATTCTTTTGACTATTTAAAAGCTCATATTACAAATATCAAATAAATCAAATATTTACTGGGAAATGTTTGTTTATGGGTGAATATTCTTGAATTTGTCATCTCATGTCACCTTACCTGTTTTCTAATGGCTTCCAGGTCCCTGTCGCGTACAAAATCCTCTCTGAGCTGTACACTTGTGAGTCTTGTGCTTCTGGGGTCTGAAAATAACTGGAAAAAACTTTCCTGTGGCTCAAAGTTACTGTCTGTGTGAACCAACTCCATATACCTGTTGATAAAACAAAGTCAAAAAACAGCAAGAACTTAGGATTTGAAAAACAACATGCAACACCACTTTCAGATCACTTCAGGCCATTTCTCGCAAAAACAATTTCACTTCATACACCTAATCCCTTTACTCACGTGTTGACCAACTTGTCACAGATTTCACTGGGAAGGAAGATGTCGGAGCGCAGGCAAAGCTTATTTCTGTATCCTTGGTAACACATGGTCTTCCTAAGGTTCCTCAGGCAGAAGACTGTTGCCAAAGCCATAAGGCTGTCAGGGTCGTCTCCTGTTTTTGCTGCCATATTAGCTTCACCCTCTAGGACAGATCAAACACAGGGAAGCACAGAAGAACTTTGATTGAAGGGTTGTAATTGACAAACTTTAACATTGTAGGCACTATGGTGCAAGAACTGTACTGTACTGTCAACTGACTGACGAAGGAGTTGAACATGTATTAAATATCTGATTAACACATTTGGAATCAGGAGGCCAAAATGCTTAGCTTAACTAACATTTCAATGAATAATACCACAACACCCTGCTTATATCCATACTGCCTTCTGTAATTACAGAATTGCTTTTAATAATGATTGATCCCTGAAAATGAATGTGAAAGTTATGATATGCTTTTTTATCTAATTTAGAATATCATTTAAAAGTTAAATAAAATATGACCATGTATATGCCCTCTCAAAATTGCTTTTCTGTCAAATGAATAACGCATATTAAGTATATTGATATATATGTACATCACAATCTTCCATCGTCAACATCAATGACATCAATCTATTCTCGCATTATCGTTAATAAATGTTAATGAACCTGTCTGATGCACAGACATAACAATAATAACCCAACAACAGTATACCTGCTTTACCTGTCCTGGGCTTCCCCTAGCTCGCTAGCTAAAACATAATGAGAGTGAACACACAGGCAGACTATTATTAAGTGAGCTAGCTAGCTGGTTAGCTACAATGCAGAATAAATAACCCATATTATCAGTATTGGCGTTAGATACCAACGACCCTTGTAAGCTCTCTTAGCCAGAACAACTTCCAGCAATAACACCTATCGCTGTTTGAAGTTAAACTACGACTCGCCGATACGGTGTCATCTGTATATCACCCTAGAAACTAGCTCTCGGCTAACGTTGACTTTTGCTACTCCAAGCGTCGCCTGCTACTTAGTAAGCTAGCGACCGATAATGAGCCAAGTAGCGCTGCGCTCCTGGGAGACGAGGCCACGACCGGTCAACTTTGCATCCGCGTAGAGGTCATCCGTAGGCACCGTTACCGTAGCTTTGGCCAAGGCTGGATACCTTGATGAGTGCTGTTAAATATATCTTTTCAGCGGTCTCCACTCATCTGATGTTCGTTGTCGTCCCGATGTCAACAAACAGACTCCTCCTCTTCCTCCTCCTCTTCCTCCACCTCTACAACCTCATAGCCCCGCCCCCTCCTGCTGCTGCTCTGTGTCCTTCTTCTTCTTCTGTGGTTTTTAATGGCAGCGGGCATCCTTATTGTTGCATATACCGCCATCTGCTGGACTTTCTTCTCATTTCCTTCTTGTTATAATCTTTTAATTAATCCAGTTAAAATAAGGAATCTCATAATGATTCTCCTCCCTTCCTTAGTTTTCCCACATTCTACTACACTACTGAAATTATTTCCCCCCCATTCCTTCCTTCCTCAGCCCTATCCTCATCTCTTCCCTTTCTCTTTCATATCCAGGACATGCTATAATTACATGCTCCACTGTCTCCCTCTCCCCACAGTTACATTGACCAGTTGGATGTTTTCCTATGATATTAAGTGTGTTGTTCAGTTTACTATGTCCAATTCTTAATCTACTCATGATTACTTGCTCTGTTCTATTGTCTCCTTTACATCCAATCTCTCCTACTACACTTTGTAATTTATATAAATGTCTCCCTTTTTCCTGCTCCTTCCAATGTTGACTCCACTGCTTGTTTATTTCTTTCCATTAAACTTTTCCCCTCTGCTTTTGATAATGTTACTTTCATTTCCACCTCCTCTTTCTTTACTGCCTCCTTAGCACTCCTGTCTGCTTTTTCATTTCCTTGTATCCCTAAATGTGCTGGAACCCACATGAACGTTATTTCCCTCCCCTGCTGTGTTAATCTGGATGTTTTTAACAGTATTTCATTAAGTATTTCCTGATGTGTTTTTGCTGTTCTGTTTTTAATGCTTAAGAGTGATGACACTGAATCGCTACATATTGTTATCTTCCTGTCCCTCCTGTCCTCCACCCATTCTATTGCTATTAGTATTGCACACAGTTCCACTGCATAAACACTTAGATGATCTGATGTTCTTTTTGACACTGTGAACTGATACCTGGGGACCACCATTGCTGCGCCTGTTGCTCCTGTTACCTGCTCTTTGGATCCATCTGTATATATTTGAATATGATCTCCATACTTTTCCTCTGCATATTTATAAAATTCCTGCACTAAATCTGCTGTTTTATTTCTTCTTTTGATTTCCCATATTTCTAGATCTACGTTTGTTTCTTGTATCATCCATCCCGGTATTGCTGTCCACAGAACTGTTGGGCTGAATTCTATTTGTTGTATATTTAGCTGTTCAGCTATTCCCTCACTGACCCATCCAAAACTTGATTTTTTTTCTTTCCCCTTTTCCCAACACATCTCCAGAACTCTCTTTGTCGGATGTTCATCATTGTGCCCTTTTAAGTTTATCCAATAATTGGCCACAAGCTGCTTCCTTATAAGCCATAATGGCATTTCTCCTGTTTCTACCTGGAGTTCTTAATGCTCGAGCTTGAATAACATCTAGCTGTGAGAGGACTGATTTCGCTGCTGATCCATATCCCACACAACCGTACTCTATTCTTGATCTAATTAATGCTACATATATATATATATATATATATATATATATATATATATATTTTTTTTTTTTTAATGACGTAAAATCAGCTCCCCATTTTAATCCGGCCAAACATCTCATAATATTCAAAACTCCCTTACACTTTCTTACTATACCTTTTACATGTTCTCTCCATGTTAACCTGGAATCAAAAGTCATTCCCAAGAATCGAAAACTATTTACTCTCTCTAATTTCTTTCCATACAAGTTTAAATTTTTATTTTCACTGATTTTCTTTTTTGAAAAGAACATTACTTTACTTTTTTCCACTGAAAATTTAAAGCCCCACTCTAATCCCCATTTTTCCACTTGGTCTATCCCTTCCTGTAACTTCTTAACTACAGTATATGATCTATATTCCCTCCCCTCTTCCATAGTGCCCCATCATCCGCAAACAGAGATCTTCCCATTCCTGTTGGTATGTTATCAAATATATCATTTATCATTATTGTAAATAGTGTCGGCCTTATAACACTCCCCTGCGGTGTACCATTCTCTACAATAAACCTTTCTGAAACTTCTGACCCAATTTTAACCTGGATTCCCTCAGAAAATCCATAACCTCTGCCTGTTTCAGGGTTAGGGTTAGGGTTAGGGTTTAGGGTTAGGTAGTTAGAGTTATCTCGATGACCCCCCCACCTCGTCCAACGACTGGGTAGTTGAATAGGGGATCAAAGGCAATGCACTCGCCAATATCCAGTCATCCGCAGCTCTCTGTTCCCATATTATCAAGATGAATTGGTTGTCTGTTTTGTAGTAAGGGTTAGGGTTAGGGTTAAGTAGTTAGAGTTATCTCGATGATCCCCCCCCCACGTCGTCCAACGACTGTGTAGATGAATGGGGGATCAAAGGCATTGCATTCGCCAATATCCAGTCATCCGCAGCTCTCTGGTCCCATATTACCAAGATGAATTGGTTGTCTGTTTTGTAGTAAGGGTTAGGGTTAGGGTTGGGATTAGGGTTAGGGTTTGGGTTAGGGTTAGGGTTAGAGTTAGGTTAGGGTTTGGGTTAGGGTTAGGTAGTTAGAGTTATCTTGATGACCCCCCCCCCCCACCTCGTCCAATGACTGGGTAGTTGAATGGGGGATCAAAGGCAATGCACTCGCCAATATCCAGTCTTCCGCAGCTCTCTGTTCCCATATTACCAAGATGTGGAGAGGTGTGTGAGCGATCCTCTCTTGTCGTCTTTATGTCTCATGTCCATAAGCTTGCTTACTAGCTCCAACTTGCAGACAAGCTAGGATAGACTATTTTGTAGAGCTAGTTGGCCAATATATTATTGTATGCAACGTATTTGCTTCCAACCAGCGCAGCGAAAATAATCAAACGTTGCATATAATAGCCCTGTCCTTCTCAGTCCACATCTTGCCAGACCTTAGATACACCATTACGGTGTATGCCCTACAGTGGTAGGTATACTGTTCTCATATTGAGTCTAAATTGGCTGCACTATATATTTCTCAACAGGTTGAGAGAATTGTGCCACAATGCCAACTGAAAGAGAAAACGTGTGCCGCAGGGAGATCCAAATGGTGACTATTGATAAAAGACATTGGGCCTCATTCACGAACCGTTCTTAAGAACAAATTTGTTCTTAAGTCCTACTTACGAAGATTTTACGAAGATTGTGGCATTCATGAATTTTTTTCTTATCCAGGATTTTTCTTAGGTAAGAACAAATCCTACGAACACTCAGTAGTACTCTTAAGCACATTTCAGTGCCGACATGTTGGCATGGTTGTGTTGTCTTCTTTTGTTAAGTTCAATAAAATACATTACAGTGAAATTTCTGTCATATTTATGTATTTAT